>JABTTQ020002228.1:0-600000 GCA_016081115.2 Rehmannia glutinosa
CGTTGTGGTTGACTTCCCACAACCGTTTGGGATATCATCGTCTACGCAACATAGAGGAATTGTTTTGTTAATTTCTCGTAATCTCTTATAATTCCCGTATATAGTCTTTCGATGACACTATTCGATAGCTTGATCTTTAGGAAAGATATTCTCTAGCTAGCCAGTATCTAAATCGCTTGCACTCTTGTATTCCCCGATAAGCATTTCTCTCCAGGACTGGAATCTCGCAAAGAATAGCCGTGAAGCTTCTTTGTCTCCCACCCTGACTTCCGCTCTGCATTCTCGTGAACAACTTGATATATTCATCAATATGACAAATATCATGTAACTCGAGGCAATAGATGGCTTGTTTGCATCTTTTTCTTTTTTCTTCTTCCAATCCCTCAAAATAGCTTGTGCCGATAAAATGAATTTTGAATAATTTGACCATATTATCGACAATTCCTTTCAATGATTATCCAGCTGTGACCGTGCTTTTCATATTTGCTTCAGTCATATCCCATGCAATCTTTACAGATCCTTCAAGACTCATCTCAAGGAGTAAGATGAATCCCTCCTTTGTAAGATCGAGGGTTCCAGCTGCAATTCTCATAGCTGACGCCCACTCATCAATAAGGACTTCTCGATTTTTGAAATCTAGGATATCCAGCATCCATATGGATGTATTGATCGAGTTGCGATCTTCCATAAGGCGATTATATAAATTTGGCCTTTTTTGAAGGTTGTCGAAGTTCCCTGTAATAGATCTCTCCTTGTAGTGAAATCTCCAACGTGAGGCGCCTCTCATCATGGTCTCCATGATTTGAACCCGTACTTTCTGCAATGTTGGAATTTACTGGTGGTGGTGGAGGTGGTCTTCCATGTTGGTCAAAAGTAACCAGAGCTGATCCATCTCCTGCATTCATCTTTAAATCTACAATTCCTAATCCTTTAAGGATTCTCGCAAGGTCATGTAGATATTTAAGATTTATCTTCTCCATATCCATAACCTTTAGTTTGTGACATGATTTTCCTTGATGATAGCGATAAGTTTTTCATCATCTGTCATTTTTCGTATAACCGGTTGGTTTTCCTTTTTGGTGTAAATAGGATACCATTCCGAAATCAATACGTTTTCTTTCCTCCGGATGAACTTGGTTTGTCCTCCGTTTTTGACTCATTTCTCAAATATCATGAAGGATTTCTAGAGTTTCCTTCGATATTTTATCATCTCTCCATCCAGTTTTGGATCTCGATGAACTTGTGTTGGTAGATGAATATGGCGATTGCCATAATTCCGCACCTCTTCGATTTCTCTAAGATCTTTGAGATCTTAGATGTCCGGGAAGTATCTCGGTCCATTTTGGTACTCCATCAGAATCATGATTTTGATGGGCATTTTCATGGTCGCTTTCCGATATCTACCGGACGACATATAATCTCGATTAATCAGAAGAAACTCGCTCGGGATAATATGTCGCTTATCTTTCGCAGATGTCTCAAGGTTTCCCATATTTCGGCCTCTCGCAAGTTCCTTTTCAACATATTGGTTGTTCCAATATGTTATCTTGTCCTGGTGTTCTTTGTGCATACATCGTCAAAATTTGACGATATGTCTTGTAAGGTAGACATCTTGGACAATTGTCCGATCCATATTCTTGGAGAAATTCTTCTCACCAATTGTTAATTACATAAATATAATAAATATAACTAAAAATCTTAATAAACCTAGGCTCTAATACCATTTTTACGGCCCTTAAAACCTTAAAAATATTAGTTTGCCTTTAACCTTGTATAAGGGGTATTTTGGGATTATAACATAAAAAGATGGCTAAAATCGATCTTTTTGAATAAGTAAGGCTAAAGTTGTATATAGGTTTTAAAATTAGGTCATTCATAACCATTCCCAGGTTGATGGCCTACCCAAGAAAATCTCCTGGTTGGGCCGCTTATAAAGTGTAAAATAAATTTGTCATAAATGAAAATTGTTATATTTCAATAAATATAATATACTTATAAAATGGAATTTACCAAAAGATATAACAAAAAGTAGAAATGCAAACACATCAATACCTAGAGAATAATATTGAAGTTGATAAGCAAAGCGAATTCGGCCTTGTTTGTTTATGTTTCCAAGTGCCTATTTCCATTTTCTAACTATTCACAAAAGTGGAATTATGTTTGTCCATAAAATTTCTAATGGAAATCATCATTTTGATTTTCTATTTCCACATAAAATATCTCAAACCTATAATTTTTATTCTCAAATCTATACACCACCCTACATCACTCATCAATCACTATTCTCATATTTTAACCCGATTATATATGTGGGACCCACCACTACCAACCATATCTACTTAAAATATTACTAATTTTAAATTATATCTATCTAATGGGACCCACCACCTACAATCTTACAAATATAATATTATATAATCAAATTAAAGTATTGAAGTAGACCCCACCACTATCAATTTTTCAATTATTATATACATAAATAATATTTCAAAACTACTCAACCAAACACAATCTCATTTCCAACCCTACATAAAACACATTACAATTCGTCATCCAAACATAATCCTAATTTCACACACGAAACCAATAAATTCTCAAAATTTCATTTTCAACAGAGAAATCGAAATGGACCATGGAAACATAAACAAACAAGGTCCGATCAATTTCTTAAATAAGAAAGAAATGAACCCATAATATTTCTACAATTTTATGAAAATTGGACAATTGGTGCACGTAGTAAACTTTTATTGAGCGAACATATATGAAATATATCCAAAAACATCAGAAAGACTAAAAAGTCCACAAAAAATAATACAAGTCTTTGAAGTAGTAGAATCGATAATCGACTTAGAAATATGGGTAATTTGGTTAAATATAGTGAAAATAATTTGAAATTGTGTAAATATGGTAAAAATGGGAGGTTGTGTATTTACTCGAGTGGCGCTAAGGCGTGTGCACCTAAAATCTTGCGATCACACATGTGCATCACACATGTGCCATGTCTAATGTGCGCCATCCCTATTAAATAAAAAAATAAATTCTAAAAGCTGATGGCACGGATTGTGATGCCTGAAAAGCAGTCAAACCTGCTTCTGGCGCACCTGCAAGGTGTTAGATTAAAACTACTTTCGATTTTGATGATTTCACCTTAATTATATTTTGGATTATTCAAAACGATTTTTTTGGGGCGATATAAAATTTGGTTTTTATGTTTTAAAGTGTTTTTAACTATTACCGAATACCAACAAGGTAAACCGGAGCCCAAAAGACTTAGTCGAATTTTTCACGAATTAAAAAAAAGCCCCTGTACTAGGTCAACCAGTCAACCAGGAGGTCAACCGGTAGGTCGATCGGTCGACCCCCTGGTCGATCGGTACCAGAAGTTTGTTAAAACTTCCCCTGTCTTCCCCCAAGTCCCGGCATAGGTCGACCCCTATTTGAGGAAGGTTATCCTCTTTACTTTATTTTCCTCCTTTTAGGATTATTCTCAGTAGATTGATGAGGTGGAGCCATGAAATCAAGATAAGAGGTGATATATGATAAAGATATAGCAAGAATTGATGAAGATTTTGAGAGAAAATGAAGAATTTTGCTTCTACGGTTCGACTTTTGCAAAAAAGGATTTTTTTGAAAATCCACAAGAAGTTGATCCTACTAGGCTCTCGGAGGATGAAATTGTGGCCTTACGGGAAGGAATTTCAAAATCCCATATTCATTGGGATAAAAGTAAGTCTCATCTTATCTCCAAGCCTCCTCAAGAGCTAATATATTTGATTTTTAAACAAGTTTTGCGGAAGAAGACTATGATAATTTGGATTTGAATGATAAACGAGTTGCTCGCAGACACGTATTTGTTGGTTTTTATCATTTCATGATGACTTTCCGGAAATTAGAGCTTATTTTGAAACTCAAGGATGGGTTTCGCTTTGGGATAATCCAAGTGTTCACTACGATGATGAATTGATTAAATTATTTTATGCCAACATGTGGATTGTTGATGAGAGTGTTAATGAGCCTTTGGAATTGCATTCTTATGTTATGGTCGTCGTTTCTATTGGACATATGCCGATATTTGTCGTATGCTAAATGTGCTGAATGATGGTGTTATGAATTTGGCATGTAATAAATGGGACAATGATAATCTTGGAGTATCTTTAGAAGAGGTGAAAACCTATTTGGGAGTCTTACCCGCATGTACTATTCAAGCTATGCCGGGAAATTATAGGATTATGTCCCTAAATTGCTCATGTTGTGTGTGTGGAAAAAAGATCAAACTTCCAAGCAAACTTGAATTTTACCTCACTTATAAGATTGTTCGAGGTGAAAGGGTAAATTAGGAGCTATTCTTGTGTATTGTTTGGTTGAATCAAGGACACTTGAAAAGAAGCGCAACACATAGAGGGTGAGCCGTCTATAAACGAAAGGATATATAGGCTTGAAACGGACACTCATCAAGATATAGTCTCTCTTAGAAGGGAGCTTGAAGAGGTGAAAAGAGAAAATACTAAGATGAAAGGAAAAATGAACAAATTCAAGAAGTTCATCAAAGAGCTTCTACCGAAGGCGTGTTTCTCCTCGGATGAGAAATGATGTTTCCCACCCCTTGTTCTTATTTCCAGTTTGTTTTAATTCTTGAAAAATTGTCGTACTTCTTATTATTAACTCTTGATGATGATTCTAATGATGCGTTTATTTGTTACTTTGATATATTTTTGTTGAGTTAATATGCTATTTTTGATGATTTCAAAGGGGGAAAAGCGAATAAGCAAAAGTGCTTATTTTGGTATAAATTTTAGCTTTTGGCAATGAGCTATTGAATTCTAGCAAGCCTTTATGTTGGTAAATAAGCAAATGAGCTTATTTTGTTTAAAAGTACTTGATGATAAAAGTGCTTTTGTATATGATGGTAAAAGTGCTTTTGTATATGATGGTAAAAGTGCTTTTAAAATTTTTGAAAAATTATCCTCTTTGGACATATGATAATTGTTTGTCAAAATCTTTATAATTATTCAATAAGTTGTCTTGAGCTCATTGTTTGATATTTATTATACTTCACATAAGCAAAAATGAAAAATTGATAGAATGAATAAATCTTGTTGTTGCTATAAAAGTGATTTTTTATAGGGTCATTTTTATGGGATGATACTTTGATAGGGAGCTTTTAAGTCATTTCTAAAAATACCCTATCAAAAATGCTTTGGGTTGAAATCATCAAAAATGGGAGTTTGTTAGATTGAAACTATTTTTGATTTTGATGATTTCACCTTAATTATATTTTCGATTATTCAAAATGATTTTTTGTAGGCGATATAAAATTTGGTTTTTACGTTTTAAAGTATTTTTAACTATACCAAAAAACCATCAAGGTAAAATGGAGCCCTAAAGACTTAGTAAATTTTTTCACGAATAAAAAAGGTCTTCGACTAGGTCAACCTTTTGGGTTGACCGATACCAAGTTTGTTAAAACTTCCTCGCTCTTCCCCAAGTCCAGGCACAAGTCGACCGGGGTCAACTGGGTCGACCAGTTGACCTACGAGAATGACATGTGCCGATTCGCATTCAACGGTTTTGAAATTTAATTTTTTCATCAGGACCAATCGACCCACCAAATTGCCGACCTGCTCAAAATCTGATGATTTTGAGACTATGGGAGACAACAAGATTTACTTTTATCACTTTATCATTTTTGTACATTATTTGTGCATCTTGTGATCTTTTTTTTGTAGACAAAAGTGAAGATGAAAGAGCTTATGTTGAGATCCAATCTTGAAGACTCTCCTATAAATAGATGAAGGCTTTGAAAGATCAAAACAATAACACAAGCATTCAAACAACAAGAAAAATTCCAGCAAACTTCTTATTCTCTCTTGGCATAATTCTTGTTGTATCTTTAAGCCTAAGTTTTACACTTGCACATCTTGAGTATTATGCTTCTTTCTTGATTACACTTGCACTTTTGAGTTATAATATTTTTCAAACAAAGTGTAATCTTAATTGTAAGTTTCAATCATCCAAAAGAAGACATCCTTGTTAGTGTTCTATTGGTAAGAACACATTTCGGTGATTTTAGGTGTTGAAGAGTATGATACTCTTCATTGTTGTAAGAAGTTTATGGTAATCTTTGTTAGGAATTATTCAATTACTAATATGTGGGCAACATATTTAATTACAATTATATTTGTTATTTAATTATTAATGGACTAATTAAGTGATCTAAATCCGGTGGAGTCCTAATACTACGAAATTGATATGGAAACAAAGAGTAGATACCTAATAGGAATCAACTTAGGGATTATGGGAACCCTAATTTGATACCTATATAAAGAACTTTATGGTTATGGTCCCCAATATACTAAATCGCACATAGTTTTCTATTCTCCCCATCAAGATGGAAAACAAAGGTCCCATAAGGAATCCAGAGATTTAGTTGAGGAAGGCCATAAAACCAAACCCCGTTCGCGGATCGTGAGATGCTTGTGTTCGTGTTCGTAGGAAATCCACAATTGAGGTATTTCGTATACGCATCTTGCGATGTATCCAGTATTTTGATTATTCTATTAATCTTTGATGATTATAGCATGATGTTTTATCCTAGAAATTATTCCATGTATTCTAGGATAATTTATGAATTTTATATTTGTTATTGTAAAATTCCAACAAGTGGTATCGAGCAGGTCATCATCGCTAATCGTTGGGATTTGTGGAATGATTTTATGTGATTATTTGAATTGTAATATTATTATATACGACTTGTATTCAAGCATTTAAATTGAGATCTAAGCATGAAAGTTATGATTTCGAATTATTGCAAAATTTTCATGTACAATTGATCCCAAATTTGAATCGTAATTGATTGAAAATTTTGATCTCTTATCATATACAAACGGTGTTACCCGTGAAGCAAACTGGATACTTTGGAATTTTGGGGATAACAGATGGGCTTTGGTTTTTAGATTTTATAAAAAAAAAACCCAATTATAGTTCTCTCTTTCTGACGGAAAAACCACCGCCATTGTTTAGTGGCAAAGGGAGTGGGCGGCGACCATAAGGTTTCAGGCCCCGCACGTGTACGTCTTTCTCTCCCCTATTCTCTTCGTGTAATGGTTCGGGCGATTGACTTTTGTTGAACGAATGGCCGATCTTGGTGGCCTTGTGGCCTTGTGGTGGAGATTCTTGTTGTCGGCTTGTGGTCGCGACACCCGGCCCGATGAAATTCGTGATGTCCGAGGCGTGGGTCTTCGTCTTGAAGGTGGTTAATCGAACTCGCGGTGGATTTAGGGAAGAGGGCTTTCTTGTTCGATTTTTTTGAGTTTCGGGCAACTGAGATTTTAAGGTATTTTGGGCCTTTTGAAATAAAAACTTCTTGTGGCCTGATTCAAGTTTGAAGAGTAATTTGGGCCGGTTTTTAGCTTGAGCTCATTTTTTAAAGAGTTTAGACTGTTTTTTTTATCAATCCAAGAGGTTTGAAGTTAGATTATAGACTATATTGGTCATCTAATCATTAAATTAAATTTTGGATTTATAATTCGGGGCTTGATTATATTTTGGTAAAATTTCGTTTGGGCTTAATATTTTTGGAACTTTTATTTTAAGTCTAAATTGAATTAGGAGTTTGTGCCTTACTAAAGTTTGATTTCAAAGCCTAGTCGGTGTATCATGTTTTAAATCAAATAAGGATTAAAGTTTATGGTTTGCACTCACTTTGAATGAAATAAAATATGGGCTTTTATTTTATTTGTATTTGAGTTCTTCTTTAATCTAAAGGTTTGAGTTCAAAATATATTTGTGCTTAAAATTTGATGTTTCAAATTGAGTTTATTTTGAACTCAAATAAAAGTCAAATTTTTAGCTCTAAGTTTGACATTGAACTTGGTCTATTTTGGTTAGATTATTGACCTAATTTGGTTCTACGCCTCAAATTTACTATAGTTAATTTAAAGTCTACTTTGGTTTTCAGGCTTTAAATTAACATTTGGTTAATTTTTTACTAAATTCATATAAAGTTGTATTTTGGGCTCAAATTTAATTGTTGTTGGACCCGATTTCATTTAATCCAATTTGAAGTAAGAGTTTGATCGATTTTTGTTAGAGATCCTAAAATCTCTATAAGGTTTGAATTTTGGCTTTTATGTTATTCGCTCAAAATTCATATAAGAAAATTTTTGGATTATTTGAATTGGGCTTAGGGTATTGGGTCATAAAAGGGTAGGATTTATTTAACCATAAAGATTAGATTTATTTTTGAATTTTATTCAAATATAAATCATAATGATTTTGATCCAAATTCGGTTAGAACCATATAAGAGTATTTACTTGGTCTATCTATCTTGATATTGACTTCTTGGGTCCTATTTTGGTTTTTGCTTAAAATCCAACTAAAGATACTCCGAGCTTAATTTATTTTGGGCTAAATATATGGATTTTTCCACTTAATTGAATTTGACCCAATTTAGTATTCGGGGATTTAAATTCAATCGGCTATTTGGATTTTAGCGTAATTAAATTAGATTTATTGCCTAATTTGGTTGTCTAGGCTTTAATTCTAGATAGGTTGAATTTAAAGTCTAATTTGGCTTCCGTAATTTAAATCTTTATATTGAATAGGGCGGCATGTAACGCCTGCTCAATCGAACAATTATTATTTTTCTTGTTCAATTGGTCTAGTAATATTCAATTAAGTTAATCAAAGCAAAGATGTTGCCTTCGTGACCTCTGTTCAGGAGAGAAACTTTATTGAAATTACATAGATGATGGTGTGGAGTTAATTATGCGGATCGTGATCGGCCCTTCGGTTTGACACGGTTTGGCGAATAACAACGCACATGTGGTGATAAGTACGTGATGATTATATAGACTTTTCATGTGGGCATAAGTCCGCCCTTCGATAGACTTTTGTTTGACATAACTTATTGTCAAGATTTTGATCATTACAACAAGGTTACCACTTACAATTAATTTTTGTCCCTCGATGGAGATTAATGTTGTACCAGGTGCCTTGTTATGGGTCCCCATTCGTTTACTTGCCCATACCTTATTTATGCTAGACATAAATTTTAACGTGAGTAATACTATTTTGTTCTCTATATTAATTGTCTTAAAGTTTATATCTCTGATCAATATTGAGTTGATTTAAGTGCTTGTGTCACTATTTTAAATATAGTTAGGGCATTATATCTAAAGTGGATAGTATAAAAGGTTATCTATAGAGATTGTTGAAACATATTAATTTCTTGATTAATCTTATTTCACTAAGGAAAAGTAGAACATAAGGGAGTACATTAGGAATGTTCAATCTCACTTTCAAACTTAAGCACTAAAGATAGAGTCGCCCAAGACTTGCTCGTGCATATGGTATCGTTTCTTTTCTGCGCACAAGACCCTTTTTTAGTTAATTAAAACTTTCTACAAAACAGTGGACTTTCCACGAGTTTATGTCTTATTGAGCGAGAAAAGAAGGTTTGAGTGGGAAAAGACTTTAAGTACTCATTTAGAAACTATTCCTAATAAAGAAATGAAGTTGGGTTGGGACATCACAATTAGAATGCAAAAGAAATAGGATAAGGATTTTAGATATTACTTTTGCAAGAAAGGTGGTGGATATCGATAATGAATTGCTTCTCAATTTAGTTTATTTTGCTAGTCGAGTTTTGTACCTTTACGTGTTTTGGTGGGTAAATAATAGTTCTACTACTCACATAAAGTTAATTAATGCAAGGTTTGTCAGGAAGTAAATAGCCAAGTGATGTTGAAAGATACATCTATGAAGAGGCTATGACAAAACAAATTGACAAATGAGGATGTATGGACTTATAGTATCATTAATGACTAGTTGTTTTGAATTTGGATGAGACATAATCTCGATTTTCATTTTGAGTAAATTTGGTTAATCTTGTTCATATGGAAATTGCAAACTTGTCTCTTTCTATATTCAAATATTTTGGTTCATTATCATTAATGATGACCTATAATTTTAATGCAATTGCCTCATGTGAAGAAACTTGCATGTTAGTGTAAATGGTACAAAACACATGGTAAGAAATATAACTAGTCATTTTTTTACCATAATTTATGATAGAGAGGCATTTAAGATCGCAACATTTAGTGTTCATAGAGTTCAAAAAGTAAGCGGCAACAAACTAAAACCCTTTAAGGATTTTGAATATGTAAAAGTCTAATATTAGACAAGTGCATATTTGGGATTGTCCAATAAGGTAAGGTCTCTAAGCCTATAAAAGGAAACCTGGACTCATGAGTGTAAGTTGCTACTTGCTTTTGATACTCTATAAGGTTTTTTTGGATGGAATGTAAAGATTTTTGAGGAGTTGAGTTTGAGTGGGAGATAAAGTTAAAGACATTATCTTCAAACAAGGAATTTCATTTCCTCATATAGTTGCCCTTGGCAATGATTACAGTTTCTACCCTAACATTGACAAGATGCAAATTTGGATCATCAAAATAATGTTGAGGGACTCCCATTGTCAAAGATATAGAATTTACTTCTAAAAGGCAAACTCAACAACCTCAAAGCTAGATGAAATTAAGTAGATGGCTTTGATAATTACTAATCTCATCAAATTGCATAAAATAGTGAAACTCATTGGTCATAAATGAATATTTAAGACCCAAGAGATTCAAAAAGGGCAATGTTGGGAGATATTAGGTATATCTAGTCATCAAACATTTTATCAGAAGGAAGATGATTATAAAGAGACTCTTCTTTTGGTTTTTTGAAAGACTCTTTGAAATCATTATGATATTTTGGCTCATTTAGTTTTGAGCTAGCTCTCCATTTATGGTGTTACAATTATCATTAAGTTGTTTCTTCATTTGGCAATGAGATAAATAAAGTTGATAATTGTATATACCATAAGTTCAAGGGGGAGTGAATTTCATCACTAAATAAATTAAGCTTCACTCATTCAATGCCCTAAAAATGAGTATAAAGTTAAGGATATGCAAAAGACTACTTATGTTAAGAAGTCTTTTGTATGCTTAAGCATGTATGTATTCGGATACAATGTACATAGCCTAACTACGTGGCGCGATAGTTAACCCTTATAATGGATCATCCGAAAGCACGTCATAAAGGGTTTATTAAGTGTTCTTGGAGAAAAAAAAATAATTTTACTCTCACTTATCTCGGAAATCGGATCTTTATAGAGATCGCTCGTAACTCGATTCGATTTTATAGGATGCCCATACGATTCACGATCCAATTTTGGCTATACTTAATCGCTAATTGGATGAACTATATCGAACGAAAGTGCCAGCGGTATACTCATAGTTCATTCCAATATAACAGCTTACATTCTAGCTTATTTTGGGGCATCTTATCAAAGGATATGGTTGCAAATTATTATCACTGTAATGCATCTTATGGATGGTATTAAATTACCAAGAAAGATAAATGTGACAATAAATCGGTCTTGCCATATTGATCAACGAAGCTCTTCGATGTCGATACATCAAGTTTCTTGTTGTTAAGGAAAGAGTTCGAGAACAGACAGCTTTTTTTTCATAGAACATATAAAGATGAATTTTATGCTAGCAAAATCCATCAACTAAGGTATTAACACTTATGACTTTCACGAGCATACTTTGCTCATATGGGTGTTATTATGAATCATACCTTAGTTTAGTGGGGAGTTGATGTTCTATGCATTTAGTTTGACTTTTTGGACCATTTGGTTTTTTCTCGGTAATAGTTGATGGTTATTCTATTTTCTCGAACTCAATTTTGTGTTTGTTTGTGATGTTTTACATTGCATATGGATTGATCTCATTAAAGACTAAAGTTGGACCATTGGAAATAGGTATGATTAAGATCACATTACATGATATTTCCATGTGCTCTCCATATTTGACCTATGTCATTGAGTGTACTAGTATGGTGATTGTCTTGGTTGAGTCACGATATTGAATGTGACGAAAATTGGGATAGTCTCATTGCTAGTGTATAAGATGGACGCATTGTCAGCAAGTAGTCAAAGAATAAATGACATACGATTGTGATATAAGGAAATATAATTGTTTATGGAACAATATGTAGCCCAAGTGGGAGATTGTTAGGAATTATTCAATTCCTAATATGTGGGCAACATATTTAATTACAATTATATTTGTCATTTAATTATTAATGGACTAATTAAGTGATCTAAATCCGGTGGAGTCCTAAGACTCTTGAAATTGATATGGAAACAAAGAGTAGATACCTAATAGGAATCAACTTAGGGATTATGGGAACCCTAATTTGATACCTATATAAAGAACTTTATTGTTATGGTCCTCAATATACTAAATCGCACATAGTTTTTTCTATTCTCCCATCAAGATGGAAAACGAAGGTCCCATAAGGAATCTAGAGATTTAGTTGAGGAAGGCCATAAAACCAAACCCCGTTCGTGATCGTGAGATGCATGTGTTCGTGTTCGTAGGAGATCCACAATTGAGGTATTTCGTATACGAGGGATCTTGCGATGTATCCAGGTATTTTGATTATTCTATTAATCTTTGATGATTATAGCATGATGTTTTATCCTAGTGAAATTATTCCGCGTGTTCTAGGATAATTTATGAATTTTATATTTGTTATTGTAAAATTCCAACAAGTCATAGGTGGTGTTGTAAGAAGAGTGTAATACTCTTCAAGGTAAAGGTTTGTATTTGTTTGGTATCAATAAAACTTTTTTCCTTTTTCGAAATCTATTAGGACATACCAGGGTGGTAGAAGATTAGCCCTAGGTGGGTTGAACTTCCATAAATCATTGTGTGTTATTTACATTTCCGCACTTTTATTTTAGTCATCATTCCATAAATCATTGTGTGTTATTTACATTTTCGCACTTTTTATTTTAGTCATCATTCTTATTTCAAAAAGAGGGCAAAAATCGGAAAATCGAGATAATCTATTCACCTCCCTCTAGATTATCGTAGGCATTTTGACTAACAAGGTGCGCGACCTTTCAAATTAAAAAAAAAAAAAACACCGAAAATCTAATGTTTTGGGTTATAAATATTATGGATGGCAATGAGGCGAGAGGCGGGGACCGGGACCTGCACCCGCCCGTGCCTAGAACGGTGGGACGGGTCGACCCATTCTTCCCCGTTTTAAATTAAATTAAATAAAAAATGAGAAAAAATAAAAACAAATATACTTATAATATATTATTTACAAAATTTATTATTATCAATTATAAATATTAGATATAATATAATAATACATAAAAATTACATTATAATATATATTATATATACAAAATATATATTAAAATATATTTTAAAATAAAAATATTAGGCACGGGTACCCGCGGGGCGGAAGTGATACCCAGGCCCACCCCGCCCCGGATCACGGGGCGGGGTGACCCAAACGGGCGAGACGGGGTGGGTCAAAATTGACATCCCTAATAAATACCCACCTATCCAATTCATAAACACACACCACACCCTCATATTCTGCTCTGTCTCACTCTCTCTCAATCCACAGTCACCACTGCTAACCCACATAACCCAGCCCTCCCTCACCGGCCCCCCAGAAAGCCCCAGCAAATAATGGTTTATTAATTATGATATTTTTTGTATAGGATGGGTGGTCCTCAAACATATGGACCATGGGATCCTTCAGTACTTACATCTTGTAATGGCCCGCCTTCCAGATCGACGATTGTCCCCACAAACCAACACGAGTCTTTCCAGCACGCTTTGTCCTCACTCACGCGCACTCGAGCAAACTTCCAGGGGGTCACCCATCCCACAATTGCTCCGGGCCAAGACGCTTAACTTCGAGTTTTTATGAGATGAGCATCGAAAAGAAAATGCATCTTGTTGATATGAGTAGTAGTACCTATCAAATTTTTTTAAGCTCTCCTCAATCGTATAGTCCCATACCTACACGGTCTCGAATATCCTCTTTTTCGGGTGTGGGATCGGTTCATTCATGTCACCCTCCGCCTGAATCGCCAGAGCCGCTCCTTGTCCGTGCCTTCGCAGCGATCATTCCCCGCCCCTCTTGGCCCCAGGCGTCACAAGCCCACCAGCTCTTCCGCTGTTCATCCCCGAACCACACCTTACTAGGAGAGGTCCCGCTCGATACCATCGTCAGAACCGCCCGCTTCCAGAACGACGATTGTCCCCACAAACCAACACGAGTCTTTCCAGCACGCTTTGTCCTCACTCACGCGCACCCTGAGAGCAGCTTCCCAGGGGGTCACCCATCCCACAATTGCTCCGGGCCAAGCACACTTAACTTCAAAGTTTTTATGAGATGAGCACCAGAAAAGAAGATTCATCTTGTTGATATGAGTAGTACCTATCAAATCTTTTAAACTCTCCTCAACTGTATAGTCCCATACCTGTTTGATAAATGGTTTTATCATGATTTTGATGATTTTGTTTTATACCAAAACAATATTCTTTAAAGGTTGTCCAAATAATCCTAAATGATTTAAAATGGTTTTAATAGTTTCCGGATTATTTCTTCTAGTTTATTTTCGATAATATTGGACAACACACTTAATGATTTTGTGTCAATGGGTTTTTACATTGAAACTATGTTTCTAAATGTTGTCCTAATACTCCCGATCGGTCTAAAATATTTTTACTATTTTTCGGAGTATTTCTTGAAGTTTATATCGGACAACACTTTTGATGATTTTGTGTTAATGAGTTATTTCATCAAAACTATATTTCTAATGTTGTCCAAAATACTCCCGATTGGTTTAAAATATTTTTACTAATTTTTTGAGTATTTCTTGAGGTTTATTTTTGACAAAAATCGGACAACATTTCATTTTGGAGGTCATTTAGGTTGACCAAGAAGGCAACCAGGGTACTGGAATACATTTCAAGAAACAACGCATCAAACCTCAAAATGGTCGGGGTGACGGGTCCACGTAGTGGGTGACCGGTCGCACCACTGGGCGACCGGTCGACCACCCCTAGGACCGGTCCCCCTGTTGTAATTTTGTTGTGTATTCTTTCATTCTTTATCAGTGCGCGACCGGTCGCCCTCAAGTTTGACAGCAAAATTCTAACCAGTTGTGCAAAACAGATGCCTTTTCCCTAAATTGTGGGATTGATTTCTAACAGCTATAATCTTGACTTTAATTGTAATTTTTTTGTAGATATCAGATTCCAAGAGGAGCCTATCAAGGATCAATCATCTCCTATAAATAGAGGAAAATTTGAAGCACAACAATAAGAGAGAACAATACAACACAACAAGAAATACTCAAGCAAACACTTGGTCTTATATTGTCATTATTCTTGTTGTAATTTGTCTAGCTTATCACTTTCACATTCTTGAGGTCTAGGCTATTATTGATTACACATGCACTCAATTGTATAATTCATTATCGAGTTGTAATCTTGAATTTTGGGTAATCATTCAACACAATATATCCTTGTGAGTGTTCTTATGGTAAGAACACACTTGGGTGATCTAGGTGTTAGGTGTAAGAAGATTATGGTAATCTTCTTGTCGAGGTGTTGAAGAATTTGTTATTCTTCAAGGTTGAAGATTGTGGTAATCTTCACAAGGTGCCGCTGGAGATTGTGGTAATCTTCAAGAGAGATTGTGGTAATCTCAAAGGTGGTGTTGAAGAAGAGTGTGGTGCTCTTCAATGTGTTGTTGTAAGTTGAATTTGTATTAATTTTGGTAATTAATAAAATTCTTTTTCTTTTTTGAAACCCATCCCGGATATACTGGGGTGGTAGAGCACGTAGTCCCTAGGTGGGGTGAAGCTCTATAAATCAATGTGTGTTGTTTACTTTCCGCACCTTTATTCTTGTCTTGGCGTATTTGATTCAAAAAGAGGGCATAATCGAAAAGATGGAGATAATCTATTCACCCCCCTCTAGATTATCGTAGCCGCTTGGACTTACAAGTGGTATCAGAGCCAAACTCTTTGGCAAGCTCGTTTCACATCGCGAGTGAAGAGGAACGATCGTCGGCTACGAATGAAGCTCATCTTTCCGGCACCTCCACCATCAAGCCACCTCGGTTTGATTCCAAAAATTTTTCATTTTGGAAAGAAAGAATGGAATGTTATTTACAAGGTTGCGGGTTCGATATTTGGAACATCGTCATCAATGGAGAATCCATTCCGATAAAAGACACACCATATACCTCCAAAGCTCTCAAAGAGCTCAATGATGAAGAAAAGAAAATCATCTCCTTAAATGGTAAAGCTCTCAATATTTTATATTGTTCACTTACTAATTTGGAATATGATCTCATTGCAGGAATTCGATCGGCTCATGAAGTATGGCAAAAATTAGAAGCCATTCATGAAGTATATGCAAATGATAGGAGCAACTCAAAAGCATATACTTCTCAAAGGGATACAAGGTCAAATATAATGAACAAGTCTCTTACAACTTCCAACTATGAAGAAGTTGAACATTGTCTTATGGGCCGAAGAAAACGAGGTAAGTTCTAAAACCTCTACTTCTTATGACAATAAATTGCAAAATGATTATAATGATTTGCAAAATGATTTTGATGACCTTCAAAATGAATTCCAAAGCTTGCTTGTTAAATACAAAAATTTGAAAAAGGAATTCAACATTTTGAAAAATTAAAAGGATAGTTTATTTACTTCCTATGAATCACTATCATGTACTCACACCACCATACTTGACAAGGTTAGAAACCTTGAAAAAGAAAATATTACTCTTGTTGAGGATATTAATTGCATGAAAAATGTTTTATAAAAATCCAACTTGAGTACCGATAAAATAACCGATATTATTGATGTTCATAGTTGTGATAAATTGAAACAAAGACTTGATCATAAGCCTAGTGTTGTTAATTATGTGAAAAGAAATCAAGTCCCTATGCATGTTGGTCATTATACTTCAAAAATTATTACTTGCTTCTATTATTGCGGTAAAAAAGGTCATATGGTAAATACTTGTCGGGCTAGAAATAGCTCTAATTATTTTTGGAGACCTAAAAGTCTCAAAGCTAATCCCAAAGGACCCAAGCACTTGAGGGTACCAAAAAACAATGTTATATTAGCTATCCGGCGAAATAATAATCGAAGAAAATTCATACCGCCAAGAAGACATCAAATGACCATCTCGTTTGATCAAAGGAGAAGATATCACCACAATGAATTTTCAAGAGAAATAAATTATCAACAATGGGAAAGACACAATCCTTGGAAATGGAACAATCGGAGAAGTTATCATCAACAAGATGATTTTCAAAGGGGAAGATATCATCAACAATGGGAACGCCACAACCCATGGAAATGGCGAAATTGGTAAATTTGTATCTCCATATTTAAATATGCATTTTATTTTTTTGCATGTTTTTATTTGTGTCTAAATTGCAAAATGAGTTTTCATATTTTTAAAATTAAGGTCTTCAATATATATTTGTGTTTTTATTTTTTTTTTTTTTGAAAAAGAAGACCTTGTATGATGCTTATATTAAACTCGTGTATTTGCTTAGACTTAAATGTTTTATCATCTCTTATGGATTTTTTTGGCATGAGCTCACTTGTGATATCTTTTATTGTTTTAGCCTACACTTGTATCATTTTTGTTTTGTGCAAGTCTTGTTTAAGAATTGTGTAGGATTTACATATCTTCTTTAATGGTTATCTACTCGGAATATATCAAGAGAAACATGAACTATCGAGGTACGCTCATTATTGTTATTCATCTCATAGACTCGATACATGTTGTGCCATATGCCTATATGCTTATTTCATACAAGTGTCATTAAGAGGATTTTTTGATTTTTTTGAAAGGCACTATTCGATATTTGATTGCACATATTTGCTTTGTCAACTCTTGTTCAAATACTTCTTTTTAATGAGGTCTCAGCTATTTGCTCTCGGATTTTCAAATTTTAAAAGAGACCTTATATAGCTTTCTATAAGCTTATTTGAACTTACACGTTGTATTATATTCTTGATGATTTTCTTTAAGCATAGTATGTGTTACTTGCTATAATGTCTCCATTATTCGATATTACTATGCTCTTGTGCAAAATTCTTTGTTGAGATTTTGTAGAAATTTTTGGTATTTCGGAACAAGTATGATGAACAAGGCTAGGTTAGTAGCTCAAAGGTATTGTCAAGAAGAAGGTATTGATTTTGATGCAACACTTACACTCATAGCACATTTAGAAGTTATTTGCATTTTACTTGTCCATTCTTGTTTTAAGAAAATTTCAAGCTTTACCAAATGGATGTTAAATCCAATTTTCTAAATGGTTTTATTCAAAAAGAAGTTTATGTAAAACAACCTACGGGGATTGAAATTTTTTTAGGCCAAATGATTTTTATAAAATGCTTTGTTTATGTTTAAAACAAGTACCCCGTGTATGGTTTGATAGATTAGATATCTTTTACAAAATAATTTTACAAGAGGTAAAGTTGATAGTACACTCATTGTTTTTGATAAAGGGCAAGATTGTTTACTTGTGCAAATTTATGTTGATATTCTTGGTGCTACTTATGAATATTTGTGCAAGATATTTCTCTAAGTCCAATGCAAGGTGAACCTAAGATGATCATGATGATGGGAGCTCAATTTGTTCATTGGAATTCAAGTTCAACAATGCCAAGAATGTGATTATATTTCATAATCAAGGTATACAATGGAACCTTTCAAGAAAGTTCGGCATTGAAGAAAGAACCATCCCAACCTCTATGGCTACCAATGTAAAAATTGACAAAGGTTGAGGAAGACATATCGGTCGACAAACAAATTCGAGGTATATTCATTCATTTTTATTACTCCCATAGACTTAACATTCCATATGCCTTACGTCTATATGCTCGGCTTCAAAAACTATCCCAATGAATCTCATTAAAGTGCCGCTAAAAGAAATTTTCAAATATTTGAAAGGCACTTCTTCTTATAGCTTGTATATCCAAAATTTCAAAAACGTTCATATTTTTCGGGATAACAAGTCCGGTGATTAAAATATGGTTCATCATAATCGAACTAAACATATTAAGATTCGATATCTTTTTCTAAGGGATTGCATGTTTAACAAAAACTTGAGATGTGTTTAATTTCGTCTCAAGGATAACTCGCGGACTTTTTAATCATTCACCACCGAGTATTTTACTCCATTTCGAGCTTGATTATGACATAATGTATATTGAATGAGGTCTACGTTTGCATTTTGCACGTTTTTAAAACTTAGGGCGAAAAATCGGATTTTTGTATCAAATTTCGGATTTTCAAAACAAGATTAAACGTTGTGGGCTGCCAGGGGAGGGTCGACCGTCGCCCACCTGCCGACCGACGCGCCTTGCCCCCGATCGGTCGCCCACCGAGATTTTTTGGTTAAAATCGTCTATGTTCTTGCATTTTGTCATTTTGATGTTTTTCTTCTCTATTTCGACCCCTTTGACATTTGCACACACATTTCACTCCAAATGAGTTTTGTTGCATAAATTTCATATTTTGGGGATTATCTAGCTCGATTATCATCATCATTGCTCGTCTTTACCGATTGAATGGTAAGAATTCTACTCCTCATCTCAATTGGGTTGAACCTCGAGAGCTTGGCCTATATGTATATTTCTTGATGCAATTCTTATATATTTGTGTTGAGCATGATAATTGTTGATTGATGATATTTGTAAAATTGCTTTTGGTGTTGAAAAACTTGGCTTGATTACATTTACAAGGGCAATATATATCCTTTTCAATCTTTGACGCCCGCCAAGTGTTCGATAAAATGTTTCAATGAAAAATTCATCACCAACATGATTCTCTCATTTTCAAATGTCTTATATATTTATGGAGATCATGTTTTTGCAAATCAAATGAGTTTTCATAAGCTTCTACAAGTCGTATGATCGACTTTTACCTCCTAATTGGTCTATAAGCTTCAATGTTCAAATAGCTCGATACATCGGTTTAGTTACGCACTTTGATATGATTATATGATGTTTTTATCGTGCTAACATTCTTTTTGATGATTCCAAAGGGGGAGAAACAGGTTATAAGCTTATTAGCTCATAGAAGCTAAAATAAGCTCGAGAAAAAGAAGTTATAAGCTACTTCTTAAAGCCATACGTTGTGGACTATACTCAGTCCAATTGTTGTATGATGAACTTATATACTTGTCTAATGATGTTTTGTTGACAGGGGGAGCTTATAAGCTCTTGTACTTAAGATCAATATGTAAAGCTAAGCTTTTAGCTTGTGGTTGATTGCTTTTACATTACTCTTGTTGTGCATATTGATAGGGGGAGCTTTTGCTATATGTGTTTGAATATCTTTACTCCCATCCTTGTGATTATATTGCGTGGAATGTTGTTGCTCACAACGGATAGTTCTTTTTAACCGATAAAATTGTTTTGTTTTCAAAATCGACCTCGTTAAAATTGTTTTGGTTTGTAATCATCAAAAAGGGGGAGATTGTTTGATAAATGGTTTTATCATGATTTTGATGATTTTGTTTTATACCAAAATAATGTTCTTTAAAGGTTGTCCAAATACTCCTAAATGATTTAAAATAGTTTTAATATTTTTCAGAGTATTTCTTCTAGTTTATTTTCGACAATATTGGACAACACACTTAATAATTTTGTGTCAATGGGTTTTTACATTGAAACTATGTTTCTAAATGTTGTCCTAATACTCCCGATCGGTCTAAAATGTTTTTACTATTTTTCGGTGTATTTCTTGAAGTTTATATCGGACAACACTTTTGATGATTTTGTGTTAATGAGTTATTTCATCAAAACTATATTTCTAATGTTATCCAAAATACTCCCGATCGCTTTAAAATGTTTTTACTAATTTTTCGGAGTATTTCTTGAGGTTTATTTTCGACAAAAATCGGACAACATTTCATTTCGGAGGTCGACCAGTCGACCAAGAAGTTGACCGGTACCAGGGAATGCATTTCAAGAAACAGAACGTACTGAAACCTCAAAATGGTCGGGGTGACCGGTCCACGTAGTGGCGGCCGGTCGCACCACCGGCGACGATCGACCACCCTAGGACCGATCCCCTGTTGTAATTTTGTTGTGTATTCTTTCATTCTTTATCGATGTGACCGGTCGCCTCCCTCAAGTTTGACAACAAAATTCTAACCGTTGTGCGTGATGACTTTTCCCTAAATTGTGGGATTGATTTCTAACATCTATAATCTTGACTTTAATTGTAATTGTTTTGTAGATATCAGATTCCAAGAGGAGCCTATCAAGGATCAATCATCTCCTATAAATAGAGGAAAATTTGAAGCACAACAATAAGAGAGAACAATACAACACAACAAGAAATACTCAAGCAAACACTTGGTCTTATATTGTCATTATTCTTGTTGTAATTTGCCTAGCTTATCACTTTCACATTCTTGAGGTCTAGGCTATTCTTGATTACACATGCACTCAATTGTATAATTCATTATCGAGTTGTAATCTTGAAGTTTGGGTAATCATTCAACACAATATATCCTTGTGAGTGTTCTTATGGTAAGAACACACTTGGGTGATCTAGGTGTTAGGTGTAAGAAGATTATGGTAATCTTCTTGTCGAGGTGTTGAAGAATTTGTTATTCTTCAAGGTTGAATATTGTGGTAATCTTCACAAGGTGCCGCTGGAGATTGTGGTAATCTTCAAGAGAGATTGTGGTAATCTCAAAGGTGGTGTTGAAGAAGAGTGTGGTGCTCTTCAATGTGTTGTTGTAAGTTGAATTTGTATTAATTTTGGTAATTAATAAAATTCTTTTTCTTTTCGAAACCCATCCCGGATATACTAGGGTGGTAGAGCACGTAGTCCCTAGGTGGGGTGAAGCTCTATAAATCGACGTGTGTTGTTTACTTTCCGCACCTTTATTCTTGTCTTGGCGTATTTGATTCAAAAAGAGGGCATAATCGAAAAGATGGAGATAATCTATTCACCGCTCTCTATATTATCGTAGTCGCTTGGACTTACAATACCTACACAGTCTCAGAATATCCTCTTTTTCGGGTGTGGGATCGGTTCATTCATGTCCCCCTCCGCCTAGAAGCATGCCAGGAGCCTCTCCTTGTCCGTGCCTTCTTGCACCGGCGATCACTCCCCGCCCTCTTCGGCCCCGGGCGTCATACATCTCACTCTACACAACGTTCTACAGTTGTACAACAGGGGGATGTTGACACGATTCTCACTGTTAGACATGGGGGTGCTCCTTTTTGGTCTTTCGATGGCCAGTTGGTGCGGTTGCATCAATGTGTTGTACACACTTTATATCAGATGAGATTTTATGGTGTGGCACATTGTAGTCGGATTGACATTGGCAACCATCTCATCACAACATTAGCTGAGCGTTGGCGCCCTGAGATTCACACATTTCACTTACCAGTTGGGGAGGCCACAATGACTTTACATGATGTTGCCATTATCTGGGGGCTTCTTGTAGATGGATTGCCAATTATAGCTAGAGATTTAGAGAGGACCAGGGGATGAGTGGGTGTTATACTGTCAACAATGGTTAGGTTTTGATCCAATCTTAAATATGTTCCGAAGAGCATCACGCCTTAAGTTGATTTAGTTGAGATCTCATTTCAAGCATATCGTGATTACAAAATTCACACCTCAGTAGAGGTTGAACAATACGCTCGAGGAATTGCGCTCCTACTAATTGGTAGTTTGTTGATGCCAGATTCATCTAGCAATAACGTGTCTTTGCATTACTTGGAGCAGCTGCAGGATGTTGCACAATATAGTTGGGGTAGTGTTGTTTTAGCAGTACTTTACAGAGAGTTATGCAATTCACCAGAGGCTGGAAAACAGGTAATTGGCGGTGCCATGCTATTATTACAGGTAAATTTAAATTTAGCATCATATGTCTTTATAGTTGCATATCACATAAACAAATGTACGTACTCATTGGTCATTTGTTTACTTGTTATATTAGACTTGGGATTGGGCCAAGATTACTGTGATTGTTCCTCATACCATACATTCTCGAGTTCCCATAGGACGATTATATGTGGATCAATCCGATGTAGATGAGCTACCTTTTCCGTCGTACGGTGCTAGGTACTGTACTACTAACATTGCATATATTCAATATTAAACTTCTTACAACAAAATATGTAATTAATATGTACTATTTTCACATTTAGGGGATGTAGTCTTATGATTTACACACACACCTTTGCTAGTCATTCCATACGTATCATCAGGGACATGCGCGACAGACTTACAGATAGACAGTGGATTTGGGAGCCATATGACATGGAATCAACATATATAATAGCGTTTCGGACCATGATGTATTTCAGAGTTGTAGAGGTCTCAGTGCCCATTGATAAATCACGCTATCGTGGAGTTTCACCATCCAGAGCGAGTGCTGATCAGACAGATTGGCCTTAGACAGCATATTCTTGATGTGCCCTCACAATCACACATTTCGCTCCATGATTTTACTCGCAAAAGGGCGATCCAGATGGGATTGACCATAGGTTCATGTTGTTTGAGTTTAGTATTGGGCGATAGCACACCAGTCCATTGTTGTAGGTGACACAATAGGTCATGGTAGGAGCACAGTTCATGGGTATCAGACATGGTACAGTCGTATTACACGATGATTAATAAGTCCACATAACATGCAAATGACAGTAGGGTGTCAGCTAGGCGACACTGCAGCTCGGGATGCCATGGTAATTTACCTATAAATTTACTATTATGCACATTTAAATTATATCATTATGTATATTTTTTTGATATTTGTGTGTTACAGACTACTCTACTCGATCGAATGTGGATTAGTGTTCGGGATGTTAGTGGTTATGCCCCGCAGTCTGTTGATCACCCGAGATGTGATTTTATTGAGGAGATGACTAGTGTGCGACGTCTCCTAGGGATGTCTCCACCAGAGCCGTTTCCAGAGACAGCTGATCCATCACAGACGCATGATCGGGCACGCAGCACACGGACGACCACTACTGCGCCACAAACACCTCACACACATGCGACATGCCTATCTGGATATGCGTTGAGTCCATCTGCATATCGCGCAGTCCATCTCAGATATGCGGGAGGTCCATCGGATATCGTCAGTCCTCCACTTCGCATCATACACCATATATTGCACAACTTTGTAGATTATGATCGATTCATAATACCTCAGTTCACATTATTCACTGATATGTTCAACACGGATGTGGGAATGACATGTCCATCTGAATATGCTCGTCTAAATTTTCAAAGATTCGCCGTACCATTTTCAGTGGATTTGAGGGGAGTTATATGGATATGGATCCGAGTCCGTCTACTTCCACCAACAGGATATTGATAATGAATACGATATCTTAGGCGGAGCGGCCGAGAGAGACATCCTCCAGGAATGTAGCACCGGTGGACATAGATATTAGAATTAACATTAGTCAAAATTATGTATTTAGTAATTTAATTTTGTTAATACATTTTAATTTTGGATGTAAATTTATAATTGGATAAAATTTAAAAAATTAATTAAATTTAGATAATAGGCTTTAATTAAATATAATTCCAACATTTAAATTTCTTTTTAAAAAAAAACATCCCGACGCATTTGCAAAAGTGCGCCAACAACTATTTTCGCCATCCATTTTCGTGCGGTCAAAGTTTGTTAATTCTTTTATTTAATAATCTTTGGCGCAGAGTTCATCTCGCGCCAACCCTTTCAAGTTAAGAAAAGAAAGGTTTTTATGATGGCGCACATAAGATATGTGCCAAAAGTTGGCCTAGCGCATACTCCGTGTGCGCCACAAAGTAAATTGACAACACCCCCAAAATTCACCATATTATCGCAATTTCTATTCATTTTTACAATATTAAGGCAAATTCCCTAGAAATAGTTAGAATTATGTAATATCAATGTACATATATTATGTATATACATATATAGTACTCATACTATATACATATAATATGTGGATATGAGTAATTCTTTTTTTTTATTTTTACGCAAATGGATATGAGTAGTTCTAAATGTATTTTAAGAAATATTATATATACATAAAAATAAAAAATAAATTCAAGATTTCAATGAAAATTTTACTAAAGGTATTGCCAGGTCAATTTTTAGTAGAAAATAAGGCCCTTTTCAGTTTTCACTGGCTCAAAGCGGAACAAAATTTGCTGTTGGGAGTTAAGAAAATGCCGTCGTCTTGTAGTTACTAAATTAGGGATGGCAAAATTCTCGCGGGGAACCATCCCCGTTGGTACCCGAATAAATTGGGACGGGGAATCCCCGATTAATTCAGGGATGGGGTTTCCCGCTTTTCTGAAACCGGGGATGGGACGGGGATGGTATTTGTATCCCCCGTCCCCGTCCCCGCCCTCGATAGATGAAACGGGGATTCCTCGTCCCCGTCCCCGTTCACTGATATATATATATATATTTTTATATATATATATATATATCATGTTTATATTTTTTATTTTATTAAATTATAAAATTAAACCCTAAAAATTATGTGTTTCATACTATAACGATTTTTAATTTTTAAAATTAAAAGATTTTGTATTTTAAAAATTATTGTATTTAACTCAATTTGTTAAAGTATTTTATATTGTGGAGTTATTATAAGATTAGCTAGTGATTCATGATCTATTTTAATTATTAATTATTTTAAATAAAAAATATTTTTTTTATTAAAAAATACAAAACGGGGATTCCCATCCACCTACCAGATGCCCAAAACGGGGAATGGTACGGGATGTAATTTGAAATGGGATTCGAAGACGGGGATGGTATGTCCATGCTTATTGCCATCCCTATACTAAGGGAGTGTTTGCAAAAACTTCTGCTTTTAGAAGAAGTGATTTATTATAGCAGAAGTAGAAGTAGTTGAGAATCAAAAGTTGATACTGTTTGAAAATGGAATTAAAAGTTGAGAATGAGAAGTTGAAAGTGTTTGGTGAAAAAGTAGTAAAAGTACTTATTTATTTGTAAAATTCAACTAGAAGCAGAAGCGGAGCGAGAATCTAAAGCACCCCTCGCCCCGCTTTTAGATTCTGATTAAATGAAGCAGAATTAGAAGCAGAAATTGGTATATGCAAACACTAAAAACTGCTTTTTTTAAGCAAAAAACTGAAAAGCACTTTTTTTTAGTGTTTGCAAACACTCCCTAAATCTTGAATGAAGTGAAATCTTTTGGCCTTGTTTGTTTATGTTTCCAATGACCTCTTTCCAGTTTCCAACTATACATAAAAGTGGAATCATGTTTGTTCATAAAATTTCCAATGTAAATCATCATTTTCATTTTCTATTTTTCACATAAAACAACATCTAAAACCTATAATTTCTATTCTCAAACCTATACACTACCCTACATCACTCATCATTACTTATCAATCACTATTCTCATATTTTAACCCAATTATATATGTGGGACCCACCATTATCAACTTTATCTACTTAAAATATTACTATTTTTAAATTATAACTATCTAATGGGACCCACCAACTATAATCTTACAAATATAATATTATATATTCAAATTAAAATATTGAGTGGACCCCACCACTACCAACTTTTCAATTATTATATACATAAAATAATATTTCAAAACTACTCAAACCAAACACAATCTCATTTCCAACCCTACATAAAACACATTTCAATTCATTCATCCAAACATAATCCCAATTTCTACACGAAAACCAATAAATTCTCAAAATTCTATTTCCAACTCCAGAAAGTGAAAATGGACCATGGAAACATAAACAAACAGACCCTTTATTTCCTGCTATAAAAAAGAAAAAACGATATAAGACCCTCTCTCCCAACTCGCCCGCCCAAAAGGCACTCCAGAAATGGAGATTCTTGTTGCTGCTTCGATCCCAAGACTTCCCCCTTTCCCCCAAATCAGTAAGAGAAACCTAAAACCTGCAAGGCTGCAGCCCCTTTATTGCTCCAGGTACTACTGTTTAACGTCAAAATTCTACACTCTCTCTCTGTATACATTGTTTCTTACCGTGAATTTATGCAGCTGTAGTTAACTGTAGCCAGTTGCCTTCTCAATTTCTGTATTGAACATTATACCATCACCTTTCTGTATCTGCCTTTCATTTATAAAGAAGGGGCTCCAATAAATTATTCCAGTTAATTATGATTTCACCGATTTCCAGCCTCAATTTGGTATGAAAGCTTTTATTGAATTTTTAAACTACCTGATTAATTTAGACAGGAGGAATTAGTAACGACTAGAGTACTTTGTGAATTCGTGGTAAGTTGGGAATTAAGCTATAGCATTTTGATTCATATCTATGCCGGTAAAAGGTGGTCTCCATTTTATGCTACCGTGGATTGTCGTATCAATGCCTCCGATAAAGGGAAGGCAATTGAGTGGTCGGTGTACTGAGAAAGAGAAGAATTCTGTACGGGTACAACTCTTATTTGAATGAAGTGGAAGAAATGCGATCTTTGTTGTCTAATAACAACAAACACTAGTACCTTAATTGAATCGGTCAATATCAAATCTGTTTATCCAAGTGCTTCTCCGATTTCTCAAGACACCTCTTTTCGATTGAGGACCAAAAGGAGACCATTTTGATCCATTTTTAGTAAAATATTGAAGAATATTCCATTAGTAATGAAAAAGGGGGATAGTGTTTTATGTTCGCACCTGACTGATTTGGTGAGTACAGCAATTGGTCAGTTCTCATGGCTTTTACTAATGTTTTGCCACACCATACCCATTTGGCACTGGAGTGTGAGGCTCTTAGAACTGTGTTCTATCGATGGATTGCATATTCCTCTTTGACTATAGATCAAGTTAGTTTCAGTTTTCAAGTATTGCATGTAGAATGTTACCCGTTCAGATAAAATTAAGCATTTGATCTGATTTTTTATAAAACCATCCATTTCAGGAACATTGGAGAGAGCAACCGCTTATCTGAAACTCCTGTTTCAAGGAGTAAGTGTTTCTCTATATTTTTACGTAGAGGGTGGTTAAGGAGAAATGCATTCATTATTTAGTTTCATATAAATCACTAAGCCATGCATTTTTTTGTTTAATTCAGGTTGGGAGGTCCCAGTGATGTGGAAGTGCATCAGGTATCAATTTTTTTTTATTACTCTGACATGTTTTGGGCAATTATCTGTGTTTTCTACTGTTCCTGCAGAACCATTTGAAATCCATTGGTACTGAAAAAGATGAGAGACATAATGACATTTGGAAACTATTTAAGGAAGCTCAACAAAGTAAGTTTGGCTTACTTTTATCTACATTCATCACATTATCTTGCGCTTCATGAGGATTTACTTTAGCTGGTGATGTGTTGCATTGTATGATTGCCATTCAGATATTCTCTACTTAAACAAACAGCGTCTACTGGCCATGGAAGAGCTCGACAGGGTAAAGAATGAAAGGAATTCATTGCTTGATAAGGTAGAGCAATTGGAGATGAAAAAGGAGGCGAATATCAGAAGAGGTTCTCCCACTTGTGTTTGCAGTTTCTGAATTAGCTCTCGTAATGCTTGGTCTTATTCTTGGTATTGTAATATCAAGTGACATCTTTTAACTATTTCTTTGTTCTTGGAAATATGACTTGTGTGGACCATAAGTTTTGCATGTGTTACATAATACAAGGGACAAATATTGCTAAGCTTTTTTCTTAAGTGTTTAAAAATTAAAGCATTATTTTCAGTGAAGCAGCATGAATACATTGAATGTTACAAAAAACTAAGAGCAATCTTAAGTATATGAAAGATTGGGTATCCTTATACTTCAGAATCATTAAAAACTTTACATTTCAGAATTTTTGTTTCTTAGCAGTCTTAATGAATACCACTATCTCTAATTGTAACATTATTATCGCACTGAAATATAACCAGATAAAATTACAATCAGCTCAGAGTTGCTGCTTAGAATAGATTCTTTGGTTCTCAATGGCGTGATTGGCAGTACAGAGGCATGTGATTTAAGAAGGCTAGTCATTGATTCAAGGGGTAGTTTCACTGATGATTTGTACGACATTATTTGCAAGAACGATGCTGAATTTCTGGCTGAGCTGCGTCACTTTTCAAAGAAAAGCAAACAGTAAGGTCCTGTTCATTGCAACTACTTAGTCTAAGATCCCTAATCATTTGTTCCGTGGATCTTCAAAAGTAATTATGATATAATCAATTTATTATACATAATGTTCTGGGAAGTACTTAAATTTCGCATGTTTGATTTGGCATCATTTTTTTTTTGGAATATGGTAGTACAAATGTTAGTAGATCTTATTAATGAAAAAAATGTGAGGTTTTCACTGAGCATTTAATACATAAAAGAGGAGTAGGAGTTTGATATAACTAAGTTTTTAGGTGTCGTGGAATTACACTGGGGCCTAAGCTCATTATAGAATCTCGATATGGTGAATGCTAAAACTTCTGATGAGAGTATCTCAATATATAATATGGCTATGTTTAAGTCCTCTAAATACGATGAGTATTGCATAAAAAAAAAAAAAAAAAAAAAGAATTGCTACACTTGTGCTGAAGAGTCGTAACCTTGATTATGATGGCTCTGAATATGCTAATATTTAAGACACCTTTTCCCTGTTTTTCCTTTGTTTGTATGTGTGTCTGTATAACCTTATATCCAGGACTTTTTCCCTACTTCTACGCTTCACCTGTAAAGGGTTTATCTTACGTAAAAACATGATCTTTTCTCATTATTGACACTTATATTTTTCTTTTGCTATTTCTATTTCAGGAATGGGTTCCACATAATCCACATCTGTACAGAAATGTCACCTGTGGTTTCTGTTGGATCTTTGGCATCATATATAACCGGCTTATCTCGTGCTCTACAGAGGAAGGGAAATCTTGTCGAGGTTATTTTGCAAGTAATAATGAACTTGTTTTGCCTTGGTTATGCGTCACTTTTTGTATCGGTTGACATGTAGAGTCTAAAACCTTGCCTTTTTCTCCTCATGAATAGCTAACATTGTCTTAGGGTTGCTGTTATGGAATTCTGTCATGAACAATTTTTAAGTTGTAGTTCCACTGCATTGGAGAATAGTCAACAACTGATTAGTGGGAAAGAAAACAGTTGTAATGCCACATAGTGGGCTACTAGTTTATTCAAACGAAAAAAGAAAAAAAAAATTCTTAAATTTTCAAAACAATAGGAATTTTGAAATTTTTTATGGACAATTTGCAAGAGATAAAAATCGATTTGAAATACAAGGTTATGTATTAAACTCAAACAGAAATGATGACATTGAACATTCAAAAAAAAAAAAATTATAAGTTATCAGACTTTTGGTCATTAAAAACATCGGACGTAAGGGTATGCCCAAATTGTTGAGCATTATGGTTAACCTATTTGTCACCTCTTTATGTGTGCAGTTAAAGCCTTGCCTTCAATCCCAGTTCTCTTATACGTACTTTCTGGGTCACATTTTAATATTTCTTAAGATTGTCTCTTTTTTAAAATTTAAATATTCTCAATATTTCCCTCTGGTTTGTGTTGTTGAATTAACTTTTTGAAATAGGTATGCCTGCTTGAACCTAGATGAAGTTCAAGGATTACGAGAAATTGAAGCAGAGTTCTACTCATATTTCAATGGTCACTTGCATGGGAACAGGATCTGGACTGGGTGAGTTTGCACTTATACTCTTTACATTTAGTTATATCCTGAATATGAACAACTGGGAATTTAAGGAACCCTGAATTGTCAAAAAATGATAGATTCTCATTTAGGACCATTGCACTGCACTGCAACTTCTTCCATTTCTTAATATGCTTTGGATGCTTTGTATACAGGGTAGTCTATGGCATTGGAGTTACCTTTATAGAGCCTGTTTATTATTAGTCCTTTTTTAGCCACGACAGAGTTTACGGTTGCCCAAATGACTTTGAGAGGTTTGTGAACATGTCCTATTTTAATTCCTTCAATAGTTCTCATGGGGTTTATAATTGTTTATTTGAATCTAGACATATTTCACTATATCATTTGCTTGTTCGATCTATTCATATTTCAATTTATGTACCTTTCCAATATGGTTAGGCATGAGTGTTCATTTGTGCACAGCAAATCAGTTAAGGTAGCCAAGAATGACAGAAAATAGAATACGAATGTATGCAGTCACATTGCTGGCCTATACACCATACGGCACGACAAAGTCGATAAAAGTGATCCCGATGCCTGTTATATAGAAATCCAACTTAGTACCTACTACCTACCAATGGCGGAGCCAGAACACTTTAGCAGTGCGGGCCGATACACGAAAATGGGGTGGGCCGGATAGAAAATCCAAGAAAAAATAATACAAATTATAACTAATATGTATATATATATATATATTTAAATTCTCACTAATTTTTTTTTTTTTTTAAAAAGGGCTGGGCCAGGACCCAGGTTGGCCCAGCCCTGTCTCCACCATTGGTACCTACGCTAAATTGCGTGCTGAGCGTCAGGTTATAGATTTAGTATTATGTGCTTTTACTTTAGCAAGAAGACTTTATTCGTTAATTACATGCATGCTACTGATTATTTTTGTAACCAATCATGTAATCTTTACGTTGTCAGATTCACCTATTTCTCTCGTTCTTCACTGGACTACCTAGTTAAATCAGGAAAGCGGCCTGATGTGCTTCATATACACAATTGGCAAACATCTATTGTTGGGCCATTATTCTGGGATGTTTTTGTTAATCAGGTTTGTTCTGAATGTTTGAATCCTTCCAAAATATGTGGAACAACAAAAGCTTTCAGCAAGTACTCTGTTAAACTCCATCTTTTTTATGAGATGTGTTCTATTTTTATTTTTAGATTCTTCCCTCTCTTATCATATGGAATTATGCATCTAACCATACACTTTCTGTGGCATTCTCATTTATGCTATACTGAAAGATCATTTGATTGGGACAAAATTTTGTGTAATCATCTTGGATATTCTTCTTCTTTCTCAATGTTATCGTGAGGTTTATCATTAAGTCAACCATTTATCTAACACACATTCCCTTGAGTGCTTTACTGGTCTAATGTTTTCTTATACCTGCTGATTCTACCAATTATTTTGTTTCTGAATGTCAATTCATTCGACAATATATATTCAGTATAATGATATGCAGGGTTTTGAAGGTACTAGGATTCTGTTGACGTGCCAGGGCTTTGATTCCCAGGTAAGCACCTTCTTTCATTTTTTGGGATTTTAAACCTTGTATATTTGCTGCTTTTGTCCTCTCAACAGCAACAGCAAGGACTATGAGCGTCTCACTTATGTATCTTTATTATCATAGTGTCTTGAACAACCTGAAAAGCTAGCGTTATGTGGGCTTGATCCTTATACTTTGCTTCGGCCTGATCGCATGCAAGATAACAACAAATCTCATCTTGTCAACATATTAAAGGTAATTGTCTATTTCTCTTATTGACATGTTGCCTCATGTTCCCACTCTATAAAAGTTTCATGGAGTTAAATATTTATTTCGTCAGTCTTCACTATTTTCTTCTTCGAGAAAACTTCGTGATATATTATAGGCATAATTGCAAAAAGCCTCCTCAGGTTTGGGCTAATTACCAAAAAACCAAGTGCTTTTTAATAATTACAAAAAACCCCTTGAGGTATGATTGTGTCTTAAATTTAAGGGGGTAACTGAATATTTTGATAAACGTAAGGGGAGCTTTTGAACAATTTTTTGCATATGAAGGGGGAAAATGTAAGACTAATCAAACCTAAAGGTTTTTTCTTTGTAATTTCTGAAAACCTCTAGTTTTTTTTTTTTTTTTTTTTTAATTAGCCTGAATCTCAGTTTTTTTTTTTTTTTTTTGTGATGATCCCTGTATTATATTTATTCTCATGGTCCTTCGTTTAATGTTATTGCGTAAAATATAGAGATACATAGTTAATCAGAAAAGTAAACAAAATTAAATCGAGCATGTCCATCTATAACTCAAATTCTACTCTAATGGCTCTGTGTCTGTTTCATCTTTGCACGTGCTTATATCTTCTCTTCGAACCCATCCTTCATCTAATTGGTAGTATTGTCTTGAATTTTACATTCCCCTCGTTACTTTTGATATGCTGTATTTCTTATTCCTTACTTGTTTTTAACTACAATTTTAAGCACTGATTCAGTTCACATGAATCCATTTTCATATATTTTTCTATTTATTTGCAGGGTGGAGTTGTTTACTCAAACAAAGTTATCATAATGTCATCTGGACTAACGGAAGGCCGGATCATTAGTGCATCAGGGCATGGCTTGGAACCTACCTTAGCTATTCACAAGTATGTTTTGCCTTTTGAGATCGTGCTTTCTGTCCGACCCATTCCCACAAGTCATAATCTTGTAGAATTTACCCATTCTCGCCCTTTTTATAATTTCCAATTTAGTTTCTTATTTACAATCTTCGATTCATCTTGAGTTTGCTTGTAGGGAGAAGTTGGTGACTGCTCCTTGTGGGTTCGATAAATCAACCTGGGATCCTTCATGTGACGATTTTCTTCCACAAAGCTACAGTGCAGATGACATGAAGGGAAAATCCATATGTAAAGTCGCATTGCAGCGGCATCTGGGTTTACATGAAGCAGCATCCAAGATTCTTGTGAGTGTTCAGCCCAACAAAACATCCCCTTCATTATCTACTCTAAAAAATTAGTCCTCATTATGATTCTTACTCCTTTATAAATACTTTGTAAGACAGCAATTCAGCATAACCTAAAAAATTGATGAATTTTCAGGTTGGGTGCATTTATTCAGATATTTTAGATGTTGACCTGGAGGAGCTAAAGACGGTTGTTTGGATGGCTTCTAGAAGGGGAGTTCAGGTACTTTGTCTGATTCTTGGACACTTTCTCTTAGTTAGATAAATAGTCATGTATACCTGTATCAGCTAATGACCATGGTCTGAAGATCTGTTTTGAGGTAAATGAGCTTTGTGTTTTTGGGTCACGACACTTACATTATTCATTCATTTGAGAAAATAATTGAGCAGCCTAACTTCATCTGTCACTCTGATTGTTCCCTATATCCTATTCTTGTATTTGTTTTCTGCAGTTTATTTTCATGGGATCTAGCTTAATCCCTGGCATGAGGAGGTTTCAGGAAGAAGTGAAGGTAGGTTCTTGAACTTTCTAAGTCTAATTGTCTATTTTTCTCTCTAAATCATCTTTTCCCTGTTGTTTCTTTTCCCACACAAGTGTTGCTATTGAAATAATTTTCTCATGTTACTTTACTGACAGAAGACGACTTGGGTACTTGTCGTATAAAATCAATTATAAATAAAACTTTATATCTGATCATTTTTTGGTGCCTTACCAAGGACAATTCGTTTATGGTTACCAATATGAGTATGATCATGCCAATGCCTGTTCAGCACACACATGTAACATGATGCTGATATGTTGTTCGACTTAGAACTTTGTTTAGGACAATGTAGTGTGGATCATATACATTCTCCATCCAAATTGTTACGATCATGGAAACCAAATCTTTAAGCGGATGACATAAAAAATGTTTTTTGACCTATTCCTTGTGAATTCAACTGTTTCACAAAATAATATATATATATATATATTTTTGAATTATTTTGGTTTGACGTCATGTCCTTTTGATACCAAAGTTTCTTCTTCTGTATATAACAGAAATTAAATAAGAAAATAGTTTGAGTTAAATAAGAAAATAATTTGTTTTGAAACAAGAGGTAATATTTTGAACATCCAAAAATGCAAGGGCTAGGAATAACGATGGCACAGTGGAAGAATTAAGAAAAGACCCAATGCCAGATAGCTGCCAAAAGTTTTGATATACAGATTCGATCCGAACTCTTGGAATAACACCTGTAAATTATCCATCTCTAGAAGCATTATACTCCTTGCTTGAAAATATAATTCTGTTTGAATCTTCCCCATGATTATTTCTAATTGGTATTCCTGGTGTCTATCTACAATGTTCTTTAATGTCTCGTTGCCTTATAGCTGAAGCTGGTTTAAAAATGTCACATAGATTCTTTAACCATATTCCGTTTTAGCTAACCTGAAAAAATCACACAATCCCTTAATTGCAAACAAAATGTCTCGCTTTAGAACCTCTTTCACTGACAGTGATCAGAGGCTAAATGATCTACACTCAAGTATTTCTTTTGTAATTGTAACACTTTCTTCAATCGAGATAGTGCTTTTTCTCTGCGATAGTCTTATGCATTACTATCTTTGAACCAAAACTATTTTTCTTGGGCAAAAACTTGTATGAGACGGTCACATGGGCATTGTCTATGAGACGGATCCTATATGTAAATAAAATTCCAATCCAAACCCAAACCCAAACCCAAACCTATAAAAAAAACCCATGTTTTTTGTGTTTTGTAGGATCCGTCTTATGAACTTAAACTATGAGACGGTCTCACATAAGACCACCTCTTTTTCTAGACCTCGTATGTAAAATTAACACATCTGATACTTTTTCGTCACAGGATGAAAATGTGAGATTCGTTAATGAATATGATGAAGAATTATCACATTTGATAATTTCAGGATCTGACATTATGCTGTGCCCATCTTTTGATGATCCTCTGCTTCAAGTGCCAGTAAGTGTCTCCTATATCATGGTTACACAGAAACTGATAAAAAAGGAGGGTGACTGCAGTCCTTTCTCTAATTGCAAACATGTTATGACAGAGAAATTAATTAAGTTCTTAAAAATTTCCATCCATTTATTATTAAAGAAATTACAAGACTTAGAATTTGACATACACAGTGACCTTAGCATGGTTCATAGTGTAAGCTAAATAATGAAGGCTAACATGCCCTTAAGGCTATCCGTGGTGTATCCTAATCTAAGTGAGTGATGACTAGAAAGCTATTCTAAAAACCGTAGGCAAGTGCACCTATCGTTTTATAGTTTAGTTTACTGGGTACCGAGTGTCATCCCCACGAGGATTACGAGTACTAGTAATTATTCTAAAAACCGTAGGCAAGTGCACCTATCGTTTTATAGTTTAGTTTACCGGGTACCGAGTGTCATCCCCACGAGGATTACGAGTACTAGTAATTATCGTCTTTTTGTAATCTATCAATTTTCAGAAGTTTGTTTGTAAAAATAAGAAAATAAAGAATCTAAATTAATCAACAAATTATAAATGATAGAACAAAGGAAGATTATAAAATAAGGGATCAAGAGATAAAAATGTGTTCGAATGTAAATCCCTCTAGAATGTTTTTGTGATTTTAACAAAACTAAAAACAACCATGAACACTTAAGTAATTGCTATCCCTTTTTAATATAATCTCATGCTTCATGAACCGTAGGAATTCCCAATTTAAGTTAAACCTTCTTTCAAGGTGGAAAACTCCAAATTCAAGTTTAACCGAAATCTCTTTCTAGTTAAACCCCCAAGATTGCATTATAACGATTTATGAATTCCCATATTAGGTTTGATCATAATCCGGAAGATTTATGTCGTCTTATATCTAGGATTACATGCAACTCCTTTCACTTAGATTGGTTCTTTCTCACCATAAATCTCTCGATTAACCGATGCCGATGAGGAATAAAATTCAAATTAATATACCGGAAATATTAACTCGAATGAATGAATTAAATTCTTTATTTTCTTATTTTTACAAACAAACTTCTGAAGATCGATAGATTAGATAACAAAAAGACGGTAAGTACTAGTACTCGTAATCCTCGTGGGAATGACACTCGGTACTCGGTAAACTAATCTATAAAACGATAGGTGCACTTGCCTACGGTTTTTTAGAGTAACTTTCGAGTCATCAGGGGGTATATGCAAACTCTAAAAAAGTGATTCTCAGCTTCTAAGTGGGAAAAAATAACTTTTTCTCCGTGGGACACAAAGGCTGTTTGATACCATGTCTTGTCAGGAAAGTATTATTCTGAAATATTCTCCATGTTTTATTAACTTTTTCTTAAATCTCTAATTTATAGCTCAAGGCCATGAAATATGGAGCAGCTCCTGTTCCTGTAAATTATGCTGGCAGCAGATTAAGGTGAGTTGATGTGTTATTGCATATATATCTGCTAAGAAAAATATTGTTTACTCTTTCACTTGTCGAGAAGCTACATATCTCTTCCTGTGTCCAATTGCTGTCTGACAGGCACTTTGGTGATGAAACTTTTGAGAGCACCAAATTCTCACAATATTTCAAATATACCTTCGCAAATATGTCCCTAGGCCAAGCCATTGATGAAATTGTACGTGTTCCTCTATCAAAGGATAAAATCTCTTCTTGACTTCTTCTGAGTTTGATTAAATGTTTTAAATGATAATGGACAAATAATTTGAGGCTCAATTGCTTTTCTATATCTGCAGGAGAACAATCCATCACAATGGAATAGAAGGATCAAGGATGCCATGGAAAAGGACTTTTCGTGGGATTCAGAGTGTGCGGACGTGCATATTTTTGCATATACAGCAGTTAGAAATTTATAAAGAAGGTTTAGGGCACATTTGTGTATATTTATTTATACATGCAGAAGGTATTATATATATATATACAAGTAGATAGCGAAGGAGGCATTTTTGTACCTATGAAGTTATATAACATAATTTGCAAACTTTCTCAAGCCAGAAGATATATCGCCTCACATTTCCCCCTCTTTCAACAGATCCGATCGTTCATTTTGTTGGTGTTGAGAAACCAAATAGGAGGTAAACCACTTGTCTCTAAATGTCCATTCCTCTATGTATGAGTAAAGCTACTTGCAGTTTTGCTGTGCATCTCCTAGCTGATTGGCATTTCTTTCCAATAAGGACTTTGACAGGAATTCAATAGTGGAATGACAGTTGAAACTGTGATTTTTGCGTTTTTCCCGTTGTAAAATAATGGGATAATTACAAATCCAACCCCCGAGGTTTAACCTAATTTCAGAAAAACCGAGTTATCTTTCAAATTTGCAAATACCCTCTTGACATTTGTTTCTATTTTATGAATTTGACCCTCATGATGGGGTATTTGTTAGGCAGATACAAGCCTCATGGGGTGTTTATAACACCTTAAGGGATGTTTGTAATTCTGAAAGATGTCTAGAGTTTTTGTAATTAGACTAAACCTTAGGGGTAATTTTGTAATTATCATAATATAATTGTGTATGCTTGTCTTACATTGCTCCAATCAATAAATTTGTTGGAAGTGCATCCCATGAGGCTTGGAAGTATTTATTAGTGAATTGAGCATGATATTGGGATTAAGTTGTTCAAGTTTCTTCAAAGCACATGTAGTCATGTGCACGGGGAAGCCTGGAAGTGGAAACATCTCCCTGGCAGAAGCATTCTTGTCTTGGACAGGGATGAACTGAACAGTAGGCAAGGTGCTGTTTGTTTGATTGGGTGGATATATATGGGCTTTCAACTGCTCTAAAATGAAATCGGGTCAATCCAACAAACGTCGCTTAAAACATTTCTGAACTGTGATTAACTTCAAAAGTTATGAGTTAAAAGGACACATTCATAATAAGAATAAGATTTACTCTCCATCCCAAATATATAGTTCAGTTTGACTTTTTACACAGATTAAGAAAAATATTGAAAACTATAAATATGTTAAATATTTACTTAATTTGTCCTTATTTAATGAACAATGTAAATTATTAAAATGCATATTAAATGGAGTTATAATAGTAAAAGAATGGAAAAAAGTGCTATTAAATATAGAAAGTGGAGATATCCCAAAAAGGAATAGTGAACTATATATTTGGGACGAAGGGGTACAATTTTTCAATTAAAACCTTGAAGTGCATGAAAATGACTTCAAAAGTAACGTCCACTTAAACTATTTCAGATAATCTTCAATGGAGTGGCCAAACGGAACCGAAATTGGGTTTCAAATCGGAATCGGAACCATTGATCGGTCAATGGTTCCAAAATTGGAAACGGAACCGTGTAGGCCGGTTCCGGTTCCTTGGTCTCAAAAATCGTGGAACCGGCGGTTAGAACCGTATGTGAAATCGTGGTGGAACCGACAATTAAAATCACTGGGTTCGATGTTAAAACCGACTATTTTTATTGTTTTTGGTTAAAATATGCTAGAAGAAATGTTAAATGTTTATTGTAATTTATATTCGTAATTACATGAGACATGTTTTAAACCAAATGTTGTAACCGAACTACGTGAACTTTGATTCCTCTATACTCTAATAGTATATATAGATAATTTAATATTATTATAATATTAAATACAAAATTTAATTGAATATTAAGCCCAAGTCTGTTTCTTCTTTTTCCATTTATTTTGTAACTGAAATTGATAAACCATTTTTGAAAAATAAAAAGATTATCTAAAGATAAACAAACATCATCATCATCATCAACTGCACCTTACACCATTATGTGTGGTCGATGGCGTGAAGTTTATAGTAGCATTGTCTAAAATTAGTTGACACTACAGATTCACACAGAAAAGCAAAGTAGCAAAGTTTTACGCCGGATGTACTTCTTGACGCAACCTTCATACGAAGGAGAAATGAGATGAAATTCCAAAACCATCATCATCATAGTTTTTTTTTATTTGAATGGAAAATATCATGAGACGGCGATGAGTTGAGATAGTTGTTCTAGTCATGTCCCATTACAAGATTGATATTGTAAAATCAATATGTACATCATGGAACATGTACAATCTAAAGATAAACAAACAGTTCCGGTTAAAATCGGAACCAGAATCGGAACCATGGAGGAACCAGGTTCCAAACGGGAACCGGAACCGTCGGTTCCAAAATCGGAACCGTGGCAATGGTTCCGATTCCTCCAAAATGAGGAATCAAAACCGGCGGTTTTGGAACCGGAACCGTAGCCACCCCTAGGAGAACCTAAGAGATCTCTCATCAATTTTTTTTTCTTAAAATAAATTTATACCTTTAATTAATATTTTAATATTTCTTATATTTAGCATAAAGTCTTTTAGATCTCTTGCAACAAATAAAATGAGTATTTTTATATCAACTAGAAGTATTTTCGAATAGATCTGTTGCAACACACACACACACACAAAAGAGAGTGGGCTTGTATGAATGTATTTCCAAGTCCAATTTTCAGTTTCTAGTGTTGGAAAATGAATTTTCAAACTTTATTGGTTTTCGTGTGAGAATTGAGAATATATTTGGTTTGTTGTCTTTCTGTTTGAAAATGAGAATATGTTTGGTTATAGTTTTTCAAATATATTCTTGACATAAGTTTACGTGATTGTAGTGTATTTTTACCTAGGTTTTTGTAATTGGAATGAGAAATTATTTGGTTGTATTTTCAAAAGAATATTTTTCTTAAAAAGTGAAAACTGGAAATATCTTCATTTCTACTTAAAATTTTTGAAACAAACATAAACGTATTTTTCCGGAATAGTTGGAAACTGGAAAAATGGTGTTGGAAACACAACCATACTAGACCAATATTTTTATACTACTAATATTTTTGTAGTAATGTAAGATTTGGAATTAATTCATTTTTTTTTCTTTCTGAAATATAGAAAATAATTCTTATTAGATAAAGTATCCATGTAGGAATAAGATTCTGAAGTGTCTCAAGGAGAAGTTTGTTTTTTCGTAATAAAGAAGGTTTTTTGTATACTTCCACAATTCTCCGTAGTCTCTCTCTGTTACTGAAAGCCAAAACCCAACGACAAAAACCCACCAGAACCCTGGTTCCAAAATCCAAAAATACGAATAAGAAATAGATAAACCCCTAATGGCTTCAACGACGGAGCCGGCGGACGACTTCAAACCCTATCGGCTCAAGCACACCCTTACCGGCCACAAACGCGCCGTCTCCAGCGTTAAATTCTCCGACGACGGCCGCTTCCTCGCCTCCTGCTCCGCCGACAAGACCGCCCGTACTTACGCCCTCTCTTCTCCCGACACTACCCACAACGAATTCCATGGCCACGAATTCGGCATCTCCGACGTTGCCTTCTCCTCCGACGGCCGCTTCCTCGCCACCGCCTCCGATGACCGCACCGTCCGCCTCTGGGACGTCGCTTCTGGCTCCCATATCAAAACCCTTACTGGCCACACCAATTACGTTTTCTGCGTCAATTTCAATCCCCAATCGAATATGCTTGCCTCAGGTTCCTTCGATGAGACCGTCCGCATTTGGGATGTCAAGTCTGGAAAGTGCCTGAAGGTTCTCCCCGCACATTCCGACCCTGTAACGGCGGTTAATTTTAATCTGGATGGGTCACTAATCGTTTCGAGTAGTTATGATGGGCTTTGTAGGATTTGGGATGCTTCTACTGGGCATTGTATGAAGACGCTCATTGATGATGAGCATCCGCCTGTTAGCTTTGTCAAGTTCTCGCCCAATGGAAAATTCATTCTTGTTGGAACTCTTGATAATACTCTGGTTAGTTTCTTTCTCTTTCTCGTTATGGGATAAAAGTTAATATCTTTGTGTTATTAGTTGTTTTATTTGTTAAATTTGGTTGTTGTGATGGGATTTAGAATTTATGTTGTTCTTTATCAATTAACTGTTGTGAATTGATATGATATTGGGGGGTCGCAGCCGGTGCTATTTTTAATTGTCATGGCTTGATGCCATATTTTTGTTACTTGGGATTGTTATCTTCTCAAGTGGGAAGTTAAATTTCAGTCATATATTTGCAAGGGTTAAGCTTTGGTTTAATTGGCTCTCAAGTGAAGAAGCAATGGAAGAATTTTTAGTGCTTCAATTTGTTTGGTGATTCCTTGAATAATAGATTCTGTACTTAGGCATGTCTATATATTTTATTGTATTTTACTTCTTTTTAGTTTCATAGATCATTTTAACCGAGCCTCCTGAAAAAGGATGTTATCAACACTGTTTTTCTTGAGCTGTATCAATGCCAATACTGATAAATAACCATTCATTATTGTAGAGAGGCAATAATTATATCAGTTGTTTTACACTGATAGATAATTAATCTACCAGAAATAGGTTGAGTAACTTTCATTTACCAAGTGCTAAGTTTTCAGCTATATGATCTGTATATAAGATAGATTTGGAAGCCAATATATGAAATTTTGGCTGCATAGTCTATATTGTGTTTGGTATTGGATGGATGTGTCTGGACTATGTGATCTCTGCACAGAGAGCTAATGTAACAGGCTATGAAGATGCATATGTTGACAGTTGAAATATAAAGTACTATGTTATGAAAGAAGGTTTTGGTTACAATGTGATCATAACTGAATATAATGTTTTTTCAGTTCATTGTGAGCACTATATCCCGCTCCTTAGAAAAGTTGATCTCAAGTGGAAATTCGTGATTCGATTGAAGTTTTAGTTCACAGAACCTAACTGAACTTCTGTTTCGCTGTGTGCATTTCATTATTATTATTATTTACCTTTGCTCTCCACAACCTTAGAATACTGAACCTCAAATGTCGAATGTGGCACAACTCACGAGTACAACATGACAATTTCCCTTTTGATTTTTCCTGGTAGTGCATTAAATCGCAAAAGGATTCAATCCTTGGAGACAACAGACGAACTCGTAGAATCTTTTCTGCTTGATACTTCTTCAGTTATATCTGTTGAAGACTCGGCTTACATTCATGACTTAACACACTTTGTGCTCGTCAAGTACACCAGCATTATGCAGCTTCTGCATGGTTTCTAAATTTGTTCTCAGGAATTCATGTGGTTTGTTTTACTTGAACATGCAGGGGAAACAATGTACTGATAACTCTAGAAAATTGAATGCTTTAGATATACTCTTTTTATAGTTAACTTTCTCGGTGTATTATCCAAACTTTTGGGCATGGGAAATTCAACTCAATGGACACTGGTGAGGTCGACGAGGAGCTTCATTGAATCAACTCCCTAGATCTGTTGTTTTGCCTCAGTGATACCTAATCTGGGGGTGAACAATGGTTTTTTACCTGGCTCTCCAGCCAGCGACCCAGTTAAAAGAAGGCATTTTAGGAATCCCAGGTGAGTCACAGACACAGTTAGATTTACCATCACCCAGTTGATAACAAAGACCAAGTTTCAGTGTGTTTTTAGCTTTTAGCTAACATTTCCATAACCAATAATTATAGTTGTTTGCTTCAGCATTAAGGAGTTTACCCGAGGGAAACTATTTAGCCTTGAGAATTTTGCTCATAAGAAGATTGGAGTGAATCAGGATTCTCGGTTCTCCATAATTGTTTTGCCAAGAGAGCATCATTAATAAGAGAATATCGTGAAATTCTAATCCCCCTTGCTCTTTTTTTTTTTACCCCCACTTTTTTCCATGCCACCCAATGCATTTTCACAGAACCGGACAAACCCTTCCCCCACCAAAACTGAGCAGTGAGTTGACAACTTTCTTTACAAATATTGGTTTGAATACCAGAGTATTTGGCTATCGTTGGATCCCCTTTTCCTGCATGTTTTTGTTTCCCAAAAATGAAATCATGTAGGTTTTTCTTTCGTATTTTTGTTCAAATCATCATCATCAACTGCACCTTATCCCACTATGTGGGGTCGGTGGTGTGAGGTTTATAGTGTCAATTAATTGTCTAAAATTAGTTAACACTACAATTCACACAAAAAGCAAAGTGGCAAAGTTTTACGCCGGATGCCCTTCCTGACGAACCTCATCATCATAGGTTCTTCAAAATTAGTTTAAAATAACATTGTCGAGGATGTAATTGATTGAAATAGTTGGCTGCTATACTGTCTCTTGAACATTGTATTGCTGCTCTTCATTTACTGTTGCATACAGTAATATAGTATGATGACTCTATTTTCCCAAAGTTGCGTGGGATTTGCTTGTTGAGTTGAGGTGAGTTTATTGGCCTTTTTTCATGACAGAGATTGAGATTTTCCGACTAATTCCAGTGCCTTTTTTTTATTTACTTTCCAATGTGGTTATGCAATATTTTAAACCTGACACTTTCTTTTTAATCCACTTCGTTTTTTGATGGAGACAGTATATCTCGGTGATGAATAATTTGTATGTTGTGCTGTACGCATTTAAAAGAACACATCAGATTTAGTTTCTGTCACCTGTAGGTTCACCTCCTCGGCTCCTCCTTTTGGTACGTCAGTTAATAGGAAATACCTTTTGAACTTCTCCAGAAGCAATGCCATCTTGGAATGAGACGTGTCAAACCTTTATTTACAAACGATTATATATTATATTATGTTGATCTCTTGGTAATTGGTCACATAAATTTATTATTTTGTACCAGATTGAAAGATATTAGTTTTATTGAGTGCAGAATGGAACTTTGGTCCTAAGTCAGTGGCGTAGCGGAAATATATTGTGCTGGGCCGATACATGGAAATGGGGTGAGCCAGATAAAAGACAGACACAAAAAATATAAATCTTAACTATTTTTTTTTAAATGGGTGGGTGGGCAGGTTCCTCCCCCTCACCACCGCGTCTCCGCCCATGGCCCTAGTTATGGTGTTAATGCAGATTGTTTCAGGGAAATTATAAAGCTCCTGCTTCCTTCAATTTTGTTCTCACGGCTGTATATATTGACTAAGGAAGTCAATTAAAGTTCTTAAACTAAGTTGGATATTATACATTGTTTGTTATGGTGTACATATTTATTACACAACGGATGCATATTTGTAAGTATGTGTTGGATTTTGTTCAATTTTTCAGTTGGTGCTGAATATTTGATACAACATTGTTTGTGTGTGCAGCGCCTTTGGAATTTTTCTACTGGAAAGTTTCTGAAAACCTACACAGGCCATGTCAACTCGAAGTACTGCATTTCGTCAACGTTTTCTATAACAAATGGGAAATACATTGTGAGCGGATCTGAGGACAATTGTGTGTACTTATGGGAGCTCCAGTCTCGAAAAATAGTTCAAAAGCTGGAAGGTCATACAGACGCAGTGTTATCAGTATCTTGTCATCCGACTGAAAATATGATTGCATCTGGTGCTCTTGGAAATGACAAGACAGTGAAAATTTGGAGCCAAGAGGAGGATTGAGTTTTTTTTTTTTTTTTTTTTTTTTTTTTCGTGGCTATTATCATGTAACTTATTCGGATTTGTTCAGGCAATGTTAAGGGTAGTTGATGAGGCCATAGAGTTCCTGTTTTTCTAAATCGAAGCAAATTCATTGAGGTCCAATCTTTGTTGTTGTCTCTTTCCTCTAATATTTTTATGTGCTGGATATCGACTCTTGATCTCCTGTACAAACTCTGGTTAATATATTGAACATTGTCTCTCTTTCAGCTTCTCTGTGATGTGTAATTCTTGTGGTTTCTTGAAGTCTTTCATATTCTCGGAACTATGTTATCCTTGTGAGAGGAATATAAAACTTGGTAATGAGGAAATTAGGGAAAAAAGCCAAAAACCTGAACCAGTGGGCATGGCAAAATGACCCGCTCGATGGGCTTGCACCGTTTGGGGGTGGGTCCAGCCCACTCCACATAGTACACGGGACATACCTGTCCCAATCCATGCACGGGGTAGTTCCGGTCTGGGTACTGTTGCCGCCCTGCCCTGCATATAAGTTTTTTAAATATATTATATATTATACATAAATATAAGGATTTTTTTGGGGTAAGTTCAAGAATGACCCTTTTCTAAGTTTCAGTTACAAGAATGACCTACATTATTAAAAGAGTTCAAATATTCACTGTAGTTCCCATTATACCATTTATAACAAATGAGGAAACATGATTAAATTCGTTCCACATATCACAAAATACGAACACTTCAGTTTCTATTATCTGTTTCATTCGTGGCATTGTTACACCTACTTAGATCCAGTCTCCATTTTAGAGGTTTTAAAAAGATCATGTCAGGTTTCCAGCCGATAAACTTAACAGGTAATAAAATTAAAAGATGTTCGGTTCTGTGTTATCAGTTCCAAACTAAGGTTTACAGGTGAAAATGGAAATAGTCCATTACGACCATATCAGGCCCAACATGCTTCCGTAAAATTAATAAATCACTTAAAATTCATACCTCTTTTGACCGAAACAAAAGGGTTAAGTGGTTCGCAGCGCCACCGATCGAAAAATTATCGCCCCGGATCGTTTGACAAACAGCTCCTCATTGTTCAACCTCACCCTCAGGGAAGATGATCTGCAAGTTATCCGACTCCTTCAGAAACCGCTTAGCACAACCTTGGTTCGTTTCCTACTCCAAGGCGTAAAAGTAATTCTTCAAAGGGATGAATCAATAGTACACTATGAACACATGTTGAACAAACAACCTTTATTTTATTAAGAACTTAAAGAAAAATTTATTACATCAGTAATCTCCTTTTGGGAGGAGAAAACCTGTTTAGCCTCTCATAAAGGCTATCACACTCTTGTACATAAAATTAAAAAACTAAAACTGAAAACTGAAAACACTCTCTGAAATTCTAAACACTCAATAATATTACAGAAGAAATTTTATTGTAGAAGACTAAGGGAAACGTTCGATGTCTTTAGCCTTCTGAAAACTCTTGTTTATATAGAGGAATGAGATGCCCCTATTTCTTGGATTCTCCCATCCACTTGCTGAAAGTAGTGGAATACTTTATTATCTTCACATGGCTCGGGTCCCTCCTCGCATGCGGTATCAAGGCAAGTTGATAAGGCTCAAAGCCTAATGACTCTTCCTTTTCCGTCTTTTAGCTAGATGGAATCTTTGACGACGTCATTCTTACGTCATTGACTTGAATTATCGACATCTTGATGAGTTGGATGCCAATTACTATATATCGACCCACCTTTTGTCTCTTTCTTTGAGTGGGTTGCCCTTGAGTCACATGTCTCTTTTAACTTTGTCGGGAATCTACTTTTTGGTGGTCCCCAAACTTTGGATACTTCGTGACTTTTTTCTCTCGTCGTAGGGTCTTCTCCGATCGACTTTTGGCCGAATCCTTTGCCAAATTCCGGTTTTTTGGTTTTGACATTCGGGACGGACCAAGTTCCCAATGGTCTATGTGAGCCATATTGCAATATTTCCGTGAGTTTCTTTACTCCCCGTGCAAACTTGTTTTCCCACAGAAGATTTCTTTTCTTTTCGAATAGGTCTTCTCGTGAATCTTGTAGTTTTTCTGTCATAGTATTCAACGAGGGAATGATCCGTTCATTTGAATTTTGATAGAACTTGAACGGAAACTTGACTTTGTCCATCTCAGTGAGACAGACCCACAATCCCCATGCCCTTCTTGTAGTAATCTGATCTTCGGTGAAGGTCATGGCCAATTGTACTTCTTCTAAACTAGCCTCCTTGATATTTTTGAAGGCTCTTTCATCTGGTTTTCGAAGCCTAATGTAATGGAAGGCTTTATGTCCACCCTTTCCGACGGGCTCTGTTGCTGCACTTATGAAATACAACTCCAATGTATCCCCTCGTTTTAGGCTGTCATTGTTGGACCAAAGACGTAAAACTGCTTCATGGATCCATTTTGGCAATTTTGTGATCTCCGGGAAGCCTGGTGAAGTAGTATAGATCGAGGCCAAAGCCCCAAACTCGTACCACCTCTTCACTTCTTCAGGGCTGGAATTTGGTAACATCCAAACCCTTGGATATTTTCCAGAAATATCGATCTTTATTTTTTCTGGAGATATTCCTTGCCTGGTGATTAGTTTCTCTCAATTCGCCTGATATTCCTACCAAGAAGAAGAAACTTTAATCTCGTTAGTATCAATCTTAGAATTGCCCATCATAGGCCTAAGATTGATCTCTTCGTCCTTTACCCCGAACGTGCTGGGTTGATGTGATAACTCGGGATTTGACTCCGGAGTATCAGGTTTTCCTTGGGCCAACATTTCTGCCAGCTTAGGACTTGTGCTAGAGGTCTGGAATCCCTCTCTGCTACGAGGTTGGGGAGCCCTGCGCTCTAAACGCTCCGTTTGCTTATTAGCAGCCCGGAGGAGTGGCACTTGAAATGCCGTTCTCAACTGAGAGTGAGACCGAACACATGCTCGTATACGATCGGTTACTTTGTCCCGATCATTCCTTTGTAATTTCGGCCAAATCGGATTGATGACCAGGGTATCAAATTCTCGGAGTAGCATTTCGGTGGTCTCCAAGATGTCTTGATGCGGTGAGGATGGAATCGCCTTCAATTCCCTCCATCTCTTGTTAGAAAATGCAAGAACATTTTCATGAGATTTTATAATGACAATATCATAATCATAATATTGACATTCAGCTTGCCATCTAAGTATCCTAGCTTTTTCTGGTTTTGATTCAATTTTGTTTTTTCAAAAAAGCTTTGACACTTGAATTATCAATTTTTAAGATAAACTTTTTAGCCAATAGAAATAAAGGCCATTTTTTGAAAGCCTTTCTGACTGCAAAAAATTCTTTCTCGTTGATATGCCACCGAGTTGCTTCACTGTCTGTAAATAGACCGCTGCAATATCTGCATGTCACTTCTCCATTTGGTGTGGCTTTTGTAAGAACTGCTGCCCACCAATAATCATGGCATCTGTATAGAGAACCAGTTCATCTTCATCCTGTGGAATTGCAAGTTTCGGAAGCTTTTTGCAAACTTCTTTAAGCTGCTTAATTCTCTCTTGATGTTCATTCTCCCATTTGAATACTGCATCTTTTTTAAGCAATGGGCTAAACACCTTCCTGTAATGTACTAGATTGTTTATAAACATCCCAGCAAAGTTAACAACTCCAAGAAAACTCTGAAGCTGCTTCTTGTCTTTCAATGTATCTGGAAATCCTTGTATCTTTTCTACAATATGACTTTGTAGGATGATTCCAGATTCGTCGATTTCAATTCCGAGGAATTCAATATGCCTTGTTGCAATTACTGCCTTATTCTCCGAAAGCACTAATCCTTCCTTGTGACAAACATCTCAAAATATTTCCAAATGTTTGAGATGCTCCTTCAAGTTCTTTGATGCTATCAGAATGTCATCGATATACACGAACATGAAACTGAAATAATCTTTGAAGAGATTATCCATCTTCCTTTGATATATCTGGGGTGCGTTAGCCAATCCCATAGGCATCACGTTCCAAATATATTGACCTTGTGGTGTGGAGAAAGCTGTGAACTTCTTACTTTCTTCATCCATCTTAATCTGGTAAAATCCAGACTTGCAATCGAACTTTGAGAATATCTTGGCACCTTTGATACAGTTAACCAGATGTTCTCTGCTTGGGATATAGTATCCGTCGAACTCCAAAATGTTATTAATTCCCTTGTAATTAATAACAAGTCTTGGTTTTCCTCTTTTGATTTCTCCATGGTTTCTGACTAAGAACCCTGGACTGCTGTATGGAGAAACTCTTGGTGAAATCAACTTAAGGTCAAGATGTTCCTTAAGTATCTTCTGCATATCCTCACGATCCTCCTGGTTCATAAGGATTGGTTTGAATCTTACGAACTCGTACTCCTTTCCAGGTTTAACCTTTAAGGGTGCTTTGAGCTCATTCTTGTCCCACCAAGCCAAATGATCTTCGTTATAATTCCTTTGGATCTTCTTCTTGATATCCTTGAGTGATATTTGTTCCTCTATGGTAACGTCACTCTGTGGATTCTCCATTAGACTCATCCATAATTCTGCAATGGCTTCTGGAGTAACTCGTTCTTCTCCTTGTACTCTGAATGAATACAAGTTATTATCCCATATCTTCTGATCCTTATGAATAGAACCAAATTGTCTATAGGATAATAAAGCTTCACCAAATTTCCTTTGATCCGCCATTTTTGGATTGCGAAGTTTGGCTTCATCACCACGCTTGCTGCGAAAAGTAATGGGCATTTTTCTGTAAAATGCTTCCCGCAGTCTTTGGACAATAATCTTATGATCACATAATGTTGTGAAAATAAGTCTTCTTGTCTCGTTCTCCTGTGTAAATTGCTTGAATGTTTATAGGAAGTTGTTTCCTAGCAAAACATCTGCACCTGTATCATGGAAATAGATTGGTGGCGTCTTCACTTTGTACCATGGGGTACCGCCCGCGCCTTCGATCATGATTTCTGCTTGTTTAATTCCCCTGTTAAGGATAAGAATCTTTTTAGAGAAATCTCTTCCTGCAATAGCTGGTAAATCCTCTCCAATTTCTTTAGAAAAAACATCCGGCTTTGTAGTACATATTCCGGCACCTGAATCAATATAGGCGGCGAAATACTCAGCCTTGTACTCAGCATATAACATTCCGATAGAAATGTATATGGAGAATGGACTAGTGGTCATCTGATTCTGTATCTTTTATCTGCCACTGTGAACTCCATCCCGTCTTGAAATCTTTCCCAAGGTTTATGATCCTCGAGAAATTCAATTCCCAGTATTAATTGTTCTGGGATCTTTCCTGCAACTCCTGTGATAGTCAGCTCAATTTCACCTATCTTCAGGCTCCCTTGATACCGTCCAACTATTGGTTGTTGGAGATAATATACATCACAAGGAAAAATATTATCCTTTTGAGTGATGTCGAATATTACTTCAACTTCTCGCCATCCTTCTGGACATTTCAACTCTCTTGCTGTTTTAAAAACATCGGGGATGCGCTGAACTGTACTTGGTCTCTTTTCTTCCCAACGGCTTCTACTCACCATTCTATCCTGCTGGAAAGACATCCTTCTGGGCTCAACTCTGAGACTTCGACTTTTGTTGAAGACTGGTTGATCTTGAATTATCATATCAATCTCCTTTATAGTTGGAGACTCAATGATTTCTGGTAGAACCACCCTGGCAAAGTCCTCAAAGATTCTTGGGACTTCAATAAATTCCTTTCTCAAGAATACTTCAGAATGATGGGTATTCGAGAGAGCATAGGAAATCTTGTATGTGATCGAGTAAGGCCTATTTCCTTCTTTCATCAAATCTACTCTATTGAAATCTTGATGAAGGGTTAGGACTCTATTAAAATCTCGATCTCTCAGATTGTATGCAATTCTTGGATAGACATTGAATGCTAATTTTCCTGCATACAAATTTCCTGTAACCGCTCCAAGGCATGAATCCTTGATATGTGAGATTCGCTTGTCAAAAATAGCAAGATTGAGTGGCGAATCTATTCCTTCTTTGAATGTTGCCTTAATAATGACTCTTATGGTTCCGATGTGAATCCATGAGAGTGTATTTGCAACTTCTCTTTTAACTCTGCTTTTGATCTCCTGTATTTATCTAATAGGGACCAGCTGCATCTCGATCAGATTACCGGTAAACTCCATCGGAATAGCAAATTCTCCGGTTGTTACCCTGTGGATAATTTGGTGTTTTCTGTTACGAAATCCAATTTTATCCAATGCTTTTTCCATAGCTCCAATTGTAAATCCATCATAGACTTGAAGCTTTGGATCTTCCTTCATGATTCTCATAAGAGTTTTATGAGAAACTGTCGTGTGAGAGAGGAATCGACATATCCTCCCGATCGTCTCTGTGAAGAATTTTTCTTCTTCACTCGATTCCGAAAGCCGGAGTCACTTCCATCATCAGAATAAATCTCTTCTTCATAGATGCTTTCATCTGAGGGTATATCCTCAAATTGATACACCTGTATAAGATCTTGATAATATACAGCTTCCTCGATTTCTTGGGTAGCTTTGAACTGTCTAATTCCTCGTTTTTGATTGTCTGGGCAATCCGTTGAGATATGCCCTCTTGCTCCGCATGTCCAGCAATTACAATCTTTGAAACTTTCATTAGCTCTGGTGTGAGCACGCCTGAAAGTTCTTCTTCCCGGATTTCTTTGGTACTTGCTTGATTAGAACGATGATGAGGCTCTACTCCGCTTAGTCTTTGGTCTTTGCCCCGATTTATAACTTTGGGCTTTTGTTTTGACGAGAACCTTCTAGGTCTCCATGAAGACCGCGCTTTTGTTGTTGCTTCCTCGGTGGTATGGATGACTTCTGTCCTTCTTTTTCTTGTGCCGCCTTGGTTGACCTCCCACAATTGTTGGAATGTCATTATCCACGCAACATAGAGGAACCACTTTGTTAATTCCTCTTAATCTCTTTGTAATTCTGTCTGAGCTGCTTGGTAACACCATTCGATAACTTGGCCTTTAGGAAAGACATTTTTAAGCCCACGAGTTTCTACTTCCGCTCCATCCTTATATTTCCGATAAGCATTTCTCTCCGAGGGGACTCGGAATCTTGGCAAAGAATAGTCATGCGACTTCCTTTTCTTCAATCTTGGATTTCCAGGTATTCGGTGAACAACTTGATATATTCGTCAATATGACAAATATCATATAACTCAAGACTATAGAGGGCTTGTTTATATCTCTTTCTTTTTTTATCCTCTAATCCCTCGAAATAACCTGTGCCGATGAACTGGATTTTGAATAATTTTGCCATACCATCGACAATTCCTTTAAGTGATTCTCCTGATGTGACCGAACCCTTTGTACTAGCGTCGGTCATATCCCAGGCAATCTTCACCGATCCTTCAAGACTCATTTCAAGGAGTAAAATGAATGAATCCTTTGTAAGATCGAGGGTTCTGCTTTGAAATTCTCATAGTCAAGCCCATTCATCAATGAGAACTTCTCTATTTTTAAAATCTGGGATGTCCAGATTTAACATCAACCCATATGGATGTATTGGGTCGAGGTGCGATCTTCCATAAGGCGTCTGATAAACATTCGACCTTCCAGTAGGTTGTCTAGTTCCCGCAAGAGGGTTTCGACCTCCTGTTCCTGAAAGTGGCTCACTTCCGGTTGTGAAATCTCCAGCGTGTGTCATCCTCTCATCCCGAGCTCCATGATTCGAACCCGTACTTTCTTCGACGTTAGGATTAACTGGTGGTGGTGGTGGAATCGGTCTTCCTGTTGGATCATAGGTGACCAATGTTCCATCTCCTGTGTTCATCTTTAAATCTACAATTCCTAATCCTGCGAAGGATTCTGCAAGGTCATGTAGATCTTTAAGATTCATCTTTTCCATATCTATCCTTTTTAATTTTTGATGGATTTTCCTTTGATTAGAGCAATCAGCTTCTCCTCATTGTCATCTTTCGTATGACTTCGGTTGGTTTCTCTTTTTGGTGTAAATAGGGTACTGTCCCGAAATCTATACACTTCTTTCCTCCGGAAGAACTCGGCCTGTCCTCCAGGTTCTTGACTCGTTTCGAATATCATGAAGGAGTTCAAGAGTTTCTTTCGATATTTCACCATCGTCTCCATCCAGTTCTCGATCCGATGAACTTGTCTTTGGTAGATGAATATGGCGGTTGCCATAATTTTGCACCGTCTTACGGACTTCTCTAAGATCTTCGGAGAACTTAGATTTGTGCGGAAGTATCTCGTTCCACTCGGGTATTCCATCGGGAATCATTGTTCGATGGGAATTTTCATGAACCGTTTTCTGAAGGTTCATCAAGTGAACATATATAAGTCCAGTTAAACATCTAAATCGCCTATAATATTCGCGTGATTTCGCATTTTGCATTGCCTTAAGGTTTTCCCGTCGGCTCTGCTTTTTTTCTTTTTCTTCATGTTGGTATTCCCAATATGAAACCTGGTCAAGGTATTCTTGTGCATACATCGTCAATATTTGACGATATGTCCTGTAAGGGGTACATCTCGGACATCGGTCCGGATCCATAATTTCGGAGTAATTTCTCCTCACCAATTGTTAATTACATAAATATAATAAATTTAACTAAAAGTTTTTAATAAACCTAGGCTCTGATACCATTTTTACGGCCCCTAAAACCTTTAAAAACCATTAGTTTACCTTCAACCTTGTATAAGGGGTATTTTGGAGTTTTATCAAATAAGAAGGCTATTTTTGAAACTTTTGAATAAGTTAGGCCAATTTTGAACATGAGCCTTTCAAAGAGGCTATTCTTAACCTTTTCCCGATTTTTTTGAAAGATAATTGGGTTTTTTTGTAATTAGACTAAATTTTAGAGGCAGTTTTCTTAATTATCCATAATATTATCTATTATATATATATTATACAGATGGGGAGGGGAGGGGAGGGGAGGGGAGGGGCGGGGTGGGGAGGATCTTTAATTCCCAACCGTGGCGGGGCATGAGGCAGGATGGGGCGGGGGCGGGGGTACAGTATGGGCGGATTGGGCTGGGTTTTTAACTATCCGTCCAGCCCCGTCCACTGTCATGCCAATGAACTAGTCTGGCTGGTTGCAAACAATTCAGGTTTCCAAGATCTAAGTTACTTGGTGCTTTAAACGAAAATTATCTTACCTACAGTACAACCAATAGGTAGGGTGTTTTTTTAACTTAATATTGCAACTAGCCCTATACAATAATTAAAAAAAAAAAAAGATTTGGTATAGGCGTCATTGGCGCCTAATCCTCCCACAAATACCTCACAAATGTAGTTTTGTGGGGTATTTTTTTTTTGACCCAAGTTTTGTGGGGTATTTATAATAATATGTTAAATTAGCCATTTTGATCCACAAATGCCCCACAAATGTAGTTTTGTGGGGTATTTATTTTTTTTGACCCAAGTTTTGTGGGGTATTTATAATAATATGTTAAATTAGCCATTTTGATTGTTCACGATTAGTAGGGGATAAAAATTATGTAGTCGTTAATTCAATTTGGCATTCACTATTTTTAGGGATAATTACAAAAACACCCCTGAGGTTTGGGTTAATTACAAAAAAACCCTGACATATTTCAAAATTACAAAAAACCCCTTCAAGTTTCGTTTTGTCTTAAACTTAAGAGGGATAACTGTAATAATTTTGTAAATGTGAGGGAGTATTTTGAAATATTTTTGAAAATCACCGGGAAAAATATAAGACGAAATCAAACCTTAATGTTTTTTTTTTGTAATTTTCAAAGAACTCTGAGTTCTTTTGTAATTAGCCCAAACCTCCGGGATATAGTAATTATCCCCTATTTTTATTGCCCCGTGCGAGTCGGGATTTGACGGCCCATCTGCGTTATCTAACTTTAACAAACCCCCCAAAGTATCACATTTGTATAACATTTTTTCACATTTACAATATTCAGTTAAAAAATCCCAATAGATATGCTAATTTCTTACTATTCTCCTCTTTTTCGATAAGTCGCTTTTCTTTGTTTCACTGTCACGACTTATGACTTATCAGCTATTGTTGGCCATTAATAACTGAAACTCTTTTAACCACTTGTCTCGCTCTCTTCGTGTTTACTTATGACTATTCACGAATCATTTTTCATAAATTATACTTCACCAAACCAAACAAGACTCCACTTCATATGCACTTTTCATAAATTATACTTCACCAAACCAAACAAGACTCCACTTCATATGCACTTTTACTATCTTAATAGTCATCCCTAGCGAGAGACTTAACAAAGATGACAAAATCAATCATGCTTCCAAATAAGTCCCATGCTAACTCTTATTTTTTTCACATTTTATTTTCAACCAGCACGAATTTTTTAGATGATATTAAAAAAATAATAAAAAAATGTGTCGTATCTTTGTATTTCTGCATTCAAACCAGCAAATTATAATTTAATACTTAAAAAAAAACTATATTATTTAAAGAAACAAATCTAGGGAATCTTATACCCTCAACAACAATTTGGACAAAAAAAATAAAGTTGATTGAGAAGAGGACATTAAAATCCAGGGGTAGGGCATATGTCTGATAAACCACATGCCATAATAGCGAGAGCACAAAATTATTTGCTGTAGGTTCCACCCAAATCGCCGGATAAGAAAAATACCATACATACCTCAGACTGTTTTTGTTATGTTAAATCATTCTCGTTTCAGTTCCACCTTCACCACTGTAGGTTGCATCTGTGTCCAGATAGTGATATCATAATACTAACAAGTGGGTTTTTTTTTTAGCCATTCCTATTAAACCAAGATGTGTTTTAGCCATTTTTTTCAAACACATCTTTTTTAGTCATTTTGAGGTGTGAAAAACCCAATTTGCCCTTGAGTCAATTTAACTGCACAAAGACACACATCCCTGTGACTTGGCATCGATCGATTCTTGTCAAGGCGGAGGCGGGAATAAAAATGGGGTGGGCCGATACACGAAGACGGGGTGGGCTGAAACACGAAAATCATATAAACTATAATTAATTTTTTTAAGAAGAAAATTTTCTAGTGTAATTTTTTTTTAAAAAAATTGGGGGGGGGGGGCGTAGTAGGTCATAATCGAACCGAACCGAGCCGAGCTTTTGAGTGTTTGAGTTTGACTCGTTTATTATCGAGCGAACTCGAGCCTGAATTTATCGAACATATTGATGGCTCACGAACTTTTTCGAGCTTAATCAAGCCTAAACGAGCTTAGTTAATATTAATTAAAAATTAAATTATTCTTCAATTTATTACAAAAAATAAAATTATTTATATTCAAAATTCATAATATATTTATTAAAACTTATAATTTTATTCAAAAAATTAAGTTTATTGAATTTTTTTTATATTATCTTAAGTAAAAATATGAAAAATTAAAATTAAAATCAAATTATTAGTTTAATTTATACGAGCTTACTATCGAGCCTATTCACGAGCTTACTAACGAGCTTGTTCACGAGCTAACGAACCGAATATCTCTAAGTTTGAGTTTGGTTCGTTTATTTTAACGAGCCTCATTAAACGAACTCGAACGAGCTTTTATCGAATCGAGCTCTGAATAGTTCACGAGCGGCTTGGTTCATTTGCAGCCCTAGGGGCGGGGCCCAGAGTGGCCCCCCTTCCCTCCGCCATTGGTTAATGTGATCGAGTTACAGTAACTTGACACTATACTGTAACTCGATGTCGAGTTACAGTGACTCGACATCCAATTCTCTCACTTATTATAACCCAATTATTTTGTTTTTCTCCAAAAAACTTTGAATTCACATAACTTTTTCGTTTTAAATCTGTTTTGCATATATAATATATCAAATTAATCCTCTTTTCGATAACTATAATTCAACACCCATATTAGGGATGACAATGGGTCCGGGTAAGACCCAGACCCGAACCAGACCCGCCTCATTTGGGGCGGGTATGGGTCCAATAAATGGGTATGGGGCGGGTAACGGGTATTGGTTTTTGGACCCGGGCGGGTATGGGTCGGGTAACGGGTATGATAGGACCCGAGCCATACCCGACCTATATATATATTTTATTTTATTTTAGTTTTTAGTTTATATATACAGGGTCAATATATTGTTGTTCAAGAACTCTTGATTTATATATGTTGGTGTTTATTTCATAATTCACATAATATCTACAAAATTATATAAATATCATAAGTTTTGAGTACACTATTATAAGTAAAAAATCTTACAATTTTGGCCAAATAAATAAAGTTGGCGGGTCTAATGGGTCAAACGGGTCTTACCTGCTAGACACGGGTATAGGTCGGGGCGGGTACGGGTCTAAGATGAGGCGGGTCGAGGAGAGTATGGATATTGAATTTCTTAATGGGTCGGGTCTCGGGTCCAGGCGGACCCGACCCATTGACATCTTTAACCCATATTGTATATTTAAAAACAAAAAATACAGATTTGATTTTTTAAAAAAGCTTGAAAGAAAGAGTAAGAGGATATATAGAGATAAATGAAAGAGAGAGAAACAATCCAAATATCAAACAAACATGCTAGAAGAGTATGAATGCCATTTTACACCCCAAAATGGCTAAAAAAGAGTCCTATATATCAAATATGGCCTTTTGACCCAACAACTTATCAAGAATGACCTTTGACCGACATTTATTGCTAAAAGAAAAATAGAAAAAGGTAGAAATTGTACACTTCCCTGTTAGAAAAATATTTTTATCATGATTTTGATGATTTTATTTAACTGTTTTATACCAAAACAATGTTTCTAAATGTTGTCCAAATACTCCCGATTGATATAAAATATTTTTACTAATTTTTTGGAGTATTTCTTGAGGTTTATTTTCGACAAAAATTAGACAACACTTCTGTCTTGTGTTGGACCGGTCGCCCTATAGGGCAACCTGTGTCTGAGTTGAGTTTTAAAATAGAAAACGGGATGGAGGAAAATTCTAGGGGGTCGATCGGTCGGCCCGGAGGTCGACCAGTGTGGGCGACCGGTGCCTGGTTGTTGTTCAAAGTTACAGAACTTCATGTTCTTGATTTTTGGGGATAGCAACCGGTCCACAGGGGTGTCGACCGGTCCAACCCCATGGTGACCGGTCCCCTTGTGTATTTTTGTGAGAAAACTTTCAAACCCTTGTTTCTATTCGACCGGTCGCTATAGGTTTTTGACAGCAAACTATCCGTTGGGTTTACAGGCAACTTTTCCTCATTTTAGGGGGTTGATTTCTAACAACTATAATCTTGATTTTAATTGCATTTTTTTGTAGAAATCAAACTCCAAGAAGGAGCCTATGTCTGGAAATCAATCCAAGACCTCTCCTATAAATAGAGGAAGCATTCAAGATAACACAACAACACAAGCAAATACATACAAGCAAACACTTTGTTCTTCATGGTCATATTTCTTGTTGTAATAACCTAAGCTCTTGCACTTGCACATTTTGAGGTCTAGGCTTTTATTCTTGATTACACTTGCACTCAAAGTTTGTATACTTCATTATCGAGTTGTAATCTTGAATTTTGTCAATCAACCAAAACAAGATATCCTTGTTGTTGTTCTTGTGGTAAGAGCACACTTGGGTGATCTTAGGTGTTGAAGAGTGTTGTACTCTTCATAGGTGAAGGAAGATTGTGGTAATCTCCTTGAAGGTGTTGTAAGAAGATTGTGGTGATCTTCAAAGGTGGTGGTGTAATAGTTGTGGTAACTATTAATAAAATTCTTTTTCTTTTTTGAGATCCATCCCGGAGATACTGGGGTGGTAGAAGCATGTAGCCTCTAGGTGGGGTGAAGCTCTATAAATCACTTGTGTGTTATTTATTTTCTGTATTTATATTTTTGCTATCATCTTCATAGTCGAAAAAGAGGGCAAAACTCAGAAAATCAGCATAATCTATTCACCCCCTCTAGATTATCGTAGCCACTTGGACTTACAAGTGGTATCAAACCCAAACTCTTTGGCAAGCTCGTTTAATCTTTGCGAGTAAAGAGAAGATCCATGGCTACAAATCAAAGCTACCTCACCACCGGCACCTCCACCAACAAGCCACCGCTTTTTGACTCCAACAACTACGCATTTTAGAAAGTCCGAATGAAATGCTTTCTTCAAGGGTGCGGGTTCGATATATGGAATGAGGTCATTGAAGGCATAGTTCAACCAACGAAGAAATTGGAGGATGACTCCTTGGCCCCCAAAAGTTTCAAAGAATTCGATGACGCCGACAAGAAGGCTTTCTCCCTAAATGGTAAGGCTTTGAATATTTTACATTGTTTACTCACCGCCACCGAATACAATCGCATAAGAGGAATAAGGTTGGCACATGATGTATGGAAAAAATTGGAAACCATCTATGAGGGCACAAAGAAAGTAAAGCAAGCAGGAAAAACAATGCTTGTAAAAGACTTTGAAAATTTCAATATGCATGATGGTGAAAGCATATAAAAAATGGTGGAAAGGTGATCTCCGAAGGTCATCTCCGAAGAAGACAAGGTGACTAAGGTATTGAACGCTCTTCTCAGCTCATGGTCCGAAAAGGTGACGGCTATCACGGAAGCACAAAATCTTGAAACACTCAAATTTGATGAGCTTATTGGGAACCTCCTCATTTATGAAGTCTATCTCAAGGAGAAAAAAATCTCAAACCATCCACCACTCAAACGGGTATGCAAAATATTCCTAAAGGCTTAACATCTTCTTCTAATAATTCATATTATTCTAGTGACGAAGATGATGAGGAGACCGCCACTTTTTTCCGAAAATTTGTGAATAAAAATAAGGCAAGAAAGCCGAGGGACAACTTTTGTTTTAAATGCTGAAAATCCAGGCACTACATAGCCGATTGCCCGAAACTAGCGGAGGAGGAACAAAATAAGAAAAAGCCTTTTCCTAAAAAGAAGGCTCTAAATGCGGATGTTAAAACTTGGGATGAACTACTCGCCACATCCGACGAGGAAGGAGAAACCGAACATGGTCTTATGGCTATAAACGATGAAAATAACGAGGTACGCTCTAACTCTTCAACTTCTTCCTTAGTTGATGAATTGCAATGTGATTTTGACAAATTGCAAAATGAATTTCAAAATTTGATTGTTAAATACAAGACTTTGAAAAAGGAGCATAAAGAGCTTAAAATTGAAAAGGATAAATTGTTTACTTCTTATGAATCTCTTGATAAAGCTCATGCTATCACTCTTACCAAAGTCCATACTCTTGAAACCGAAAAATAATCGCTCACAAATGATCTTGAATGTTTGAAAAAGGATGTGCATCATTTTAATTTAAGTACGGATAAAGTTACAAAAGTTCTAGATGCACAAAGAGGTGAGCATTCCAAATTAGGACTTGGCTATAAACCTTTTCAACCTATTTCAAAGAAAAATGACCAATGTCCGACTTTTGTACGTGCTAGTAGTTCCCACAATCTTATTTGCTTTTATTGTGGTAAAGTTGGTCATTATGCTACTCATTGTAAATTGAAGAACAATTTTAGCTATTTTTGGAGACCCAAAGGTCTCAAGGCTAACCCCCACGGACCCCAAAATTATAGGGTACCTAAAAATAATTTATTTGTAGGAAATAGAGGCTATAACAACAATGGAAGATTCAAAATGTCTTGTGGACAGCGGGTGTTCGCGCCATACGAACGGAAGGAGGGAACTTTTTACCAACATCAAGCTCCAAAAAGAGAGTATGGTCATGTTCGGGAATGGCAAAGGAAGAATTTTTGGAAACGGAGAAATTGGTAACTCTTCTTTCTCTCTTAGTAATGTTCTTTATGTTGAAGGGCTTAAGTTTAATTTGATAAGTGTTAGCCAACTTTGTGATTCAAATTATAATGTTATTTTCAATAAAGAAAAATGCCTTATTGTTAAAAATGATGAAATTATTTGTGAAGCAAATAGAAAAGACAATCTTTACAAAATTTGTACAAGTGATTTGGTTAGTCAAAATGTTTCTTGCCTTGTCGCCAATAATGATTTAACTAGTTTATGGCATAGGCGACTTGGACATGTTGGATATAAAAATTTGCAAACTATTTACAAAACCAACATGTAAAAGGTCTACCCAAATTGAATTTTGAAAATCTTGGCTTATGTGACACTTGTCAAAAGAATAAATTAGTTAAGAGTAGTTTTAAGCCCAAAAATGAATTTTCCACAACCAAACCCCTACAATTACTTCACCTTGATTTGTATGGGGGATATTGGTACGACTAGTTTAAGTGGAAAACATTATACCTTTATTATAGTCGATGATTTTTCTAGATATACTTGGGCTATTTTTCTTGCAAATAAAAGCGATGTCGTTAAAGAGTTTGTTAAATTGTGTAGACTTATTGAAAATGAAAAGAAAGACACTATCAAGTCTATTCGAAGTGATCGAGGTGGTGGATTTAATGGAGAATTTAGAGTCTTTTGTGAAACCAAAGGACATGCCCATAATTTTTCGGCTCCAAGAACTCCTCAACAAAATGGAGTAGCTGAACGGAAGAATCGGACACTTTAAGAAATGAGTCGGTCCATGCTCAATGAATTTTCACTTCCAAAATATTTTTGGGCCGAAGCCGTAAGTACCGCATGCTGTGTTATTAATCGTGTTTATCTTCGTTCTAAATTGAATAAAACACCGTATGAGCTTTGGAAAGGAAGAACTCCAAATATTAGTTATTTCAAAATATTTGGATGTAAGTGTTTTATTTTGAATACTAAGGATCAATTGGATAAACTTGATCCTAAGACTGATGAAGGAATATTTATGGGGTACTCTATCAGGAGCAAAATATATCGGGTTTACAATAAGACTAGTATGGTTGTTGAAGAATCTATTCATGTCAAATTTAATGAAGCTTCGGGTGTTGAAAGGATACCCAATGATGATAGTGATGAAGAGGATGTTATTGAACCTATTGTTCAAAATGATGCTCAAAATGATCAACCTTCAACCTTCAACCTCAAATGTTCCTCAAGAAGATAAAGGTTGATACTTCGGATCTTCCCTTGACATTCAAATTTAAGGGAGATCACCCAAAAGATCTCATTATTGGTGATCCCCTTGATAAAGTAATGACTAGAAGAAAATTTGTCGAGAAAGCTCTTACATCACAAAAAGAGCCTAAAAATGCTAAGGAAGCTATTGAAGATGAGGATTGGTTTTTAGAAATGCAAGAGGAGTTGAATCAATTTAAAAGAAATGATGTTTGGGAATTGGTACCTTGTCCTCCATCACAAACAATTATTGGTACAAAATGGGTATTTCAGAACAAACTCGATGACCAAGGCAATATTGTTCGAAATAAAGCAAGGTTAGTAGCTCAAGGTTATTGTCAAGAAGAAGGTATTGATTATGATGAAACATTTGCACCCGTAGCACGTTTAGAAGCTATTCGTATTTTACTTGCCTATTCTTGTTTTAAAAATTTCAAGCTTTACCAAATGGATCTTAAATCCGCCTTTTTAAATGGCATTATTCAAGAAGTTTATGTAAAACAACCTCCGGGGTTTGAAAATTTCTCTAGGCCTAATGATGTTTATAAACTTAAAAAGACCGTATATGGTTTAAAACAAGCACCCCGTGCATGGTATGATAGACTTAGCTCTTTTCTTTTGCAAAATGGTTTTACAAAAGGTAAAGTTGATACAACTCTCTTTGTTTTTGAAAAAGCGCAAGATTTCTTATTAGTGCAAATTTATGTTGATGATATTATTTTTGGTGCTACTAATGAATCCTTGTGCAAGAAATTTTCTAAGTTAATGCAAGGTGAATTCGAGATGAGTATGATGGGGGAGCTCAAGTTCTTCCTTGGACTTCAAATTAAGCAATGCCAAGAAGGTATTTATATTTCACAATCAAAATATACAAAAGAACTTTTGAAGAAGTTCGGCATTGAAGAAGGAAGAACCGTCTCTACTCCTATGGCAACCAATATCAAGATTGACAAAGCTGAAAAGGCAATTCGGTTGATGAATCCAAGTATCGAGGTATGATTGATAGTTTACTTTATTTAACCGCAAGTACACCGGACATTCTTTATGCCATATGCCTATGTGCTCGTTTCCAAAGCAATCCCAAAGAATCTCATATGAGCGCCGTTAAAAGGATTTTCGATATTTGAAAGGCACTATTCAATATGGTTTATTTTATCCGAAGAATAAAAATTTTTCTCTTAAAGGTTATAGTGATTCGGACTATGCGGAAAATATAGATGATCGTAAAACTACTTCCGGATCATGTCAATTTTTAGGCGATTACCTAGTTTCTTGGTTTTCAAAGAAACAAAATTGTGTTTCACTTTCAACGGCCGAAGCCTAATATATTTCCGCGGGTTTTTGTTGTACTCTACTTCTTTGGATGAAACAAACTTTAGCGGATTACAAATGTTCTTTTGAAAATGTTCCTATTTATTGTGATAACATATTCACTATAAATATTGCTCAAAACCCGGTTCATCATAACCGTACTAAATATATTGAGATTCGACATCATTTTCTAAGGGATTGTGTTTCAAAACGAAAAATTGAGATATCTTTTGTACCATTGTTGGGAAATTTATTTTATAGATTTTGATGAATGCTATGTAAAACTTAAACTAGAAAGTTGGCACCCCATTTTTTTGTGATTTACATTGTAATAGATTGGGCTGGAATAGCTGAGTCAAGTCAGCTACGTCTGAAAACACAAGAAGTCAACTGGAGACTGAAGTGAAGACTCCGCTGTGGAACAACTGAGTATGGTCAAGATGGAAGTTCAAGAACTCGACTGAAGATGTATCAGCTGAGGAATAGCTGTGTGAAAAGGTAGTCAAAGTCAACTCATGAAGCTGAGTTGAAACACCTGTCAAATTATTCGAGGTTAAAGAAGATTAAAGTCAATTTGTCTTTGAAAAGAAGAAGCGATTGAGTGAAGTGAAGCCAACTGACATTCAACCGTTGCACAAAGATCATGGAGATTACTTATTTTATTAATATCCCCATAATGTCGGGCACTGAGAATAAACAAGTGCAAAAACGTGTATTTTAATAAGCAAGAAGAGCGGCTCAAGTGGGTGTCAGACTCCAAAAAGCTGGACATTCAAGAATACGAGGTAGTGGATGCTTCACACGCTGGGAAAGCAAAGAAGAACAAATCGATGTCCAACAAAATATTGTTTGAATAATTATCCATCTCTTCAACGGATAGTTTTTCAAATAATACTGTAAAAGGACTGATGATTCAAAAAGGAAGATAGATATGCGAATAACAAAAGAACAACAAGGAGAATTTAAAAACGCATACAAAATCTGAATGAAAGATTATAATATCTTCAAGCCTATTCCATCTGTATTTCATATCCAACACAATTTGTGAAGGACAACGGAATCATCAAGTTGAAGAGAAAACCAAAGTAATTTCAGGGGTCTACAATCCAAGTGAAGGACTGTAGGAAAGGTTCAAGTTGTTTGGAGGGCTCAGTGATCAAATCCAACAACTTGACAAAGTGAGCTGTAGTAGCAAGACAACCGCCTTGTGAAGAAGCTGAGTCGCAAAGAGAAGCCAGCTGGGTGATCAAGGCATCTCAAGACTGAGTCAAAAGAGAAAGTCAGCCGTGTGATCAAGACTTGTCTCTTGACTGAAAACCACTCTGTTAACTAATCATTACTTAATGGATTCCTTCAGGAGTTGGAGAAGAGAGGAGTAGAAGAATTTCCCCATCTTCGAACCTCTATAAAAATATTGTGTCGACTTACTTTTAGCATTTAATTTCTGCTCTATTATCTTATATCTGCTAAACTAAGTTATATATGCTACTCTAAGTGATAATAAGCTAAGTTTCCAAAAATAAATGTTAAACACTCAAACTTTAATTTTTAAAGGGTGTTAAGACTTCCACTTTAAAAAACCAAGTCAACCAAGCTAACTGCTTAAAATAGACAGCCGAGTTACTTTACACAAAACTCTCGTGAGTCTGCTATATAGGAACTCAGCTGACAAATTGACACAGCTGACTTGTGATAACTCTATTGCAATTTTTGAAAGGTTCTTGATTGCAAACATTTTGGTAAGGTTTATTTAACCACCCCTTCTAAAACTTACAACACACCCATTGGGACCTACAAGTGGTATCAGAGTGGTTGGTTCATTGAACCTTCCGCACTGGTTACTGAACTAGATCTTCATATTTCAAAAGTTTAACACTTGCTATTTTCAAAGTTTTTTTTTTTTGCAAAATTATCACTATGGAAGCAAATCTAACTCGCATTCCTATGTTCTCCATTGAAGAATTTGATGATTGGAAAATTCATATGCAGGCTCACCTATCTGCTTTACATGATGAAATGTGGTTTGTGATAGAAGATGGACCATTGCAAATTCTCAAAATCAATACTGCTGTTAGAAGAACACTAGTAGCTGAAAGAGAAGAAGCTGCTGAACCTAGACCAACCATGGTTGAAAAACCAAGGGCTGAGTGGAAAAATGATGACACAAAAAGATATGACTTGGATAATGTTGCCAAAGACATCTTGTACAAAACCTTGGAGAAAGCCATGTTCAATAAAGTAAAATCCTGCAAATTAGCAAAAGAAATTTGGTATAAGCTGACACTTATATGTGAAGGATCAAACCAAATAAAGGAAAACAAGCTGTTAGTTGCTGTTCAGAAATTTGAAAACTTCAAGATGGCTCAAGGAGAAAATCTGGATCAGCTGGATGCCGGATTCACTGAAATAACAAATGAACTTTCAGCACTTGGAAAAGAATATACCCAAAAAGAAATGTGCATGAAAATACTGAAGGCACTCCCAGCTGAGTGGGAAATGAAAGTTTTGGCACTAAGACACTCCGTGGATATCTCAAAGACTTCCAACCATGAACTCTTCTCAGATCTCAAAGCCTATGAATTTGAACTGAGAAGGAAAGATCAAGAAAAAACAGCTGTATCTAAGACAGCTGCTCTTCTAGTCAAAGAAGGAAAAAGAGATGAGAAAAATGAAAACATTGATCAAGAAGAAGTTGCTCTACTAATAAAGAGATTCAATAAGTTCTTCAATAAGAACTACAAAAGAAACAAAGGAGAGACCTCAAGAAGACATTCAACACCTTCCAAAACAAGGGAAGAAAGGCCATCCAAAAGATCAGAGAATCTAAGACATGACTACCAAAAGGGTGATAGTCAAAGAGAAGAAAAGACTGATCAAAGAGCTCAATTCCTTTGTTGGAATTGCGAGACAACAGTCACTTTGCCATTGATCGCAAATACCCTTTGTCGGCAAATACAAAGATGAGGAGGAAAGAAGAGTCTACAGATAAAGAAGACAAGAAAAGAAAAGAGCAATGATAGCTACAGACACAGCTGAGCCAGCCAAGAGCAAGGAACCAACTGACTCGGATAGTAGTGAAGCTGACTATTCAAGTGACTCTGAAGAAGATGCTCTTATTTGCCTCATGGCAAAAGAACAAGATGATGAGGTACAATCTAACTCTGCTTACTCAGACACTAGTGATAGTGACTATGACACAAACAACTCTTCACCTACAAGTCTTTATGATTCATTATGCAAAATGATGAAAGATTTCGAGCACATTAAAGCCTCCCACACACTTCTGAATGAGGAAAACAACCAACTTACAAGCCAAAACTCACAGCTGACTAAAGAACTGAACGCCCTAAATCACATAGCTGATGAGAATTTAAAGTTAAAGGCTGAAATCACTAGAATCAATGCAGAATTAGCTGCTACAGAAAAGAGAGAGAATGATCTCAAAAATGTGATTGCCTCATTTACGAAGGCATCCAAATCATTGGATGACCTTATCATGAGTCAAAAAGAATGTGGAGATAAGACAGACATAGGATTCAATCCCTTTATGCACAATCAAACTCCAAAAGTGATTTTGGAAAAAGGATCTTCAAGCAATGAAACATCTCAAAAATCCAAAACACCAAATACTACACCCACATTCATTCCTAAGTACAATCACAAACAAACTGGCCTTGGATATAAACGAAAAGTAAAACAACCAGTTGAGTATGCTGAAAGGACATCTAAAAAGAAGTTCAGCCGAGTTCATCAGCAATCTCCTAACAGAAAATACTCAGTAAAAGGTAAACAGAGCTACCAAAAACCCCAGAAATTTCAGCAAAGAAAACATCATGATGGGAATGGTAGAAATTATCCAACACAGGCTGATTGGAATGGTCACATGAAAAATCAGCAAAATAAAGTGGGAAACAAGCCTGAGTGGCAAAGATCACTCCCAAGGCAAAGGAATCACTTTCAAAACTCATATGCACCCATGCACTACGCACAGAGAATTCACAACTACCCTCAAAGAGCAATTGCTAAAACACACACTCAAGCATACAGACAAAAGAGGCAGTTGTATGTTGTCAAAACCCCCAAGCAATTTACCAAAATACATTTTGATTATGGCACTGATAGATGGAAACCTCTTAGAGTCAGACCTTTTGGCTTTAAGTTGGTTGGAACATCTTACAAAACTAATCCCCAAGGACCCAGAAAAATATGGGTACCTAAAAATAAATTTCCTTGATTGCAGATAAAGGGAGCAGCAGAGTGTCGAGGCATCTGGTATATGGATAGTGGCTGCTCCAGGCATATGACAGGAAATAAGAAGAACCTGTTAAAATTCAAAGAAATCAAAGGTGCTAAAGTCATATTTGGAGGAAATGAAGCTCCAGGAAAGATCAAAGAAAATGGATCTATCAAAAAGAATGAACTAGAGATCACATAGGTTGCTTATGTTGAGGGACTCAACTTTAATTTGCTCATCAGAAGTCATTTTTGTGATAAAGGCTATAATGTTGGATTCAATATGGGGATTTGTCAAATCAAGCACATGGAATCAAATGAAGTTGTGCTGCAAGGAACAAGACAGAAGAATATGTATGTGGTAGATTGGTCTCTTCGCCACACCAAGCACTGTCTTCATCGGCAAGAAGCACAATTTGAATCAAGTTCACGTGGCATAAGAAGTTCGAGTCATCTGAATTTCAAGACAATTAACAAACCTGCTAGAAGTCATCTTGTTGAAGGATTACCTGACTCAGTCTACAAGAAGAAAAGTGTATGTGATGCATGTCAAATGGGAAAGAAGATCAAATCATCTTTCAAGGAAAATACAACTCCTTCATCAACAAGGATTTTGCACCTGCTACATATGGACTTATTTGGTCCAGTTGAACCAGCCCGCGTAAGTGGAAAGAAATATACTCTGGTAGTGGTAGATGATTACTCAAGATATACATGGACCATTTTCATGTGTAAGAAGAAAGAGACATTGTAGAAGTTGTCCCAGTTGATGAAGAAAGTTCAAAATGAAAAGGGTCAAACTATCATAAAAATAAGACCAGATAGAGGAACTGAGTTTGTAAATGGAATAATACTCAGTATTGCATAGAGAATGGTATCTCTCATTAGTTATCTGCTGCCAGAACTCCACAGCAAAATGGAGTAGCTGAAAGAAGGAACAAAACTCTTAAGGAAGTTGCAAGGACCATGTTAGTTGAAGCTGGGTTGCCAAAGAGGTTTTGGGCTGAAGCAATAAACACATCTTGTTACACTCAAAATAGATGCATGATTAATAGACAGCTGACTAAAACTCCTTATGAAATCTGGACGGGAAGGAAGCCAAATGTTGGATACTTCAAAATATTTGGCTGCAAATGCTTCATCCATAATAATGGCAAAAATAATCTAAAGGCGTTTGATGCCAAAGCTGATGAAGGTATCTTTTTGGGATACTCAGCTGAAAGCAAAGTCTACAGAATATTGAACAAAAGGACTATGGTCACAGAAGAATCAATTCATGTGGTCTTTGATGAATCAAACATGAATGAAGAAGATATTGAAGAGTCAACTGACAAGCAAATTCAAACATCCCTGCTGAAAAGCCCTTATATTGAAGCTGAGATAAGAGAGCTTAACTCAGATGAAGATGAAATAGCTGAACCAATGGAGGAACTTCAACTGGATGAAGACGAAAGAGTTGTACAAGACAACTCAGCTAAAAAATGACTACATCCAGCCGACTTACTTCAACCTGACAGAAGATGGCTGTAGGACCATCCTCCTGAGCTGATTATCGGGGATGTCAAAGAAGGAATTCAAACAAGATCAAAGGTACAACATGAAGTCATGTTCACTTGCTTCATATCTTAAGTTGAACCAAAAGATGTATCTCAAGTCTTAGAAGACACACATTGGATACAAGCTATGCAAGAGGAACTGGATCAATTTGAAAGAAATAAAGTATGAGAATTGGTTCAAAGACCATCACACCAAAATGTGATTGGAACAAAATGGGTATACAGAAACAAAATGAATGAAGAAGGCCTTGTGGTAAGAAACAAAGCAAGATTGGTAGCCAAAGGGTATTGCCAAGAAGAGGAAATAGATTTTGATGAAACATTTGCTCCTGTTGCAAGATTAGAAGCAATAAGGATGTTTCTTGCCTATGTTGCACATAAGAACTTCACTGTATATCAAATGGATGTGAAGAGTGCATTTCTAAATGGACTGTTAGAGGAAGAAGTCTATGTTGAGCAACCTCCAGGCTTTGAGCAGAAGACTATTGGAGATAAGGTGTACAAGCCCAAGAAAGCATTATATGGATTGAAACAGGCACCAAGAGCATGGTATGATATATTGTCTCCATTTCTAATTGACAATGGATTCACCAAAGGCAAAGTGGACAGAACACTCTTCAGAATTCAAGATGGAGAGAGTATACTGCTTGTTCAAATTTATGTGGATGACATTATCTTTGGCTCCACTGATAAAGAGCTGTGCACAAAATTCTCAAACCTCATGCAAGGGAAGTTTGAGATGAGTATGATGGAAGAGCTAACTTTCTTCCTAGGTCTTCAAGTCAAACAAATGGAAGAAGGAACCTTCATAAGTCAGACAAAATACACAAGGGATCTGATGAAGTAGTTTGGGATGGAAGAGAAATCCTCAGTAAAAATTCCCATGAATACACCAACCAAGATAGATATGGACAAAGAAGGAAAATATGTTGACCAAACAAGATATAGAGGTCTCATTGGATCTCTGTTGTACTTAATTGCCAGCAGGCCAGACATTACCTATGCTGTTGGTGTGTGTGCTAGATTTAAATCGACACCTAAGGAAAGTCACATGACTGCAGCCAAGATAATCCTGAGATATTTAAAAGGAAGCCAGGGAGTTGGCTTATGGTATCCAAAGGAAGGAGGATTCAAATTAATGGGATACTCAGACTCAGACTATGCTGGTTGTAGAATCGACAGAAAAAGCACAGCTGGTACTTGTCAAATGCTTGGAACTTGACTAATCTCATGGTTCAGCAAGAAACAAAACTCCATTGCAACATCCACGGCTGAAGCTGAGTACATAGCAGCAGGCAGCTGTTGCGCACAAATTCTTTAGATGAGACAACAACTGAGAGATTATGATGTTGAAGAAATGGAAATTCCAATTATGTGTGATAATACGAGTGCCATAGCAATCACACAAAATCCTGTATTACACTCAAGGACAAAGCATATCGATGTCAGATATCATTTCATAAGAGATCATGTTGAAAAAAAAGATATCACATTAGAATATATCTCAACTGACAAGCAGTTAGTTGATATTTTTACAAAGCCATTATGTGAATCACGATTTGAAGAACTTAAGAATGAGTTGGGATTAATTGAGCTAAGTTAGAAGCTCAGAAGATTCAACATATCTTGGAAAGAAGGAAAGAAATATCAAATGAAATAAGTTTCACATCACAGCTAAGTGAAACAATTTGAGCGGATATCTGTTTGCATTAAGTTAGTTTGTCAAAGAAAGTTAAGTCAAGACAAAGAGCTAAGTTATTTTAAAGAAGAGAGCTGAAAATATTGAAGTTACTCGCAACGATGTCATTTTGAAGAAGCGGGAATGGTTTATCATTAAGCATCAGACATGATCACGCAAAATGAGGAAAAAGTGCAATTATGTCCATGATTGGATATAAATGTTGCCGCATTAAATGTGGAGAGATAATGCGGTTTTCAAGACCTAATCCTCACCGTTGATCTTGACCAAATGATTCAAATTCCCTAATTTGTCTCTTCAAGTCATATATAACCAAAAATTCAGCTCTGTCTCTCTCTTCACGCAAACAAACACATTCAAACCAGCAAAAGAAACTCTCTCGAAAAGCTCTAAGTGTCCTCAAGAAAATTCGTCAATTTTAATCGGTAAAGATCCTTGAAAATGGCACCTACATTCGATTTCGTCAAACTCTCTAAGCAAATCCACTCAGGATCGTCTGTGGATTTTGAAGGCATGGTGAAATAGGGTTCGGATGAAACCCTAGTTAAGAAGATTGCTGAGATGCTAGAAAATTCAGGTCTCAAGGCTTTTCTGACTTTGGAATACTCGCATACCTATCTCGAGGAGGTAGCGCAGTTTTATGTTAATGCTGAAGTGCAGGACGAAGAAATTAAGTCCTTTGTCCACCGCAAGGACATAATGATAAATGCTAAGGACCTTGCAGAGCACTGTTTGTTGCCGTTTGAAGGCATGAAGGAGATCAATGAAACTGATGTTGATTTGGCTGCTGCATGGAAAGAGATAGCCAAACCGGAGTGTGCTGCTAAGGTGGTCTACACAGCTGAGAAGAAGCTGCTGAAGGACGACTATCATAAATTGATGGATGTCGTCTCTAAATGTGTAGACATGAAGTTTGGAAGCTTTAATCAGTTGTCCAAGACTAAGCTGATCGTCATGGCTGCGATCATTCAAGGTAAGAGAATAAACTGGGCCGAGTTCGTGTACAACAGACTCTGCCAGAATGTGGCAAATAAGTCGTTCAAGGAAGATGGACCTTTGGTGGATCTCTTGGATATGGCCTCGTGATTGGCCACTTGATAGAAGTTAATGGTATTCCCCTCGACATGGAAAACCCTTCCATGTCAACAAAAAGATGTTCAGGGCGAACCTTTCTGGAGCCCAGAAGAGAGCCCACGCGAAGAAAGCGGACACAAGTGAGGGGGAATCAGCTGGACCCGAGGACACATCTGCTACCCCTCCTCTAAAGAAGAAGTCGCCTAAAGCCCAAAGGTTGCAAAAAAAGAAGGCTGCCCCCGTAGCTAAGAAAAAGGATGCACTGCCCCCGCAACCGTGTCTCCGCCCCTCGCAGTCGAGTCACCGCCGTGCGGTGTGTCTCGACGACCTGCGATCGAGGCTGAGAAGGAACCCCAAAACCCTTCTCCAGCCATCCGGAAGAAGAGGACTGCCAAGTCCAGGAAGGCAGCTCCCTCAAAGAAGAATGCCCAAGTCCCCGCCGGTGATGAAACCACTGAATCAGAACCAGAACTCCCTCTAGTTCGTCCAAGAAAAAAGAGACTGGTAAGAAACTCTGAATTGGAGAAGACAGTTGAATCTGCCACTCAGCTGAAGAAAGCTTCCGAGACCACCGAAACTCAGGAAGTGCAGTCTCCTGAAGTTATTGATGAATCTGACAAGACTGCTGAAGGTCATCAGCAGAGTCTCTTTGAAGACTCAGCTGGGCATCAGACAGCTGAGACAATAGAACATCCTGTTGAAAAAGTTGTCTCTCCACCTGCTACTGATCTTGCTGAAGGAGAGGAGCAACAGAGTATCTTGCCTTCAATCCCAGAAAAGGAAAGACAAGAAGAAGATGATTGCGATGATATAATCATGTACTCTCCAGTATATCCAGACATTCATCGCCGTCTCAGGGAATGGAGAGCATGGAAACTTGATCACTCAAGGGCGCAGTTCACTCACCCTGAGTATATCGAAGAAGAAGAGGAATTGCTGCGATTTCTCGGTGTTGCCACGGTATGACAGTCTCTTGATGAAGAAAACTGCATGGATATTCTTCGAATCATCAAGGAAGAAGAGAAAGAAAAGGTAGTCGAGGAAACACGTGCACTAGAAAAGTCCAAGATGTGCATGTTCACTGGTACTCACGAGCATACTCATGAAACTCTTGTTGAGTACACAAACAGTGATGAGAATATGGATCCCACTAGTGCAACAGAGAAGTTAGACATGCAACAAGCAATGAGAGAATCCAGGCAGTTGCATGAGCAACAACTATTTGAAGGACCAAAAGAGTCATCTCAATCTCTCCTGCAGATTGACCCTTTGGGAGTAGTGCAGTAGGGTGCCACAGACATCGCTGCAGCTACGTCCCTGGTACTTTTGGAGGATGGGTCCAAGGGAATTGGCAATGAAACTAGGATTTTGGGCACCCAAGTTGAGCCAACCCCTGCAGAAGGTGTTTTACCACCTGCCCCCGCGGCTGAGCATTCAAAAGAAAAGGTCGCGAGTCAGGAGAAGAGTGACCCCATCATTAGTCACTCAGTTGGTGTGCCAGATGAGGGAGAAACTCTCTCCACTGCAGCAGGGTCGGAGGATGCTGCAGAAGACTCTAACTAGAAGCAAGGAGGCAAAGTGGGAACTGATAAAGAACCACAACAGATTGATATTGACGAAGCTCGGACAGTTGAGTCTGTCCCAGCTGAAATATCAGCTGCTTTGAAGGCTGATGACAAACTCTCTCAACTGCAGCAGGGTCGGAGGATGCTGCAGAAGACTCTAACTGGAAGCAATGAGGCAAAGTGGGAACTGATAAAGAACCACAACAGATTGATATTGACGAAGCTCGGACAGTTGAGTCTGTCCCAGCTGAAATATCAGCTGCTTTGAAGGCTGATGACACTGTCCCTATAGTCGAGGCAGAGAATGAAGATGCCCCGGGAGTTAACACTCTGGGCAGTGAAAGTGCAATCCTAGGGGTTGAGACTCCTATGGATGCCATGGTCCAAGACCCTAAGACAGCTGCGACTGTTGAAGGGAATAATGAAGGCCTCGCTGCAGTTGAGACTACTGGAGGTAGTGAAGGCCCAAGGGAGATTGAGACTTACCTTGGTAAATCTCAAGAGACACAGAACATTCCTCCTGTTCAAAGCACTAAAATAGAAGAAGAGATAAGTGCACTTCATGACTCCCAGGAGAACTTAGACACATCATTGCTGAGTCCACCCCCGTTGCAGATCAAAGGGACCCACCTGAGGATGTTCTCAACACTACGAGTTAGCCAAGTGATAAAGCTGCTCATCAAAAATTAACTTTGATGATGAACCAACTCCGTAAATCTCATCATCATCTAATGACGCTGATGATGCAACAGAGGATCAGGTAATTCATTTAGAGAAATCTACTGAGACCGAAGAAGCTGTTAAGACAGCTGAGGCTCAATTCAGTGGGCAACACATTCTAGAAGCCCCAGTTGAAACTGAGTCATCTGCGCGAGCTCCCACAATTGCTGCAAAGCGATAACGACTCCACCAAAGACCATCACAGGCTCGCACAGCTGTGACAGATCAGGAGAAGCCACTACAGCTGAGATCAATCAAGCTGCGACATCACAGGCACAAACCGCACAGACCATCCCATGTGCGCGATGATGCTTTTGAACAAGTGTTTCCATTTTCTATAAACTTACCTGAGCTATAGAAAGAGACCGCTAAAGAGAAACGATGGTTCACTGTACGAGAAGATCCCGTAATCCCTACTGACTCTATTGTACCAACAGATTTTGTTTTCAATGTAGAATGGCCGACAACTGAATCAAGTGAGAAAACTGAGATTCGTGAAGTCTTCAAGAAGATCTGTGCGGAGATTGAGAAGATCGAACGACACCAAGCCTCACTAGACTTACAACTGGACAATAGAGATGCCACCCTCATAGCAGATTTGAGAGGGATCGTGGTAAGGATCAAGGAGTGGTCTCAACAGCAATGTGCCATGCGACACGAGCAAGTTCGCTATTTCAAGGCACTATATAATAAAATGCTTGTTTGGAGCGCTGACAACACTTCGAACAGGCACAAAATGCAAGAATATATTGAGAGGTTGCATGCCTCTCACAAAACAGAAATGGAGCTTCTGCGTGAATTTCAGAGAAAAGAAGTTCTGCGCCTTGAGGAGACCATGAATGCAAAATTCAGCCTTCTCATGGATGAAATGAAATTGGTGGCAGCCGATTCCAAAGCCACTCGTTCAGAATTTCGAACAATTTATGCCACAACAGACTCCAAATAGAACTCGACTCTCAGCAGACTCGACTTTATGCTCGTAGGCATGTTCCCTGGGGTCCCTATTTACTTTGATGATGCCAAAAAGGGGGAAGAGGAGTCCCTAAGGAGTTTAAAAGAAGAAAAGTTGAAAGAGTCTGAAGTCAAGATGATGACAGCTGAGAAGAAGAAGGGAAAAGCAGCTGAGGGGGAACATTCGAAGGACTTGACATTAATGATTGCTGAAACCCCTCAGCAGGGTCATGTTACGGCTTCAATTATCAGCAAACTTCCAGTGACTCTGGGATCGAACACTCTGCTGTGCCAATGTTGGAGAAAATGTGAATCGTAGAAGCAGGGATAGCGGAGTTCGACAAGAAGATGGATGCCCACATCGAAGAAGTGTTGAAACAATTCGGCGGCATTCCAGCAGGGAAGGATCAAGATGCCATTCCAGCTAAGGCGATGAAGTGTTGTTGTGAACCCTTCATGTATTTTACCTATGTAAATACATTCATGTAAGTCATCTGTACACTTAGTGAAGTCTTCTGTAATTTCTCACTTTGTATTTGTATCCTAGCATAAATGTCTATATTTTGCTTTGATATAGAATGCTCTTATACTAAATGTAAAAACAGCTGTGTAAAGGACAAGAATGCTATGATCAATAAAACGATTGATTCTACGCATACATTCTTTGTTACTGCATTGTCTGTATGTATCTTTGCTATTTATATTTTATTAAATGTTTTTAAGTTTTGGCATCATCAAAAGAGGGAAATTGTTGGGAAATTTATTTTATTGATTTTGATGAATGCCATGTAAAACTTAAACTAGAAAGTTGGCACCCCATTTTTTTGTGATTTACATTGTAATAGATTGGGCTGGAATAGCTGAGTCAAATCAGCTACGTCTGAAAACACAAGAAGTCAATTGGAGACCGAAGTGAAGACTCTGCTGTGGAACAACTGAGTATGGTCAAGATGGAAGTTCAAGAACTCGACTGAAGATGTATCAGCTGAGGAACAACTGTGTGAAAAGCCAGTCAAAGTCAACTCATGAAGCTGAGTTGAAACACCTATCAAATTATTCGAGGTTAAAGAAGATTCAAGTCAACTGTGCTGAAAAGAAGAAGCAGTTGAGTGAAGCCAACTGACATTCAACCGTTGCACAAAGATCATGGAGATTACTTATTTTAGTAATATCCCCATAATGTCAGGCACTGATAATGAACCAGTGCAAAAACGTGTATTTTAATAAGCAAGAGGAGCGGCTCAAGTGGGTGTCAGACTCCAAAAAGCTGGGCATTCAAGAATACGAGGTAGTGGATGCTTCACACGCTTGGAAAGCAAAGAAGAACAAATCGATGTCAAACAAAATATTGTTTGAATAATTATCCATCTCTTCAACGGATAGTTTTTCAAATAATACTATAAAAAGGCTGAGGATTCAAAAAGGAAGATAGATATGCGAATAACAAAATAACAACAAGGAGAATTTAAAAACGCATACAAAATCTGAACGAAAGATTATAATATATTCAAGCCTATTCCATCTGTATTTCATATCCAACACAATTTGTGAAGGACAATGAAATCATCAAGTTGAAGAGAAAACCAAAGTAATTTCAGGGGTCTACAATCCAAGTGAAGGACTGTAGGAAAGGTTCAAGTTGTTTGGAGGGCTGAGTGATCAAATCCAAGAACTTGACAAAGTGAGCTGTAGTAGAAAGGCAGTCGCCTTGTGAAGAAGCTGAGTCGCAAAGAGAAGCTAGCTGGGTGGTCAAGGCATCTCAAGACTGAGTCAAATGAGAAAGTCAGCTGCGTGATCAAGACTTGTCTCTTGACTGAAAACCACTCTGTAAACTGATCATTACTTAGTGGATTACTCTAGGAGTTGGAGAAGGAGGAGTAGAAGAATTACCCTATCTTCGAACCTCTATAAAAATATTGTGTCGATTTGCTTTCAGCATTTCATTTATGCTCTATTATCTTATATTTGCTGAACTAAGTTAAATCGGCTACTCTAAGTGATAATAAGCTAAGTTTCCAAAAACAAGTGTTAAACACTCAAACTTCATTTTTTAAAGGGTGTTAAGACTTCCGCTTTAAAAAACCAAGTCAGCCAAGCTAACTGCTTAAAATAGACAACCGAGTTACTTTACACACAACTCTCGTGAGTCTGTTATATAGGAACTCAGCTGACAAATTGACACAGCTGACTTGTGATAACTCTGTTGCAATTTTTGAAAGGTTCTTGATTGCAAAAATTTTGGTAAGGTTTATTCAACCCCCCCTCTAAACCTTACAACACACCCCTTGGGACCTACAACCATCTCAAGATCATTTAGCGGACATCTTTACAAAACTGCTATATTCCAAGACTTTTGCTTCAATACGAGATCGGTTAGGCATAATACATATTGAATGAGGTCTATGTTTGCAATTTACACGTTTTTAAAACTTAAGGTCGAAAAATCGGATTTTTGGATCAAATTTCGTAATTTTTTCAAAACAGACTGATCCAATGACCAACTGGGGTGAGGTCGACTGATTGCCCTCTACCTGGACCGGTCGACATCACCCTGGACCGGTCGCCCTCCTTGTTTTTCCGGATAAAATGCTTTCTGTTTCCAGACTTAGCCATTTTTGGCTCTTCCACTCCATTTTTCGACCCCTTTGCAATTTTCACACACAATTCACTCCAAATAAATTTTGTTGTATAATTTCGATATCTTCGACTTCATATTGCTCGTTTATCATCATTGTTGCTCATCTTTACCGATAAATTGGTAATAATTCTTCTCCTTAATCTCAATTGGGTTAAACCCTTAAGAACTTAGTTTATTGTTAATATCTTGATGTAATTTATATATGTTTGTGATGAGCTTATTAACTCTTGTTGATTGGATGTTGTATAAGTGGATTTGGTGACGAAATCTTTGGCTTGATTACATTTGCAAGGGCTATATACATCTCCTTTCATATTTGACGTCCGCCAAGTGTTCGATGAATTGTTTCAAAGACAATTTGATCAATTACATGACTCTCTCGATTTCAAAAGTCTTACATATTTATAGAGATCATGTTTTGCCAATTACACGAGCTTTTGCATATCAAATAATCAATTTCTCCCTTTTTATTTGGATTTTAAGCTTCTATTTTCAAAAAAGCTCGATAAATCAATAATATCACGCACTTTGATATAAATGAATGATATTTTTATCGTGCTAACACTCTTTTTGATGATTCCAAAGGGGGAGAAACATGAGATAAGCTCTTTAGCTCAAAGAAGCTAAAATAAGCTCACAAAAAAAGCTATAAGCTGTGGCTAGTAAAAGCCAAAAGCTGTGAATAAAATCTAGTCCTTTAGATGTATCATGGACTTGTCATACTTGATTAATGGTTGTTTTTGACAGGGGGAGCTTCTAAGCTCATGATATTTAAGTTTTCATGGTCAAAAAGCTGAGCTTTTAGCTCTTGTTTAATTGCTTCTATACTTATCTTGATGTGAATGTTGATAGGGGGAGTTTTTAAAAATATTCTTGAAAATCTTTACTCCTTTCCTTATGGCTATTATGCATGGAATGTTGTCGCTCAAACGGATAGTTATTTTTTGACCGGAATTTTTTTTTGTTTTCAAAATCGACCTCTTAAAATTGTTTTGGTTTATAATCATCAAAAAGAGAAATATTCTCTGTAAACTTACATAATCTTCCCTGTGGATCGACCTCAGACTCACGAGAAATTTATTACTTGAGACAACCTGCACTTGGGTTTGCAACCTTAAAGTTGTAGCAAGTTTTTGGCGTCGTTGCCGGGGAAGGCAAGGTAGGTTTCCAGGTTTGTATATATATCACTGTAAATATTGTGTATTTATATGCTTACATGGTGTCGTAGTCCAAATTCTCGCCGTTTAGTTAGATATAATTCAGAAAATTTGATAAAAAAATTTGATTCACCTCCACACACACCAATTATGGCTGAAAAAGTAATTGGTCAAAATGAGATGGAAAGAGTGGAAAATCAAGAAGTGCATAATATGCGTTATTATTTGCAATCTCCTTGAAATTCTACTCCTCCTTGTTTCATTTTTCCACTAATGCAAATAACTTTCGATTTAAGCTAGGGATGATTCATTTACTTCCTAATTTTCATGGTATGGATTCTGAAAGCCCATATTTACATCTAAAGGAGTTTGAAGAAGTATGTGCCACATATGATGATCAAAATTGCACGAATGAAATTGTTAAGCTCAAATTATTATTTTTTTTAAAAGATAAAGCAAAAACTTGGTATAACTCGTTAAAATCTAGATCAAATGGTACATTGCTAGAAATGCAAACTGAATTAAAATTCTTTCCAACTCATAAAACTAATTCTTTGAAAAGACAAATTCAGAATTTTTCTCAAAATCCTAAAGATGTTTTCTTTAAATGTTGGGAAAAGTTTAAAGAGTTGTTGAATTCCTGCCCACATCATGGTTTTGAAAATTGGCGTATAATCAGTTTTTTTTATGAAGGTTTAACTCCTGAAACTAAGCAATTTATTGATCAACGTGTAACAGTCAATTTCTTGATAAAGAACCCGATGAAGCGCTAGAATATCTTGACTATTTGGCAGAAAATTCTCAATCTTGGCATAGTGTTGATGAAAATAAAGGAAAACTCAATCTTAATCAAGAAGATAGTTTAAGTGCTAGGCTTGCGCTTTTGGCTAAAAGAATCGATGACATGGAAATTAAAAAATTAAAAAAAGTTAAATCTGTGCAAGATAAAAAAGTTTGTGAAATTTGTGGACTTAAAGAACAGTCAACTAATGATTGTCCTCACATTCCCGTTGAAGCAAATGTCATGAATAGATTTAGAAAACCTTTTCAATCTCCATATTCTGAAACTTACAATCCACAATGGAGAAATTATCCTAATTTCAATTGGCGTGATAATAATCAAGCTCAACCAATAAATTCACAAAGGCCACCAAATTTTCCTTCATATCCAGCCCCACATGTAAAATCAATTGAGGAGACTTTGCAAACATTTATGAATGAACAAACAAACATCAACAATAAAACTTCTCAGGCTATCAATGAGATCAAGAACTCACTTTCAACACTTACAGCTTCTTTACGAATTCAAGAAAAGGGTAAGTTTCCTGCTCAACCTCAACCTAATCCTTCTACGCAGTGTTGTGCTTCTACTTCAGGTGAAAATCCAGTAAATAAGGCCAATTCAGTCACAATACTTCGAAGTGGAAAAATTGTTGATAAAACAATTCATCTAAGAAAGTTCTAAATTCATCTTCAGAAATGAAGAATGAAAATAGTGATGATGAAGAAGGTATATTGAATTAAGGTAAGTTTGAAAATGATGAAACATATTCACCTCCTGCCCCTTTTCCTCAAAGATTGCAACCAACTCAAAAATTGAATTCAAATTCTGAAATTTTTGAGCTTTTTAAACAAGTCAAAATTAACATTCCTTTGTTGGATGCAATCAAACACGTCCCACCTTATGCAAAATTTTTGAAAAATTTGTGCACAATTAAAAGAAAACATCATGTGAAGAAAAAAACATTTTTAACTGAAAGTGTGAGTTCAATTATACAACAGTTTGCTCCACCTAAGTACAAAGATCCAGGTTGTCCAACAATTTCATGCATTATAGGAGACACTAGAATTGAACGTGCTTTACTTGATCTTGGTGCTAGCATAAATCTTCTACCTTTTTCAGTCTATGAACAACTAGGTTTGGGTGAACTTAAAGAAACTCCAATTGTACTCCAACTAGCTGATCGATCAATTAAAATTCCAAAAGGAATAGTAGAAGATGTGTTGGTACAAATTGACAAGTTTTATTTTCCCGTTGATTTCATTATTTTGGATACTCAGCCGGTTATAGATACAAAAACACAAATTCCTATCATTTTAGGTCGTACATTTCTTGCAACTTCAAATGCATTGATTAACTGTAGAAATGGTATTTTGAAGTTATCTTTTGGAAATATGATTTTGGAATTAAATGTGTTTAATGTTTGCAAACAACCTGCTGATGATACCGAACTACATGAAGTGGATTTAATTGAAGAATTTGTTCACGAAAATTTCACTATCAATAATTCTTTTGAATTTACTGAAACATGTTTTGAAAGTGAGAGAATTTGTGATATGAAATATTTTGATGTCTCCAATGAATTTTTACAAGCACTAGAAAACCATTTTTGGAAACCAAAAATGGAATAGTTGTCATAATCAGAAGTGCAACCTATTCCTTCAAGCATAAAAGCCCCAAAAATTGATTTGAAACCTTTACCATCTGATTTGAAATACTCTTTTCTTGGTGAGAGTGAAACTTTGCCTGTAATAATTTCTTCCAAACTTGACGCATCTCAGGAAAGTAAGTTGATCGAGATTTTGAAAATGCATAAAAATGCCTTAGGGTGCACCATTGCTGACATAAAAGGTATTAAACTGCAAAACATAATATTTATTTAGAGGAAAATGCCTTAGGGTGCACCATTGCACACATAATATTTATTTAGAGGAAAATGCAAAACCATCTAGAGAAATGCAGCGAAGACTAAATCCTAATATGAAAGAAATAGTGAGAAATGAAATTATTAAACTCTTAGATAATGAAATATTTTATCCTATTTCTGACAGTAAATGAGTAAGTTCTATTCATGTTGTGCCGAAGAAGTCTGGAGTTACAGTGGTTAAAAATGAAAATAATGAACTGATTCCAACTAGAACCATTACTGGTTGGCGTGTGTGCATTGATTACAGAAAACTTAACTCGGTTACTCGAAAAGATCATTTTCCATTACCTTTTATGGATCAAATTTTAGAAAGAGTTGCAGGTCATAAGTTCTATTGTTTCTTAGATGGATATTTCGGGTATAATCAAATTGAAATTGCACTTGAAGATCAAGAGAAAACAACATTTACATGTCCATTTGGTACATTTTCATATAGAAGGATGCCTTTTGGATTATGTAATGCACCAGCTACATTCCAACGATGCATGCTTAGCATTTTTAGTGACATGGTTGAATGTTTTCTTGAAGTCTTTAGGGATGGTTTTTCAGTTTTTGGTGAATCATTTGAAGATTGTTTGATGAACTTAGAAAAAGTGTTGATAAGATGTGAAGAAAAGAACCTTTTGCTTAATTGGGAAAAACGTCATTTTATGGTAACAACTGGTATTGTTCTTGGACACATTACTTCAGTAAAAGGCATTGAGGCAGATAAATCCAAAGTTGAGTTAATTGTTAATCTACCAGTACCAAAATCTGTGAAGGAGGTAAGATCATTTTTAGGGCATGCAGGTTTTTACAGAAGATTTATCAAAGACTTTAGTAAAATTTTTAAACCATTGTGTAATCTTCTTAGAATAGATGTTAGTTTTGAATGGAGTGAAAATTGTGAAAAAGGCTTTTGTCAAACTTAAAAACATGCTTACATCTGCCTCAATAATCCAACCTCCTGATTGGACTTTACATTTTGAAATAATGTGTGATGCTAGTGACTATGTCGTTGGAGCTGTTTTAGGGCAAAGAAAAGAAATCAAATGTGATATACTATGCAAGTAAAACTTTGAATGGTGCTCAAATCAATTATTCAACCACTAAAAAAGAATTACTTGATGTAGTATTTGCATTGGAAAAAATTTGATCCTATCTTGTTCGTTCACCAATTGTTGTTTTCAGTGATCATGCAGCTTTGAAATATCTTTTATCAAAAAAAGATTACACACCAAGATTGATTAGGTGCAGTCTCTTACTCCAAGAGTTTAATATTACCATTCCTGATAAGAAAGGTGTAGAAAATGTGGTAGCTGATCATTTATCAAGACTTATTTGTGATGAATCATTTCAAACTCCACCTATCAATGATACTTTTTCCCGATGAACAACTATTCAATATTCTTGTAGTACCTTGGTTTTGCGAGATATTGTTAATTTTCTTGTGACAGGAATGATGCCATCAAATTGGAATTCACAAGATAAAAATAAGTTTTTGTCGAGGTAAAAGTTTTTTGGGACGATCCCTACCTTTTCAAATATTGTCTGATCAAATCTTTCGTAGATGTGTACCCGACAATGAGGTAGGTAGCATTATTCAATTTTGTCATTCCGAAGCATGTGTCGGTCATTTTTCAGTAAAGAAAACCAGTGCAAAGATCTTACAATGTGGATTTTATTGGCCAAATCTTTTCAAAAGTTGTGAAAATTGTCAAAAGTTAGGATCAATTTCAAAACGAAACATGATGCCTTTGAATCCTATTTTGGTGATTGAAATCTTGATTTGTTGGGGTATTGATTTTATGGGGCCATTTCAAAGTATCATTTGGTTTTATTTACATTTTAGTCGCAATAGATTATGTTTCAAAATGGATCGAGGCAATTCCTTGTCGAAACAATGATCATAAAACTGTGATAAAATTTCTAAAAGAAACTATTTTGAGTCGATTTGGAATTCCTCGGGTCATTATTAGTGATGGGGGAACACATTTTTGCAACAAAGTTTTTGCATCTTTAATGAAAAAATATGGAATCACTCATAAAGTTGCAACCCCTTATCACCCACAGACAAGTGGACAGGTTTAACTTGATAATAGGGAGATAAAACAAATATTAGAAAAAACTGTTAACCCGAATCGTAAAGATTGGTCTTTTAGACTTATCGACACACTTTGGGCATACAGAACTGCTTTTAAAACATCATTGGGAATGCCTCCTTATAGAATAGTTTATGAAAAACCTTGCCATTTACCAGTGGAACTTGAACATAAAGCTTATTGGGCAATTAAAATATTTAACTTCAACCTTGACGATGCTTCGAAATTGCAAAAATTGCAAATCAAGGAGCTTGAAGAATTGAGATATGATGCATACAAGAATTCAAAAATTCATAAAGCAAGAATCAAAGAATTTCATGATAATAAAATTACAAGAAAAACATTTGAGATTGGTCAAAAGGTTTTGCTATATAATTCTCGATTGCATTTATTTCCTGAAAAATGAAGGTCAAGGTGGAGTGGTCCTTTTATTGTGAAAAATATATATCCGTATGAAGCTGTTGACATTGAGAATCCTAGAAATGGTAATGTATTCAAAGTTAATGGACAAAGACTTAAACTGTTTCTAGAAAATCAATTCTTTCCAGAGGAAGTTCTTTTTCTTTATAATCCTTGTTATAATTAGTGAACATATTTGTTTCTAAGATCTTTGATGAATTTCTTCAACTTGCCGATTGATTTTTGCATTTTGGAGGTCTTTTGCTCCAAAGCCTCATACCTAGCTTCATGATATGTTCTTAGATCATCATACTCGGCTTGGGTGTACCTCCTAGGCGGTTGAGCACTGGTATTACCCTCCGGATTGCTCGGTTCGCCTTTCTCCGCCAATCTTGCGGCCTCAGCATCATCAAAGAAGTCGTTTGGATTTTCGGATGGGGAACCTTGGCCTCTTCCTCTAGCCATTTTAGTTGGTCGGATGTCCATATTTTTGCACATAGTGACCATTTGGGAGATGTTATCAATGTCAAAATCATTTTGAAATACCTCCGAATTACACTCCGACGAAGGTAGTCCCGATTGTATAAGAAATTTGCAAATCCAATTGCCCATAACAAACTTCTTATTTCCTTGAGTAATAGACTCAATTAGACATTGAATAAGAATAGCGCCAAATTAAGCGGTTCCCTTCTAGCAATCTTATAAGTCAAAAAATTGTCCATGTTGCTAAGCATTTTTCCCGCTTTTTCACATATGCAATAGGCGACAATAACAGATATAATCCGGTGCTCAAGAGTCATCGCCAACAATGAATATTTTGGCCATACGCCCAAATAAGTCTTGACTTCTTTCATAGAAACCCCCAACATCTCATCATTCCAAATTGCACAAGAAAAATAGTCCCAACCACCTTCTCTTACATGTAAAAGCCGACAAATTTCATTAGGAGTCCACCTAAAATGACTACCCTTTACAAACGAATTTAACTCAATAGGCTTCCTATTATCATCATATTGCACCCACATATTTGCATAAAAGTGTAGAATAATATCATCATCATATAAAACATACGGATGCTCCCACAAATACATCCAACCTTGCTCTTCAAAGAATCCTCTGGTAGTGGGATACTCATTTGTAAACGAATTAAATCGACAAATTTTCGTACGAGCTATCGATTTTGCACCCATGTTCAAATTTTCATAGTACCACTCCGCATATTTGTTGATAAAATCTAAAACATTATTAGAGCGAGGAGCTTGAGGTATAAAAGGTTTCTTACTTTTTGCCCAACGACAATTGTTGAATGAAATCGTCCCGCGGAGTTCGGCAATTTGAGGACTGGAGAGTACCGGGTTTTGAATATCATCGCGTTCTTGAGCTACACTCCTATGGGTAGCTCGAATATTCCGTTGTTCGGCTTCCTCTTGCCGATTTCTTGAAGAACCCTCTCTGCCCTTTCTTCGTTTGGAAGTGGGATTTTAACTGGTAGAATTTCTAGGAGGTGCCATATTTGAAAGATTCTTGCAAAATGAAGTGGATTAGCAACAAGAATCACAAGTTTTGATGAAGAATTGGAGATTATGAAAAAGGGGGAAATTTCTCGCTGAAACGAGGGTTTTAGAAATTTTTTGAGTTCTGTTTGAAAGTGAAAGACAGACTCGTTTTAACCAAAGAAATTGGCCTGGGTGACCGGTCGAGGTAGGGTGCGACCGGTCGACGTGCAGGGCGACTAGTCGGCCCTGCCTTGACCATCCCAGTGCAATTTTTTATTCTCCAGATTTTCCCAAAATTCGATTTTTCACCCCAAAAGTTTTTAAAACTTTGCAAAAATATAATCGAGGACTAAATTCGACAAATACTAGTTTCGAGAAAAAACATATATTCGAGAAAATCGAGATTTTACGAGTAGTGCCCTTTTGAGAAAAATTCATAAAATCATTTAGAAGCACTTAAGGGGTTGAAATGAAATATTTTGAAAGATAAGTGCATAAACATGACATGAACACAATATCGAGTACTAAGAAAAATACGAGTGAACATACCTCGATGGTTTAAGAATCTCTTGATGAAGAATTAGACGATAGCCAATGAATATGAGATATATAACCTACACAATTCTTTGAACAAATTTTCCACAAGATATGATAGCACAAGTGTAGGCCAAACAATAATAGATATCATAAAAATGCTAATGTTATAGAACTCCATAAGATATAAAAAGATCATTAGTCTAAGTTTCCAAGAGTTTAAAATTAACAAGTAAGGTCTCATTTTTCAAAGGATTTTTTAAAAACACAAATATATATAGAAGACCTTAATTTTTAAAATTATGAAAACTGATTTTTGCAATTTAGACACAAATAAAAACATGCATACTAAATTAAAATGCATATGTAAGTAGGGAGATACGGTTTACCAATTACGCCATTTCCATGGGTTGTGTCGTTCCCATTGTTGATGATATCTTCCCCTTTGAAAATCATCTTGTTGATGATAGCTTCTCCGATTGTTCCATCTCCAAGGATTATATCCTTCCTTTTGTTGATAATATTTCCTTCTTGGAAATTCATTTTGGTGGTGTCTTCTTGAGATGGTCATTTGATGTCTTTTTGGCGGTATGAATTTTCTTCGATTATTATTTTGCCGGGAACCTAATATAACATTATTTTGTGGTACCCTCAAGTGCTTGGGTCCTTTGGGATTAACTTTGAGACTTTTAGGTCTCCAACAATAACTTGAGCTATTTCTAGCCCGACAAGTATTTACGGTGTGTCCCTTCTTACCACAATAAAAGCAAGTAATATTACTAACATGCATAGGAACTCGATTCTTTTTCATATGCTTGACAATATTAGGCTCATGATCAAGTTCACTATTCAAATTATCACAACCATTAACATTCACAATATTGGGCAATTTATTGGTACTCAAGTTTGATTTTGATAAATCATTTTTCATGCAATTCATATCCTTAACAAGAGTACTATTTTGTTTTTCAAGGTTTCTAACCTTGTCAAGTGTGGTGGTGTGAGCACATGATAGTGATTCATATGAAGTAAATAAACTATCCTTTTCATTTTTCAAAACATTGAATTTCTTTTTCAAAATTTTGTACTTAACAAGTAAATTTTGGAATTCATTTTGAAGATCATCAAAATCATTTTGCAAATCACTATAATCATTTCGAATAACAATATCATAGGAAGTAGAGAGTTTAAGACATACCTCGTTTTCTTCTTCGATGCCCATAAAACATTGTTCGACTACTTCATAGTTGGAAGTTGTAAAAGGCTTGTTCTTTAGATTTGAACTTGTATCCCTTTGAGAAGTAGATGCTTTTGTTTGACTCCTTTCATTTGCACATAGTCCATAGATGGCTTCTAATTTTTGCCATACTTCATGTGCCGATCGAATTCCTACAATATGTTCATATTCCAAATTAGTAAGTGAACAATACAAAATATTGAGAGCTTTACTGTTTAAGGAGATGATTTTCTTCTCTTCATCATTGAGTTCTTTGAAAGCTTTGGAGGTGTATGGTGTGTCTATCATCGGAATGGATTCTCCATTTATGACGATGTTCCAAATATCGAACCCGCAACCTTGTAAATAACATTCCATTCTTTCTTTCCAAAATGTAAAATTTTTGGAATCAAACCGAGGTGGCTTGGTGGTGGAAGTGCCGGAAAGGTGAGCTTCATTCGTAGCCGACGATCGTTTCTCTTCACTCGCGATGTGAAACAAGCTTGCCAAAGAGTTTGTCTTTGATAACACTTGTAAGTCCAAGCGGCTACGATAATCTAGAGGGGGGGTGAATAGATTATCTCCATCTTTTTGATTTTACCCTCTTTTCCGAACCAAAAGCTCAAAGACGATAATAAAGGTGCGGAATGTAAACAACACACGTCGATTTATAGAGGTTCAACCCACTTAGGGCCTAATCCTCTACCACCCCAGTATATCCGGGATGGATTTCAAAAAGAAAAAGAATTTTATTAATTACCAAAATTAATACAAATTCAACTTACAACACCTTGAAGAGCACCACACTCTTCAACAACACCACCTTTGGAGATTCCCACAATCTCCCTTTGAAGATTACCACAATCTTCCTTCAACGGCACCTTTGAAGATCACCACAATCCTCAATCTTGAAGAATACCAAATTCTTCAACACCTCAAGAGCACCACACTCTTGAAACATCTATCACCTAGATCACCCAAGTGTATTCTTACCACAAGAATACTCACAAGGATATCTTGTGATGAATGATGACCAAAAATCAAGATTACAACTCAATAAAGAATATTATAATATGAGTGCAAAGTATAATAAAGAATAGCCTAGACCTCAAGGATGTGAAAGTGATAAGCTAGGAAAAATTACAACAAGAATAATAACTATGAAGAACAAGTGTTTGCTTGAAGTGTATCTTGTTGTGTTGTATCTCAATGGTTGTTTTGGTTGCTCCAAAACTTCCTCTATTTATAGGAGATGTCTTGTACATTATACGCTCCTCTTGGGGACTTGAATTCTGTAAAAAATTGCAAGACAATTGAAGAAAAGAGCTGTTAGAAATCAACTCCATGATTTAAGGAAATGTTGTCTGCTGTCAAACGATTAGAAATTTGCTGTCAAAACATAGGGCGACCGGTCGCGCACTGATAAGAGAAAAAGAGAGAACATCAAAAATACTACAGGGCGACCGGTCGACGTAGACCTCGACCGGTCGATCTCATCCCCAACCGGTCCCCCTCAATGATTTTTCAAGGATACAAAGTTCTGTTTCAACATTAACGCCAGTGCGGTCGCCGACGTGGGTGTCGGCCAGGTCGACTGGTCATTTTCTCCTTCGTCTCATTTTCTGTTCCAAAATTCATCTTGATGCGGGTTGCCCTCTACGGCGACCGGTTGACCTCGAGACAGAAATGTTGTCAAATTTTTGTCGAAAATAAAACTCAAGAAATACTCCGAAAATTTAGTAAAAACATTTTAAATCAATCGGGAGTATTTAGACAACATTTAGGAATTTTGAAGTAAAAACTTATAAACATAAAAACATTAAAAGTGTTGTCCAATTTTATCTAAAATAAAACTTGAAGAAATACTCCGGAAAATATTAAAACCATTTTAAATCATTTAGGAGTATTTGGACAAAAATTTAAAAACATTGTTTTGGTGTAAAAATAAAATCATCAAAATTAAGATAAAAACATGTATCAAACACAGAGTGGTTTGTCCAAATTCATGAATACAACAATTACTAAATTGGAGACGAAATACAATAATCACTATATATGTGATTGTCTATCGCTCATTGGTCTTTGACCATGACAATTCAGTCGGTTGTGCCCCGATTGTTGGCATCTACTGCATTTTTGTCTTGAGCGAAACTCTCCCGTTGATGGTATTCGTGTTGTTCTACGACGTCCACCTCATTATCGGACAATATGTGGCAAGACAATCATTTCCTTAATGTTATCAGGAATCTCCCATTTATTTTCATTGGGCACAGGGAAGATAGTTTTCGCATATGCGTTCGTCCAATAGTCAATGGAAAAGTACAATGAGCACATGGGGTATATTGAAAAACTTCTCTTCTTGGCCGCTGCTATTGCATGCTCACATGGTAGGTGGTCCAATTGAGTTTTTTTGCAAGTGCAAGTGTTCTCAGCAAAGTTAACAGTGAAATTTATGGCCCCACTCCTCACCACATATAAAGTTTGATCAATTGGTTCAACCGTGAACTTGGTTTTTTCATGGACTTGCGTAATTTTTCTTCCATTGTGGGAGTTAGATTGCCTGTACAACTTCATGTAGCCTCACGCCTCTCATAGAACCAAGACTGCAATATTTTTCCAATACTATTAAACAATGCAAGTATAAGAGTTTGTCGGGCTTTTTTAAACACTGAGTTTAGAGACTTTGCATTGTTTGACGTCATGATATTATAACGGTCTCCCTAAAAATATGACCTAGCCCAAGTAGCAAAATTTGTATCATTAAGATACTTCCAACCTTTCTTGTCAGTAGCTTGAATTTGGGACATATACATGTGAAATTCTTCTATTGTATATGCCTCAACTGCTTTGTTAAAAAGGGAGATAGTATTAGTCTTTTTAGTTACAGTCCTCAAGTTGCCTTTGATATGATAAATACAATGAACATGACGTGCATTTTGAAAAACAGTTTGGACTCCATTGATAAGACTCCTGTGTCTGTCAGATATCACAACAAGGTATTCTTGGTCACCTGTTATTCCTTTCAAGTTCATAAAAAACCAATGCCACGAAGCATCGTTCTCAGAATCAACAACAGTCCATGCAAGAGGATAAATCTGCATATTTGTATCTTGACAAGTAGCGATAATCAACATATATTTATATCTTTCAGTTAAAAATGTTCCGTCCACAACAACTACTAGGCGCATTGAAGAGTGAAACCCACGAATGCAGGGCCCGTATGCCAAGAAAAATTACTTGAAGCGGTTTCCACTGTCAACCTCTAAAGAGTATATAGTTCCTGGATTAGCTACTTTCAAGTTATGGGCATATGCGGCCAACTTAGTGTAACTATCCTCAGGTGAACCCCTTATGTATGCTAAAGCAGTTTCTCTAAACCTCCTTGTTCGCCTTATTTTTAGCTTCACCGCAAGTGTACGGTGCAGTTTATAGAATAGAGTTAGCAAGGTCGAATCCACAGGGACTAATAAATTAATACACTAAGTATTGGATTATAATAGCCTTATTTTTATCCAAACGATCGCAATTGAGTGATTTGGTTTTGTAAACTAAAACGAGAATTCATGCCAAAATAAACAAAGTAAAGATTGATTGAAAGATCAAGGAGATGAATGGATTCCTGGGTTATGGTTTCAGTTAATAACCCCTTTTATCATCAGATTAATCAAACCAAAGTTATACGTATTCTTCCCTATAGAACAATCAGAAAAATAATTTACCTTCTCTCTCGAGATGCATGTAAAAACGTTGATTGAAATATCTATGCTAGCATCTCTACTCAACATGAGATATCCAACTCCCAAAAGCATAAAAGATTAGATATCCTCACAAATATTCATAGACTTCTCAATCTTGCAAATATTCATGTCAAATACTCACACATCTAGTATTGAAACTTATCTTTTCGAATTACGAATCAATACATCAAACAAGTTAAACCAATAACTTTTTGATAAAACAAGAATTAAAACAAAGCACTCGAATAGGGTTGGAAAACAATAACTTCAATTGCAATTAATCATCAAATAAAAGTATCCATTAACCTACTCCCAAACCCGGGAATCACAAGAAGTTTAGCCAGACATAGAAAATAAATAATCCATAGACAAATTATTCATGTTCATGTCTAACTAATTGAAAATAAAGATACTATGGAATGCGAAGACTCGAGGATGTCGATGATCTCTCGATCTATCTTCAATCCTCAAGCGTGTTGTTGTGGCCTTGATCGATCTCTGCAATTCTCCGGTGGAAAGTTGCTCTTTTCTCTGCGTTCTAGGGCAAAAACCAGCGTATCCCCGTTTGTGGCCGCCTCGTCTCTATTTGTACTTCGTTCGGGTCAAAACCTGGTTCAAAACCTGTCAAATTCTGTTTTCCCACAGGCGCACGGGCTGTGCGCCTAGCGCACGCCCAGCCCGTGCGCCTAGCGCACGCCCGCCCGTGCTTGGTGCCACATGAAGTTTTTTTCCGCTGAAGGACACACGGGCCATGCGCATCACGCACGACCAGCCCGTGCGCCATGCCGTGGCTCGAGTCTTAGTCTGGGTTAGCGACGGTCGCACGGGGTCGCACGCCCGCCCGCGCACTTTGTTGACTTGGTACTTGTTCATTTTCTTCCGTTTCTCACCTGGTTTTTCTGACTTCTTCCCGATTCAACTCCAAAATTCGTACGTTACTTCAAATATCGGCGGTTCTTTACCGCAATGCTCCGAATTGTTGCCAAATGCTACAATTATCAACAAATTCCTACAAAACGAGCAAAGTGTAATACCTTTTCCACAAAACCGAAATACAACCCTTTTTTACTCATGTTATGCGTGCATAACAACTAATTCTAGCTACAATTAAGCCCAAAATAGATGCAAAACACATGTGTTACATATCAATCAAACCCCCAAACTTAAACTATTGACAGTCCCGGTCAACACTTTATAAACAAGACATAACACAAATGGGGTAATGAAGAGCAACTCAAGAACAACGCATCACACTTCATGTCGTTTATCCCTAGACGCCAAGCAACAATTCAACCAAGCTTCGAATATCTAACATAGAACACAAGTCAATTAAAACCATGGTAAATACTTCAAATCACGCCTCTCATGGATAAAGTGTATACTCTCCTCTCTAGAATAATAAGGGACGTGTATTCGCTCAAATCATGTCAATGTTGAAGAATTACCATAGGCTTGCAAATCGTCTCACATCTCCACCACTCGATTGTATGCAATTCATAAATCAGAAAAGGACTTTTCTTTTGGTTGTAATGAAGGCTCTTTGGTTAAGGTAGGGAAATATGGAGAAAGTGACTCAAACTTAAGCGTATAGACTGGTAAGCACATCATTTTTTCTCACTCAAATATTCTCATTCAAATCAAATATGCACCCCCAATTATCTCTTATTCTAATCACCTCTCTTTTTCTCCCCTTTGTTTCCTACAATCTGCTCTCCTTACATCATAACCTCTGCCTATAAATTCATTTAAGGCCAACTCACTTATGCAGTCGATTTTTTTTTCCGACTTATTTGTGAGTATATCCTCCTTTTTCCTCCTTTTCTTCTTTTATCCCCACTTCCAACATGCACACCATTATCTAAATTCTCAATATCCTCCTATTCAACCTTTATTCAATCCCCTTACTTAATGCTATACGCTCAAGCTTAGGGTAACAGATATATCAAGTTCAAGGCTTGAAATGCGGCTATAAAAAAAATCAGGCAATAGGCTCAAGTTGACTAACTAGGGAAATTAAATGTCATTAGGTAGGCAAAAGGCTTGAATGGCTTAACAAAAAATGGCCTAAAATCATCTTCATAAATTGCATACAACATGTGACCTCAACAGAGATACCAGAGCAAGTTCTAGAATTCAAATCAACATGAATGATACACTGAATCAACAAACAAGACTACATAATAATGAAAGAAATAAAGGCTAAAAAAGCTCACAGGCTTGCAATTGCATAATTCAAAGTATGTCAACCATGATTTCCATATTCACATGCTCCATATTATCTATTCTCAACCCGGTCAACTCACGCTCAACACCCAATTCAAAATAACATAAACTGTTCAACAAATGTTCCCAAGATCACAACAAGCACACAATAGCGGTCAACTCACTCCCTAAAAACCTAAGAAAGCAGTAAACGTGCTAAAGCAATAAACGTGCTAAAATAAAAAATATGCATCTAATGCAATGCAACTTATATGCTCTACATGCAACTATATGAATGCAAAAAAATCGCCACACCCTTCAATTAAATTACTACCCCTCCCCCCAAACTTGAATGAAATTATAGCGCATAGAAGAGAAGATAGAATTTCAAAGAAAAGTGTGGAATGGACCTGGCTCACTGTGGGGGTGGCGGCGGAAAGTGGCCCTGGGAGATGTGCCACATTTGTACCTGATGCATCATTTGCAACATCTCCAAATCCCGCTGCTCCTGGGCCTGATACCTCTGCTCTTGCTCCGTTCCAAAAGCACGGAATTCCTTCTAGTGATGCCGGAATTCATCCCGGTACTGCCGGAAATCATCCTGGTGATGCCTAAAACTGTCCATGTGCTGTCGCATGCTCTCCTCAAGAGCAAAGAGTCTATCCTGGTAATCCTGTCCCCCACGCTCCTCACCTTGGTGGGAGCTTTCTGAAATGTCGGACCTCCCCTGTGGGAACCCTTGGGCAAAGCCTCCCTGCTGAAAACCTGGCTCAAAGCGCCTCTCGTGCCTATCATATTCCATCACCTCTATTGCTAAGTCCTCCTCATCGGGCAACCCGACTACCCTCCTCCTTTTCCTTGCAGTCAGGCCTTCCATTACTCTGATATGTGCCTCAGAGTTCATGAGCCAATTAATTTCATTGTCCACCACAGCTGTGAGCTGCGCGTTAGGAAGTGGGAAGGCCGGTCCAACCCTTTGTTGGAAGTACATGATGTACTCTTCATCTGTTATTATTTTCATCGTGCAAAGGGCGTTCATGTTTATACTCCGACTACCCGCTATGGGCTCCATTCTTCTCATGTCGACAAGAAAATGTCGAGCAATGGGGGTTAGCATTCCCCCAATTAGTATTGTCCCCACATCCTGCTTGGAAACGTACACGGCGTGTTCCACAAAGTGAGCCACCATGTTGTAAGGGGTGCGGGTTAGCATACACCATAGTAGGTATAGCTCCCGAGCTTGCATACCTCCTTATTGTGTCTAGCGTAGACGGAGTGAGCTGTCACCTTTTGGATGTAGCAGAAGATGGGGTTTCGGAGTGATGAAGCCTTAGACGAGCGTGCCATATATAGCATCGGGCCGGTCTCCGATGTCTGAACCAACAATTACCAAAAATCATACTGGCTATAATTCGCTGCGGGCTGAAAAGGGGCGTTAGAAGGTACCCCAAAAATCTCATTGAATTGGGCGATAGAGACATGCCTCCACTCATTTCCCAATCGAAAATGGATTGACTGGGGCTCGTTGTTCGCTCTCATTACAGTAATGTCTAGTGTGCTTAGGAACTCGAGCGCAAGCATTTAATACGTCGGCCACCGCCCTTGCATGAATGCAGTCCAACCAACCCATTCGAACATCTGCCAAACCTCATCGTGTATCCCAAGAGCTTGGGTACACTCATCATCAGCATATCTCGTTGGCGTAAATGAACGAGTGATCAACCTGTTCCAGCGCTCTAAAAAATCAGCCTCAGTCAGTAGAAGTCCATAAGCTCTTGGGGGCCATGCAGGTGTGGCTCCCCCGTCGTGCGTGCCCCCTTCAAGGCCCGGCCCGACCTCGTTGGTTCATTTGTTCAGCCATAAGTTCGAGTTAGTACCTGACAAAACAAATGTGATATTCCGAGCATGCCAAGTAAAACAAGAACATGATGAATTCAATACAAATAAATCAAATAGGGCATAATGTCTCTTCTCTACAATTTAATCCCAATTAAGCTCCCAAGCCTAAACAACAATGTACTTGCAGAGAATCATAACCACTAACACCCTAACTACTCAAGCTCATGCAAGATTTATCATCAAATCAACCGTAAATACTCCAATTCAACAACCCACAAGGTGTTCGATAAATGCCCAATAAAAAAATCAAGCTAAAACATGACAATTTCATCAAAACATGCATCATATATGAACTCTAATCCATAATGTACAAGAAATTCGAAACAAAACGTGAATTTCTTACTGGAATTCTCGAGAATTAGGGAAGAGATGAACTTGAAACCCTAGGCTCCTTTTTCACACAAAATCCTTCTCCAAATCGAGTTCAAGAGTGCAATTCCTGTGTGAGTAGTGTGGGAGGTGGATTTGTAGTAGAAATCCAAGTGAAATTTGCAAAAATTTTGAGAGGGTTTCCGAGCTTGGTGATTCGTGCGAGAGAGTATATGATTTTGTGTGAGAAAATAAGGGCTCTGCGTGACTTAAATCTGCTTCAGCCGACACACGCACGGGTAGTGCGCCTAGTGCACGGGCTGCCCGTGCGGGGTGCCGAAGTTTCGATCCAAAATCCTGGGAACCGCACGGACCATGCACAAGGCGCACGGGCTGCCCGTGCGGGGTGCCAAAAAATCACTTCGCATGACTGAATCACGCACGGGCCATGTGCATGGCGCACGCACTGCCCGTGCGGGGTGCCGAACTTCAGCTCCGAATTTTCCATCCATTTTTTTTGTGTTTAAAAAGCAAATAAATCCTAACTTATGAAAACAATAAGAAATCCCAATCCTAGCAAAGGGAAAAACATGGGAAAAAATAAAACAGCAAACCGTTGGGTTGCCTCCCAATAAGCGCTAAATTTAACGTCTATAGCTTGACGCCTGTATACGCGATCACGGTTCTAGCAAAGTGAGGCGTGTCACTTCTTCATGTCTTTCTTCTTGCCAATTCAACTTGCATAATATCGAGCCTCCTTTGAATGCCTCTAGCGTAGAAATCGCATGTCGGTCAAATGCCATATTCTTCTCGTTTGCATCGTGCGAGCGGTAGTACACGCGTGCTTCTGAGCTGCTGGCCCTATTCGTGTGCTTCGCTTTCTCAAATTTCAATACTTCCTACACATGATCACTCAGATTTAAAGTATTAGTACTTGATTCGACGATTGATAAAGATTTACAGCTCTCTATTTTATCATGAGTTTTCCCAGCCTTATAGATGGAGAACAACACTTTCTCATCATTAACTCATAGTGTGAGCTCTCCTTTTTGCACATCTATCAAGGCTCGCGCAGTGGCTAGGAATGGACGCCCAAGTATCAGAGGGACGTCTCGATCTCCCTCCATGTCAAGCACCAAGAAGTCCATGGGGAATATAAACTTGTCTACCTTCACGAGCACATATTCTACGATTCCCTTGGGATATGTGAGTGATCTATCCGCAAGCTGCAAGGTGACCGTGGAAGGCTTCACCTCTCCTAATCCAAGTTTCCTGAAAATGGACAAGGGCATTAAGTTAATACTTGCCCCTAGATCACAAAGTGCTTTATTAAAGACAACACCACCAATAACACAATGGATAGTGAAACTCCCTGGATCTTTGAGCTTCTGTGGTAATTTTCTCTGAATGATCGCGCTGCACTCCTCGGTTAAGTTGACTGTCTCGAATTCTGCCAACTTTCTCTTCTTTGACATCACTTCCTTTAAAAACTTCGCATAATTGGGCATCTGCTCCAATGCGTTTGCAAAGGTATGTTAATATGCAGTTTCTTAAAGATGTCTAAGAATTTAGCAAATTGGGAGTCTAGCTTTTTATTTTTAAAGCGTTGAGGGAAAAACAGTGGTATAGAAAAGTTTGAAGATCAGAGTTAGAGAAAGATTTAAGCTTCTCAGTCCATTTTTGTTTGGCAACATGGTCCACAACTCCTTCCTCGGCCTCAAAATCGCCATTTGCTTTAGTTTCTACCTCTCCGGGGGTTCAGAATTCTCTGTTCTATACTACGCACGACCTGCCCATGCTCAGGCGCATGGTCGTGCGTCTCGTGTCCTGTTCCTGGAATCCATCGGCACTGCGCATGACCTGGTCGTGCTCTGGCGCACGGGTCGTGTGTCCTTCAGTTTTTTCGTCACTTCCAACAATTTTCGGCCCCTCGTACTCCGTACCACTCCTCAGACGAATGGCGTTACACTGTTCCCTCTGATTGACTTCTGTGTTACTCGAAAACTGGCCCTTCTGATGTTGTCCACCAATGATCGTCACTAACTGGCCAATCTGAGTTTCTAGATTTTTCATTCGTGAATTCACAGTGTCGGCCAATTCCGTGATATGTGCCTCGATCTTGTCTATCTTAGCCTCATCTTTATTGAACCGGTTCCTTGTTTCACCCATGAACGAGGTGAGAATGTCCTCTAAAGATGGCTTCGCCTCTGCATTAATGACACCGTTTGTCACATTAAACCCTTGTGGTGGTTGAATCACATTCTTCGTGTTCGCATAAGAGAAGTTCTCATGGTTTCTCAAACCTGGATGGTAATGGGTAGGAGTCTGATTGTTCCGGTAATTATTGAAATTCCGGTTGTTCACAAATTTGCTTCCTCCATGGGATCTAGAGAAATTCTCCCATTACTTGCACCCGCGTTTCCATCAGTCCCCTTCGTCAATACACTCAACTGATTGGTCAACGCAGTCATCTGAGCTGTCAATGCCTTAATTGGGTCTGAACCAGTGACTTCGGCTACGCTTTTCACATTAGTCCTCTCGGAGGGCCACTGATAGCTATTCATGGCCATCTCCCCCAACAAGTTGAATGCATCCTCTGGGAATCTTGCAAGTAAGGCGCCTCCTGCTGCGGCATCTACAAACGACCTAGTTTGTCCCATCAACCCGTTGTAAAAGAAGCATAGTTGCTGATCCTCAGGAAATCCGTGTTGCGGGCACCTCCTCAATAAATCCCGGAATCTCTCCCAGGCCTCATACAATGGCTCAAAGTCAAACTGCCTGAACTGCGTGATCTCACTTTTGAGCTGTAGTGTCTTACTTGGTGGGAAGTATTTAAACAAAAATCTCTCGACTCACCATCCCCTATTCACACTCCCCGAGTTAGGGTGCCTAGCTTGATTTCTAGCCTTATCCCTTAAAGAGAAAGGGAATAGCGCGCAGACATATAGCATCATCAGTCACCCCATTCATCTTGATTGTATTGCAAATCTGTATGAAGTTCGCAAGATGAGAATTGGGGTCCTCAGACGGGAAACCCCCAAACTGATTCTGTTGCACCATCGAGATCAGTGTTGGCTTCAGCTCAAAGTTATTCACATTAATTGGGATGTTGGCCCCATTATTACCTCCGTTGTTGCCTCCGTTATTTCCCCCGTTGTCATCTTCCACGTCCGCCATAGCCTGTTCTTGTTGTCTTTCTGCTCGTCTAGTAGCCGCCCTAATTCGCCTAACAAAAGCCTCAACTCCGGTATGAATGGTGCTAATTCTCCTTGCTTCGAGCGAGTGTTCATGCACTACCTGAACCAACTAAAGAAAACAAGTCAAACACAGTAGGAGTAAAATAAAACAACAAATAATAAAAAAAATAAAAAATGTCTGAATTAAAAATAATTCTATTTATCGCAATATTAGTACTAAAAAATTAATTAGTCCCCGGCAACGGCGCCAAAAACTTGTTCGCCTTATTTTTAGCTTCACCGCAAGTGTACGTTGCAGTTTATAGAATAGGGTTAGCAAGGTCGAATCCACAGAGACTAATAAATTAATACACTAAGTATTGGATTATAATAGCCTTATTTTTATCCAGACGATCGAAATTGAGTAATTTGATTTTGTAAACTAAAACGAGAATTTATCCTAAAATAAACAAAGTAAAGATTGATTGAAAGATCAAGAAGATGAATGGATTTCTGGGTTATGGTTTCAGTTAATAACCTCTTTTATCATAAGATTAATCAAACCAAAGTTATATGTATTCTTCCCTATAGAACAATCACAAAAGTAATTTACCCTCTCTCTCTCTCTCTCTCTCGAGATGCATGTAAAAACATTGATTGGAATATCTATGCTAGCATCTCTACTCAACATGAGATATCCAACTCCCAAAAGCACACAAGATTAAATATCCTCACAAATATTCACAGACTTCTCAATCTTGCAAATATTCATGTCAAGTACTCACAGATCTAGTATTGAAACTTATCTTTTCGAATTATGAATCAATACATCAAACAAGTTAAAACAATAGCTTTTTGATAAAACAAGAATTAAAACAAAGCACTCGAATAGGGTTGGAAAACAATAACTTCAATTGCAATTAATCATCAAATAAAAGTATCCATTAACCTACTCCCAAACCCGGTAATCACAAGAAGTTTAACCAGACATAGAAAATAAATAATCCATAGACAAATTATTCATGTTCATGTCTAACTAATTGAAAATAAAGATACTATGGAATGCGAAGACTTGGGGATGTCGATGATCTTTCGATCTATCTTCAATCCTCAAGCGTGTTGTTGTGGCCTTGATCGATCTCTCCAATTATCCGGTGGAAAGTTGCTATTTTCTCTGCTTTCTAGGGCAAAACTCAGCGTATCCCCATTTGTGGCCGCCTTGTCTCTATTTGTACTTCGTTCGGGTCAAAACCTAGTTCAAAACCTGTCAAACTCTGTTTTCCCACACAGGCGCACGGGCAGTGCGCGTAGCGCATGCCCAGCCCATGCTAGGTGCCACAGGAAGTTTTTTTTCTCTGAAGGACGCATGGGCCATGCGCATCATGCACGACCAGCCCGTGCGCCATGCCGTGGCTCGAGTCTCAGTCTGGGTTAGCGCACGGGTCATGCTAGGGACGCACGCCCTGCCCGTGCGCACCTTCTGGACTTGGTACTTGTTCATTTTCTTCCGTTTCTCGCCTGGTTCGTCTGAGTTCTTTCCGATTCAACTCCAAACTTCGTACGTTACTTCAAGTATCGGCGGTTCTTTACCGCAATGCTCCAAATTGTTGCCAAAATGCTACAATTATCAACAAATTCCTACAAAATGAGCAAAGTGTAATACCTTTTCCATAAAACCGAAATACAACCCTTTTTTACTCATGTAATGCATGCATAGCTACTAATTCTAGCTACAATTAAGCCCAAAATACATGCAAAACACATATCAATCACTCCTCGCTTTTTTATAACTTATTTCAATGCCAAAGTCTCGACGAATTTTATTAACAACATCAGCATGTCTATATGTAGTGTTGCAGTCCTCAAACCTTGACATGATATGTTTTCCAATGATCCACAATCTTGCTTGTCTATGATCATTGGTGGACAATTTTAGAGCGCAAGCATGTTTTGGTGTATATTTTCTAATCTGAAAATAATCACAGTCTGAGAACTTTGTTGCTCGCCAACGCCATTTACAATTTTCATCAACACACACAATTGTGTACACATTCTTGTTCGATTTTTTTATTTTGAATTGGAAATTGTATTTCAATGCGATCATGTGCACAACTTCTTTAAGCTCTTTCTTGGTATCGAATACTTGGTCAACATTCAAGTTTATATCAACGGGTACAACTCATGATGTACTTCCAACCGGAGAAAAAAGATGCTCATTTGTGAACTAATTTTTTTCTCCAGAGCCTTGATTAAAATCAAGTCTCGGCGGTGTAGTAACACATCACCGTTATAATCATTGGAAGGAGTTTTCGAATTACCTCCAACCCATCCCAAATATAATTCACATTTCGATCATCGTCACTGCGATTATTTTTTTGCACCTCAAAATTGTGATATCCATCTTACGGTTGCACGTCACGATCAACTACATTATGCACATTCCATGGCACGTCACAATTATTTTTGATCACAAGGGTTTTACACAAGGGAATAACTGAACCTTATTTATTGAGAGCCAAGTAACATTGCACTCCCTCGTATGAAGTAATCCGGACAGGAATTTGAAAAGACTGTATGCTTGCTGGAGAAATAAATCCTATCTCCATATCATACAAATTGGGATCAACTTTGCAAAGTTTCTGGAGTTATTGGAACTCGTGATGCATGCATGCCATCACTAAATACCCATTGCAATTTTCCATTATTATTAACAAAATGTCCAAAATAATACGCGGTAATCCAAAATGGTGTAGACATGTTGTCTGCAATTAAATTGAAGATAAAATTGTCAAATAATAGGACAAGAAACTATAGTGCATCTGTTTGATTTTAAATAAGACGATTAATCGACTACTGCGTATTTGCAGAACTGGGTCATTTAATCAGCTCCAATGAGTCGGTCAATCGACCAGCTGTAATGCATCAATTGAATGACTTATTAGGGGCAACATGAGTCGATTAAATGATAGAGAAGTGAGTCGTTTAATCGACTCCAATGAGTTGGTCAATCGACCAGCTGTAATGCGTCGATTGAACGACTTATTAGGGGCAACATGAGTCGATTAAATGATAGAGAACTGGGTAGTTTAATCGACTTAATCGACTCAATGACCAATGGTCAATCGACTCATGTTGCCCTAATAAGTCGTTCAATCGACGTCGATTGAACGACTTATTAGGGGCAACATGAGTCGATTAAACATAAATTGAATAAAACCATGCCATTGTTTAGTGTGAGTTTTGTATGTATTTTGAGCATGATTTTGGCTATAATAGATTGATAAACGTGCATTAACTCAGTAAAATGGGTCGTGTTCTCATATTGTGGAAAAGATATTACGTTTTGCAGGAAAATAATGATGTTTGGAACATTTTGGGGGCAAATCGGAGCATTGCAGTATAAGATCGTCAAGAATAAGGTGATTACATAAAGTATGGAGCTGAACCGAGAAGAATTCAGAAGAACTGGGCGAGAAATGGCCAGCACGGGCAGCCTGTGAGCATGGGCACGACCCGTGCATGAGTAAGGCAATAGGAATTGATGTTCACGTTGACGCATAGGCTGGTCGTGCGTATACGCACACGGCCCCGTGTCTGTTCGAGAGAAAAGCTGAAAGTTTGACTTGACGCATGGGCAGCCCATGCGCATAGGCACGACCCGTGCGTCTGTGTGGATTTGCAGAGTTTCGCTTCATATTGACTTATGTTTGGCCCGGGGATGTTATAAATAGAGAGGAGGCTGACCCAGAGGAAGATACACATACTTTTACCCTAGAAAGTAGAGAAAAGAGCATCCTTCTACCGGAGGAATCGAGAGAAAGGTCGAGATCGCATCCACGCTTGAGGATTGAAGATTGATTGAGAGATCTTCGATATCCCTGAGTTTTTCTTACTTTTATTGTATTCTTATTTTTATCTACTTGATATGGATCTGAACAATTTGTCTATGAATTATTCGTTTTCCATGTCCGGTTAAACATCTTGTGATTTCGGGGTTTGGGATTATGTTAATTAATTAACTCTTGTTTGATGCTTAGTTTTAATTGAAGTTATTATTTCAAACCCTATTCGATTACTTTGCTTTATTACTTGTTTATCATATGACCAATGGTTTAACATGCTTGATGTGTTGATTCATAATTCGAGAGATGAGTTTCAATACTAGATCTTGAGTAGTTGACATGAATACTTTGCATGATTGATAAGTCTGTGAGTATTTATGAGGATTACTGATCTCATATGCTTTTGGGAGTTGTTTATCTTATGTTGAATAGAGATGCTAGCATAGATAAATGAATCAACGTGTTTATTGTGTCTCAAGAGAGAGGATAAATTACTTTTGTGATCGTCTTATAGGGAAGATAGATAATAACTTTGGCTTGATAAATCTGATAACAAGAGGGAGTTTAACTGAAACCATAACCCTGTAATCCATCCATCTACTTGATCTTTTCAATCGTAACTCTTTGCTTTGTTATTTTTATAATAAAATATTTTCTTAGTTTTATAAAACAACAATCACATTTCGATCGTCTAAATAAAAATAGTGCTATTACAATCTCAATACTTAGTGCATTAATTTATTAGTCTCTATGGGTCGACCTTGCTTACCCTATCTATTAATTATACCGTTCTCTTGCGGTGAAGCTAAGAAATAAGGCGAACAACCATAAGGTCAGAAGAACAAAATTCAAACCTGAATGTTGATTTCTCTTGCAATGTCGAAGATAGGAAGGAAGAGATGTACAATTTTTGGTTGGTTGACGCACAAAACCCCCAAAAATTCGGTTGAAATACACAAAATTCGGATGAAATAAAAGGGGTATTTTAGACCTTTTGAAATGAGAGGATTGTTGGGGTGTTAGAGTTGAGAAAGAGTAATTTGGACATTTAACATAGAAGAAGGCCCTTAAAGAATGTTTGGAATAAGTAAGGCCATTCTTGAACAAAACCTCTTTGACTAGGCCAAACTTAAAAAGACCCCTAAAAAAGACGTGTTTACAAAAGATGGCTATTTTTCATCTTTACATTTTGGAAAGGGCTATTTTGACCCATTTCCACTAACAATAATGTTAAAAATAATAAGCTTTTACAGGTTAGAACATATTTTTTAAGGTTCTCTTAGCAACCTATTAATTGTGTGTTTCAGGTTTAATTGCTATTTTAGTTATCGAACTTAAATTTGTTTTAAAGATCAAATAGATCATTTTGATGTGGTCCAATATTCCAGAACCTAAATTCCTACCATACATAATACATTTGTGGTTGAGAATTGAGATTAAATATGGGTTCTCTGCTGCATCTTAAGGGCGGAAATTGGAAAAGTTAAGAAAACGATCGAATTATTTTACGTCAAATTCAATACCATTCATTTTTTCTTATGTCCCAATCTTGTTTTTTCTTTTGCATTTTTTTTTGTGCTTTGATTCGATTAGTTTGGCTCGGATGTACCATGTAGAAGTTGATTTTTGTTTTTCATAAACTGTTTTGTCCCACATTAAGGAAATAATTTTCCTCCTAAAAGAGCCCCCCCAACCAAATTCAGAAGCATAGGATCCGCAGAACCCTACATATCAATGCCAATTGAAGTTGTCAAGTGTTTGGGTCCATGAGTTTGGGACCAAATTAATTTTCTATTCTACTTAACTAGATGAATAACACTTGACGTTTAGATAAAATATGAGATGTTAATTGTTTTAGTCAGTGATCTAAAAAGCTCCAGGCGCTAGTTGGGCGGCAGATTAGGACCTAGCGCCTAGACGGAGATCAATCGGGGCTAGCGGAGTTAGGCAAGGACTAATCGGAATAATAACGTAGGCGGACAAGGGGATCTAGCACCTATGCGGGACTAATCAGGGCTAGGCGTGAATTATTATAACAATAGTTTTAATACATATACAAATGTCATTTATCCGGATGATGAAACAGGAGTGGAACAGAGAAATGGAACAAGAAATCTGAATTTCAGTGAGTTTGTGCACGAGCGCATTACTTTCAAAATTTAGTGGGTGCAATCAAATTAATTAATCTTCAAAATATGGGAAACCATCAAATTTGATTTGGACAAGAGCAATCAATCATACCTCATTCTTTTGGAGTTTACATCGATGTAAATTTCGAGTTCGACAAAATAAGATAAATAAAAACTATTCAAAGTAAGTACTTAGGGCAAATCAAATATTTAATACTTGCACATGAGTGATTTGTTTTTGTTTTTGTTTTTGGTATTGCGGGACAATATGTTAACTGTTATGTGTAATATATTTCGAGAAAATGTATAGGAAAATGTGAGTACATTAGGGTGAAACTATATTAAAAAGGTGATATATGTCCTTTTTCTTATTCCCATTTTTCCGAATTTTCATAAGCAGAATTGCAAATAGGTAAATGAATTAATGCAACATTTTTTTTTCTTCTTGAAATTAAGGAAAGGTGAAAAAGCCATAAAGTTGTAAGGCCTTATACTGGTCGTCGAGAGGTGAGCTTTTTTTATTTTATCGTTTTCATAACTATCTTTTTTTGCAGCTCGTTCTGTTTTGTGGGTAGAGTTCAATTTCATGGTTAGTTTGTTTGTTTTAGTCTTGGCAAACTTTTGTTTTTGGTCTAAATGAATGGAAATATATAAAAAGAAAGGAAAAAGTTCAGATCACAAGCCGATCAAGTACCGAAGGAAAAATATTGCAAAATTTTAGGAAAAAAGCCAACAAAATAACTTAAAAACGCAAGCTAAGTAGTGAATGACGTTTATGTCTCAAGGATTTTCGAGTGATATTGTCATTTGTTGTTTTTGCACGTGGTCGAGTATCATCTTGATGGTCTGATGTATCATGTGGAATGTCGGCCCAGGATCCTCGAGCCACAATTTCCATAGTCTTCATAGCTTCTAAGGGAGCACATGAGTGAATGATTAAGCGGAGTACGTAGTTCAGGAGTTGCCTAGCTAGCTTAGTCTTTAAAGTTTCCAATTTGTCTTGTTCTTCTTCATCTACCATATCAGACCAACGCTTCTGTGATGATGCAACCATAGATTTGAAACCCACTGACGGCCTAGATGCAGTATTCAATGCGATGTGATCCAATGCTGAATGAGTATCCAAAGTAGCCAAATCTGTCAATGGTGAAGGTGAAGCCAAAGATGGACTGGCATGCCCTTGCGTCGCAACCGAAGAAACTTCCATAGAATTAGAAGCCATGGCTTTGTTTTGATCCTCATTATCGTCCACTAAATCATTCGCATCCTCTAAAGCGGCAAAAGAATTCCCCAAAGGGACAACAGGAGAGAAAGCATCAACATGCCTAGGAGAATCAACCACAGTGTCAACAATGATACCAATAGGCTTACGGGAGGCCGCAGCGTCCCTAGGGATGCCAACATCCTTGCCTTTATCCTATGGAACATTAACTGGTTGAAACACCTTTCTAACCCGGGTGTTCGCCTTATTTTTAGCTTCACCGCAAGTGTACGGTGTAGTTTATAGAATAAATTTATGCGCTAAGTATTGAACTAAGATAGTCTTATTTTTATTTAGACGATCAAAATTTGATGATTGTTGTGGAAGTAAAGACAAGATTAACCACAAAAACACAAGATACTAAGAATAATGGAATTATCAAGGGAATGAAATGGATTTAGGGTTATGGTTTCAATTAATATTCCTCTTGTTGTCCGATTTAATCAAAGCCAAAGTTATTATCGATACACCTATAAGACGATCACAATGGTATTTTATCCTCCCTCTCGAGATGTATATAAAGTGTAGATTGAAATATCTATGCTAGTATCTCTACTCAACATAAGATACACAACTCCCAAATGCACAAAAGATCAAATATCCTCACAAATATTCACAAACCTCTCGATTATGCAAATATTCATGTCAAGTACTCAAGATCTAATATTGAAACTCATCTCTCGAATTATGAATCAATATATCAAACAAGTTAAATCATTGGCCAAGTGATAAAACAAGAATAAGAACAAAGTACTCAAATAGGCTTCAAGACAATAACTTCAACTAAGATTAAAACATTCAACAAGAGTTCAATTAATCTACTTTCAAAACTCGGAAATCACAAGAAGTTTAGCTACTCATTACAAATAAACAACTCATAGACAAATTGTTCATATTCATGGCAAGCTAAAATGAAAGATTAAAGCACAAAGAATGAGAAAACTTAGGGAAATGGATAATCTCTCGATTAATCTTCAATCCTCAAGCTCCGATTCGACCCGATTCTTCCCTTGATTCTTTCTTGATGAATTTGAGCTATTTCTTGTGTTCTTGGGTCTTTTCCAGACCTTTCCTCCCCTGGTGTGCGCCCCAAAAAGTGGTATTTATATCCTTTTAGAAGCCTAGGTCAATTTGCTGTCATTTTTGGAGTTTTCTGCAAGAACGCACGGGTCATGCGCCCACGCACGGGCTACCCGTGCGCCATACCGTAGAAAACATCCAGTCTCTGTAGGGCGCACGGGTCGTGTGTCCACGCACGGGTTACCCGTGCGCCACCCAAACGTCCAAATTTGTTTGCGGGGTCTTGATAAGCGTTGTAGCCCTCCCTTTTAGCTTTCCATAGCCACTTGAATCAGCTCAATATCAATTTTGTAGAGAGAGTTATGACCAAAATACTAAACCCTGTCAGTGTTGGAAATTCCATACGCGTTTGGATGTTCCTTGAGGTAAATCTCCTTGTTATTTGATAATCCATGCTTCTTTTGACACACGACTCATCACTATGACTCTAGACTCCATATAGTTGGCTTCCAATTTGGTGTAATCGCTCGATTCTTGATGATTCTAGGTAGCAATGCTCGTATTTGTCACAAAATCACTCCAAATATCGTTAAATTCCTACAAAACAAGCAAGCGTAATATCTTTTCCACAAAGAGCGAATATATACCATTTCATACACGTTATTGCATGTTTATAAACAATTATAGCCATAAATATGCCCTAAATACATGCAAAACTCACACTCATCAAACCCCCAAACTTAAACTGTTGGTCGTCCCGGTCAACGCTTTTAAAAACTAGAGAAAACATGATTGGGAGTAATGAAAAGTAGACCGCACAATAACTCCATAAAATTCGCATTGTTTATCGTAGGTGTCAAGCAATGAATCAACCAAGCCTCAAACATCTAACATAGAGCACCTATCAAAGAAACCATGGTAAATGTTAAGAATTAGGCCTCACAAAGATCAAGTGTATACTCTCATCTCAAATGAATATAGGATGTGTTTACGCTCAATTCAATTCAATGTTGAAGAATTACCATAGGCTTGCAAATCGTCTCATATCTCCGCCACTAGAATGTATGCAATTTGTGAATCAAAAAGGACTTCTCTCTTTGGTTGTAATGAAGGCTCTTTGGTTAGGGTAGGAAAATATAGATAGAGTGACTCAAACTCGAGCGTATAGACCGGTGAGCATATAAATCATCTACGTTAAAGCTTAATATGCTACCCAAATCATCTCTCATTTTCATCAACTCTTCTTATCTCCATCCCCTTTCTTTTGTAAACATTATCACCTCACATACAATTCTTAGCCTCCAAGTTCATTCAATGAAAACTCACATCATAAAGTCAATTTTTTTTTTCTGACTCTTTTATGAATTTTCAACCTTTCTTTTCTCCTCCTTTTCTTCTTCTTTTTTTTTGTTCCCATCAACCAATTTTGCACAATTATCCAACTTTTCAATTCCAACCCATTCAACCTCATTCACTCCCTCTACTCAATGTTCTACGCTCAAGTGTAGGGTAACAAATATATCAAGTTAAGGCTTGAATTGTTGCTATCAAGAAATTAGGCAATAGGCTCAAGTTGGCTAACTAGGGATTTCAATATCATCTTAGGTAAGTAAAAGGCTTGAAGGGCTAACAAAAATGGCCTTTGATCATTTTCACAATTCGCATACAACATGTGACCTTGACAGAGATACCAGAGCAAGTTCTAGAATTCTAACAACATGAATGATACACTCAAATCAATCAATAAGACTGCATATGATGAAAGCAGTAAAGGCTCAAAACCTCACAGGCTTGTAAATACGTAATTCAAAGCATCAGACCATGTTCTCAATATCCATATGCTTAAAGTCATCTATTCATGGCTCAATCAATTCATACTCGACACCCAATCCAAATAATACAAAATTTTCAAAAATAAAGCACGAGAATCTCAGCATCGGTCAACTCACTCTCTAAACTCTATGAAAGCAATAAACGTGCTAAAGCTGTAAACGTGCTTCTAATGCAATGCAACCTAAAACGTTCTAAGTGCAACTATATGAAAACACACAAAAATACAATTTTTTTTTATCCACACATCTCATATCAAAATAGCTATCTCTCCCCCAAACTTAAATGAAATTATATCGCACGTAAGAGAAGATAGAATTTCAATAAAAACATTGTGGATTGGACCTGATTTATTATGGAGATGGCGGCGATTCTTGACCCTCATTGGGCGTCTCCTCAGCACGGGCTGCCCGTGTGTGGGGCCGTAGCAACATCTCCAATTCCTCAATCACGCACGGGTCGTGCGTTCACGCACGCCCTGCTCGTGTGTGGCTGCGAAGTAAAATCAGGTAATTTTCTCTCTCTTTTTTTTTAGAAGAAAACAAACGAACAAAAATAAAATAAAATAAAATAAAAATCACACCACAAACCATTGGGTTGCCTCCCAACAAGCGCTATATTTAACGTCTTTAGCTCGACGCCTGTTAATTTTGATTTATACCACCTTTGAATGCATATATTAGCTGTTTTGGATCGTGGTCAAGAACCGTTTTTGCTCTGTTTGCATCTAGTAATACATACTTGGGATTTCCAAGCAAGTACAGGAGTCCTGGTGTTGGAACATTTTGATCTGGGTTATGCCCATGTTGTCCGTGCGTGTACGCATATTCCGCGCTTGTCTCATTCTGGAATAGTTTTCTTATATCTTGCACGCAATGCACGGGCGTACACACATGGTTTGTGTGTTCCTTGTCCTATTTTTGCTCCTTTTTGGTACCACACACGGGCTGAAAGTGCATAAACACACAATCTGTGTTTGGTTCCGAACTTTCTTGCTTTTCCAGGATCTTCAGCTTCTCGTATTCGGTACCACTCTTTTGATGAATGGCACTAGATTGGTCCTTCGAGTTGGCTTCGATGGTGCTCAAAAACTGGCTCTTTTGTTGTTGCCCACCAACAATTATAACTAATTGGCCCATTTGAGTCTCGAGATTTTTCAATTGTGAATCCAAAGTATTGGCCAATTGTGTCAATTGCAACTTCATCTTGTCTATCTTTGCTTCGTTCTTGGTAATGCTATTTCTCATTTCCCTCATAAATAAATTTATTTGACTCATGAATGAAGTCGTTTGATTCATGAATGAAATGAGGGCGTCTTCCAAAGATGGTTTTGCCTCTGCATCGGTAAATCCATTTATTACATTGAAGCTTGATGGTGGTGGAATCACATTCTCCGTATTAGCATATGAAAAATCTTCGTAATTCCTCCAATCTAAACAATAGTGTGTAGGAGTAGGATTATTCTAATAACTGTAGAAATTCCAGTTATTGAAATAATTGACTTCTTCCATCCGAACGGGTGCACCTATACCAATTCAAAGAAACAAATCAAGCATTGTAGAAGTAGAATTTACAAAATAAAAATGAAATAAAAATAAAAAAATGTCTAAATTAAGAATAATTCTATCTATCGCAATATTAGCACCAAAAATTTTATTAGTCCCCGGCAACGGCGCCAAAAACTTGTTCGCCTTATTTTTAGCTTCACCGCAAGTGTACGGTGTAGTTTATAGAATAGGGTAAGCAATGTCGTATCCACGGAGACTAATAATTTTATGCGCTAAGTATTGAACTAAGATAGTCTTATTTTTATTTAAACGATCGAAATTTGATGATTGTTGTGGAAGTAAAGACAAGATTAACCACAAAAACACAAGATACTAAGAATAATGGAATTATCAAGGGAATGAAATGGATTCCCGGGTTATGGTTTCAATTAATATTCCTCTTGTTGTCCGATTTAATCAAAGCCAAAGTTATTATCGATACACCTATAAGACGATCACAATGGTATTTTATCCTCCCTCTCGAGATGTATATAAAGTGTAGATTGAAATATCTATGCTAGTATCTCTACTCAACATAAGATACACAACTCCCAAATGCACAAAAGATCAAATATCCTCACAAATATTCACAAACCTCTCGATTATGCAAATATTCATGTCAAGTACTCAAGATCTAATATTGAAACTCATCTCTCGAATTATGAATCAATATATCAAACAAGTTAAATCATTGGCCAAGTGATAAAACAAGAATAAAAACAAAGTACTCAAATAGGCTTCAAGACAATAACTTCAACTAAGATTAAAACATTCAACAAGAGTTCAATTAATCTACTTTCAAAACTCGGAAATCACAAGAAGTTTGGCTACTCATTACAAATAAACAACTCATAGACAAATTGTTCATATTCATGACAAGCTAAAATGAAAGATTAAAGCACAAAGAATGAGAAAACTTAGGGAAATGGATAATCTCTCGATTAATCTTCAATCCTCAAGCTCCGATTCGACCCGATTCTTCCCCTTGATTCTTCCTTGATGAATTTGAGCTATTTCTTGTGTTCAGGGTCTTTTCCGGACCTTTCTCCTCGGTGTGCGCCCCAAAAAGTGGTATTTATACCCTTTTAGAAGCCTGGAAGTCAATTTTCTTGTCATTTTTGGAGTTTTTCGCAAGAACGCACGGGTCATGCGCCCACGCACGGGCTACCCGTGCGCCATACCGTAGAAAACATCCATCTCGTAGGGCGCACGGGTCGTGCGTCCACGCACAGGTTACCCGTGCGCCACCCAAACGTCCAAATTTGTTTGCGAGGTCTTCATAAGGGTTGTAGCCCTCTCTTTTAGATTTCCATAGCCATTTGAATCAGCTCAATATCAATTTTGTAGACAGAGTTATGACCAAAATACTAAACCCTGTCAGTGCTGGAAATTCCATACGCGTTTGGATGTTCCTTGAGATAAATCTCCTTGTTGTTTGATAATCCATGCTTCTTTTTCCACACGACTCATCACTATGACTCTAGACTCCATATAGTTGGCTTCCAATTGGGTGTAATCGCTCGATTCTTGATGATTCTAGGTAGCAATGCTCGTATTTGTCACAAAATCACTCCAAATATCGTTAAATTCCTACAAAACAAGCAAGCGTAATATCTTTTCCACAAAGAGCGAATATATACCATTTCATACACGTTATTGCATGTTTATAAACAATTATAGCCATAAATATGCCCTAAAATACATACAAAACTCACACTCAACACCGGGACCATCCTCTAGAGGAAGGCCGAACAATAGGTTCTTTAGTTGGGTTATGCCTCACAACCCGGCGACAGGATGTCGAAGAATGTCCCGTAATGCAACAATTAACACAATATTCCGGCAATTTCTCGTAACTGAGAGAAACAAATGAGCAATGACCCATCCTTTTAACTATTACGTAATCCTGAAGATGTTTAGACATATCAATATCAACCAAGACCCGAACAAAATGACCCAGAGATCCATTCAACGAACGTTCATCAACTTGAACCGACGTCCCTATTGCTTTCACAATTCACATAATGAAATCAGAATGCCAATATTCAATACTATGTTTGAAAATCCGAACCCAAACACTAGTAATAGACGTAGTAACTTCGTACGTACGGATTAAAGTCAGGCACCCACGGGGACATTTAATAAAACCCGGATTAACAGACCAAGTAACTCGAACCTGAGCTCTAGAACGATCCACATCATTAGAAAATTTTAGACAAAGTATCCTTTACCCAGAGGAATTAATCGCCAAGGATTTATAATATTCCATAATATTCCATAATTTGACAGGAACGACTTGCTGCTGCCACCCGCCTGCATAAATGTTGAAATTAAGAGAACACATTTATTAAATTGAAATAAATGTTCAATTTAATTATTGACTTACAACCCATGTATTTATATATTTTCGTCATAGTTATAAATACAATGATCATATATAAAAACTGGAAAATAATTGTGGGTTAAGTCGATGCTATCCATACTCTAGCCCATGATTATGTATTGATCAACGCATAGACACACATACCCACATGGGTATGTATTGATCCAAGGGTACAAAACCCACCTGGATAGTTATCCAAGTGGGTAGCATCGACTAGACCATGATTATGATACACATTAAGGTCTCAAATAGGATTAGAACTCTTGAAAAATCTTGGTCAAATTTAAATAGTATTATGGGATATATGTAACTAATCAGGCAATTCTATTTTATCCGAGGTATATGCATTTTTCAGGTTCAATATGCATGATCTCCTATTTCATGGTACCAAATTCAGTATATAAATTAAGATTGACCGCGGGTACTAAAGTAGGTTAAATTAAGATTCCCCTTCCAAAAACTTATTTTCATCCGTATCGTAAAGTTTAATATTTTATGTGAACGTGCCTTTTCTGAGTTTTCTGTGTAACATGATTTTCATTAATTTGGATTTTTATTTGGAAAAAAAGTAAGAAAGTAACACTTGGCAATGATTCAAATAATAAGACAGAAAAAAAAGGAAAAATTATGAAATAGAATATGTGGAGCCATAGATTTATGATATTACTTATACGCTCTACGTGTCCAACAGACAGTGGCGGATCCAGAAATTCGAAAATGGGTGTACGATAATTTTTAGGCTAATCGTAGTTAGATTTTATAATTTTTTTTTTGGAACAAAGTGTTTGTAGGGGAAAGAAATGTGGGAAATTGTGTAAAAAATATGTAAGATATTTTGATTTTTTTGGATTTTAATTGTTAAAAATACCATTTTATATAAAAATTGGGGATACAAAATATTATTAATATTATTTTTTAAACTAATTTTTTTATTTTTTTTTCCAAATTGGGGGTACAGTTGTACACCGGACCCTTCCTTATGGAATTAAATGAGAATCTTTAATACTATCACTAATAATTAGATATATACAGCTCATAATTCCCAAGTAGCTTTAAATTTAATTTCCAGGGAACAATGCAGGAAGATCATGATGGAACGTCGACGTATCATCAATGTGATTTTATGGATTACATTGATGAAGAATTGGCAGCCATACTCGGACAAGACTTTCCAGGCTGTCAGTCCCCGGCGGGCAGCGACTCTTCGTCTTCCTCGGCGTTGATTAATATATCCACCACCACAGAACCACCACGAATCCGTCTGGAACCACCGCCGCAAAACAGTTTCAGCAATTTTGCCAGAATAAAAGGAGGCGTGAGTAATTCGGTTATTCTCAATTTTGGAACCGCAAATTCTCCGGAAAATCCTCGACCGTTGAATCCTGATGATGATCAAGAGGATTTGGTTTCCGAGGTTTTAAGAAATATTGAAGGATCAAAGGCATCAAAACGTCGTCGGGTGAGGCCGCCGTCACAAACATATGATCATATAATGGCGGAGAGAAAGCGACGCGAGCAGCTGAGCAAATATTTTATTGCTCTTTCTGCCATAGTTCCGGGACTCAAGAAGGTCAGTTTTTTTTTAGGCAAAATTGTTTTTTTAGTCCTCTAACTAAACATATTTGGAGATTTGGTCCTATTTTTTTTCCAATTTTGAATTTAGTCCTTTAAGTGGAAAAAATTCGGATATTTGGTCATGTAACCTGCTACAATAGGTAAATTTTACCTGTTGGGTGACATGTCATTTAATTTAAATAAAATTTAATCTTGGAGAAGCAATTGCTGAGTTGTATGTCTATGTGGATAATCTTAGAGGAAAAATTGCTTGACGAGTAATGACACAGGATCTTGATATAGAAAAAAATATTTTATCAATTATCATTTATTTTAGAAAAAATATTTTGTCATTTGTTTCATTTTTCTCATCCTCTTTTTTTTCCTCTTCGGGTTGTTCTTCTTTCGTAATAGAAAAAAGATTCCATATTTTCTTACTTCTTTTTCACTTTCATTAAACTTTATCGCCGTCTTTAGCACCGCGCCTACCACCCTAGCCAGCGCTGAACCGACCACATCCGTCCCACAGCGCCCCCGGCCACCACCGTCCCCATTCACCGCCCGACCGCCATTCCTTGTATTCTCACCCACTGACCCACTGGTTGCCGATGTGGTGGATCTATGGTGAGGAGAGAGACGTGTTTTGAATGTTGGGGAAGATGAGGTTGGGGCCTTGTGGGAGGTAAAGCAGGAAAAGTATTTTGAAAATAAAATTCGGAAGGAATAAATAAAATTAATTTTTTTTAATTTTTTTTGAAAGAGATATTTTTTTAAATTGAAAAGGTATTGTGGTTATATAATTATGACACAAATATAAAATTTGAAATTAACTTACAAATAAACTATTCCTTTGGGAGTTTAAATTTATAAAGTTAATAGTTTTTCTGTTTTACAAATAGCTGGACGAATTTTGTTATTGTAAAATAATAAATCTGAATTTTAAATCAATTTAATACAAAGTTAAAAATTATAAAAAAAATTTCAAATATAAAATTTATTAACATTTATATTTTATTAGAAGTTTGTCATGATTATTTGAAATATTTATTAGTTTTTTTATGCCATATTATATTTATGCTCTAATATATATATATATATATATATATATATATATATATTAATTTCTTTGTTTTAATTTTATCAATAAAAAGGAATCATTATGCCAGTTGTATTTATACTTTTATTTCTCTAAAAACTTATCACATAGGCTACCAACTAATGAGTTGTTTCTTTAAAATTAATTTTTTAACTAAAATTAAATGCCATGTCATCATCAGGTAAAATTTACCTACTATTGCAGGTCACAGGACCAAAAATCCGATTTTTTTCTACTTAAAGGACTAAATTCAAAGTTGTAAAAAAAATAGGACCAAATCTCCAAGTGTGTCTAGTTAGAGGACTAAAAAAATAATTTTGCCTTTTTTTTACCATAATTTTGTTTTAATCTATGGGTTTATACGGTACATTTTAAAATTTTAGCACACAAAATGGACATAGTAAAGTATATATTTATCTAGTGGTCATTGGTAATAGATAGATGGGATAACAGAAAAAGACATCGGTGTCGATCGAACGTTTATAATAGTGATTTGTTAGCCAGGATTAATTGAGAGAATAAAATTATGACAAAAAACTTTCAAATCGAGAATGAGAATAATTTAATTAAGGATCGATGGCAACAAGACATCATTTGACAAAATATGCGAAACCCTTGAGGGCCCCCCATTCATGATCGCCAACTCAACTTGCTGTTCTGGCATTCTAATTAAATCCAACGATAACTTGTCGCCTTAAATTTTTATCCGCATATAAAAACATCTAAATCAAAAATCTTAAATTGGACTCAAAATCATAAGTAAGATATAAACACGAATCTATATATAGTTCTCTATATTTGATATATATATGAAACACTAAAATTCAATTACTTTTAGAAAATTCATAATGTTTTGTAAATTCTTTTTGGCCCTTAGCTTAAACTCTGAAAAACATTGGAAGAGGTCTAACACCTTCGATTGTGTCTTTGCACCTTGTCCGATGTCTTCGGCTACCATGTTGGACACATATCACAACCATTTTGGCCATGTGATCCCATATATATGTGAACGTTAACACTATTTTTATAAAATAAATTTAATTTTCAGAAATCCGATGCATCTAATTGCTAAAGTTACTTCTTGTATAGTCTTTCCTATAACTGATGATTGATGAAGCTACATCACTCTAAGAAGAAATTTTAAGAAAAAACAAAAGAAAAAAGGAGAGAATCACAAAATAGAAGATAATATAAATATACTTGATACATTTTAGCATGGAGTATCCTTGATACTCCGTGATATGCCGCATTAACCTCCCCAGGATGAAGAAAATTTATCATTGAATTTCTGTCACGATCATCTTATAACTCCTAAAATTATGATGATTACAATTTTAAGATTGAGTTTGAATGGCCAATTACGCAGCAATCTGTCTCGTTGTTGATTTACCTGTTGTTCAATTTGCATCATACAATCACGTTCATAGAGCTCTTCTATGACATCTCTTCTTATAGCAACATCGCTAGAACGAATCTGATTTGATGCCAACTGATGTCACTAAAGCGTTGAGAGAAAGACCAACAGAGAATAAAGAAACATCCTTCCATAATCTATTGAATATCTCATGAATACTAGATTATAGACATTCAAAATCTCGTTGATTCCTAAAAATACCAAAAGATTGAGAGAAACAAGAGAAATATCTCTTTTACACTTTTTTAGTTTCTTCACTTCATCTAAAAGTCTATAAGACATACAATATATAAGAAAATGATGAAATCCCTAACTAAAAACCATAAAATAAAAAAATCACAAATAAAAGAGAATCACAAAATAAAAGGTAACATAAATTTAATTGATATGATTATGTTTCTAGCAAGTAATATCCTTGATACACCTTGATACATTGCATCATTAATATATATGATCTCTGCATTATTATTAGAGGTAACAATGAGTTGAATTTGAGTTGATTTTGTCTTAAACCGAGGTCCAACGCGTTCAGGTTTATAATTACCTAAACCTAAACACAAACTCATCCTAGATCCAAGCCCAACGGGTAGACTTGTTACATACACCCATTTTATAATTTTAAAAATATTCAAATATATTGTCTAAATAAAATATCATAAAAATTCATATAATACATTTTTAAATAATAAAAAATTAAATAGATTGGGTCTGGATGAGGTTGGTTCTTGGTTCTATCGGAAACCAAAAATCTACACTTAAACCTTAACCCATGATTTTGAGTTGGGTCCTAATTTTACATGAACTTATTGCCATCCCTAATTATTCAGATGAGGTGCATCCAATTCATTGCCTTATGTTAGCACAAGCACAATTTGTTTTTTTCTTTTTACCTTTATCTTCATGATAATTATATTTTTAATAAGTTGGGAGTACTGGTTGGAGGGGAGGAGATAAATTCCAAATAAACTGAAAGATACAGGATTCGAACCCTAGTTAACACCCTTATAAAGGGTTAGTGATACCACTTGAGCTACAAGCTAGTGGTATCTTCTTGATAATTACTGATAACCGATATTTTTTTGTTTAGTACAATGGGGATAATATGGGAGGTAACACACACTCGTATGAGAGCGAACTCAGGTCAATCGTCCTTACAACACAAGACTCTAGTACCACTAGAGTACAATATTGATTCTCTGATAACCGATATATATATATATATATATATATATATATATATTAGTCGTTACTTTTTAGAAATAGTTATCTTAAAAAATAACCAACCAAACCACCTCTCATTAGGAGAGACATATGGTTTTGTATATGTACATACACTTGGTGTTGATCTACCATACAAGTGTCCCACTATAAATTAATACATTTGTCATTCATCCATATAAAAAATAGAACATTTGTTATGCATCAATGCACCAAATATACTACAACTGGTGTAGCATGGATAATACCGATATATATGGTATTGGGTCTCACCCCATTAAAAGTGACATCAATAGTTCAAACTCTATCCCTCCCCTCATCCCCCTTTGTAAATGCTTGAACTTGCTAAAAAAAGAAACCCGAATGGACTCTTAATTAAATTGAACACAGGAACGTGAATATGTCTATTCTTATTATGGTGCACAATAATATAGAAATGGTTGAATACAAAAGGGCAAATAAAGTAACACACTCTTAACTTGGCCATATGTCTCATTTAATTTTCTTTGAACTTCCCAATGTAACACTTACCTTTCTCATTCAAATTAACATATATATAATGTGTGGACAAAACTACCTTTAATAAAAATGAATCTATATAATTCTTAGTAAATTTGAATATATTTTTACCCAATTTGATTTACATCTTATTAAATTCAAAAAGTGATTTATTTTTAATTGTATATTAAATAATTTAAACTTTAAAAACCTAAAGCAATGTACAATAATAATACATAAAAAATTAAATATGAAAGATGAATAAAAAAATATTAACTATTTAATTTAAATAAACTTTCAATACTAAAAATATATAAATAAATATATTTTATTAAACCTGCTTTAGTTATATATTTTACACTTCTTCATTTATTTCTTGTTAGTTCAATATAATTCGTAGTCTAATATAGCATTAATAAATTGTCATCTATAGTGAATTGTGTATAATATTAATGAAACAAATTGAAAGCATACACATTTAGTTCTAGTAAAATTGTTTAGACACTAAATCTTGTTATTTGAGCAAATATTGTTAAAAATATTTTAAATATTAACAAAAAAATATTTATTATTTCTTCGTCCTTACTAAACTGTTACAAGTATCATTATATTAGAATATAAATTATCAATAATTTAAAAAATATATATGTATATTCAATATACAAAAATATATTAGAGTTTAAAAATTGAAATTTATTCTTACATTGCACTCAAATAATCAAAGTAAATTATACATTCCATGTTTTTGTATATTTGTTATTCTCATCTATTATTAAAACATTTTTAATTTTTGAACCAGTTAAGTTACTAATTTATCTTTCTAGAAAAATTGATTTAGATAAAGAACATAAAATTAAAGTTGAGGTACAATTATTAAACATGCTAAAAATAAAAATTATTTAGGGCAATGTTATCCATACAATATATTTTAATTTTGATTGAGGGGGGGTTAAGTGGTATATTGACAAGTTATAGAGCCAAGTTCAGGGCTGTTACTGTATTTTGTCCAATACAAAATGCAACAAACTTGGCTATCTCTAGACCAATTGAAATCTACTCTGAATCTCACTAGAGGACAATCGGACATATTCTTGTGGCTTAGAAGGCATGAAAATTACCTCTTTTTCCTGTCGTGTTCTTAATAGGGTCCATCCTTTGAAACGGATCCAGATCTTGTTTCCGTAGCATGTTTTACAACCACCAATTAGCATAAAAGTATAATTTGAATCATTAGTGGGAGAAATATCATATTTTATGACGAAAAAAAAGGACGAGTTTACATATGAACGGAACTAGTTAAATCTTGTTCAGGCGCGCTCTTTAATCCTAGGCCGATTATTATTTTCTTGCAATTTTCAAATATTTCGAAATTATTGGGACGTGAGATGATATTACTTGGTTATTATTCAAGTAGCGTCGAAGTTTGTTGAATATAATGTCAATATTTCATTTATGACATAAGTATAGAGTTGGTAATGGGTTGGCCTGGATTGAGCCCGCCCAACCAAGTTAAAAAATTGTGTTGTTCGGGCCGCCATTTCTTATGCCCCAACCCAACCCAAGATTTTATGTGTATTTTTTGTCCGACCAGTTGGGCAATGGCCCGACCAAAAGAGGTTTGGCCCTTTTTGGGGCTTAAAAATGAAGCTCAAGCTCAACCCTATGTAAAATTATTATGTGGCCCACGTGCAAATAATTAAGAATTTAATTATTTCAATAATGAGTTTAAATATTTAATTAATGGTTTAAATAATTGAGTTATCAGATAAGTTTTAAATTGGACAGTTAAGAGGTGGTTTCTGTTCCACCTCTACACATGTTGATAGAACGTGTTTGAGAACGTTTCTGCCAGAACAATTATTTGCAGATAACTGCTCAAGAAATCGGTCATCTCTCTGCCTATAATAGAACTCAATCAGAATTGGAAAATCTATCACTTAAAATTATCGTTCTGTGGGATTAACGAAGGCCAAGAGAGAGAAAGTGGTTTCTTCATCTTCAACAAAGAAAGACATGGTTGCTCAAGGTTAGTACCCTAATTACGATTTAAATGTGAAAATTATGAAGTTCAAGATCCGGAGTTAAATTTATGTTTTCGTTATGTCTGAAAATTTTATGCTTACACCCTATCCATGGTAGAATTGGCAATTTGGGCGCGACCCAGTGGACCGGCGATCAGGCCAGACTGGGCCCTATTTGCAGGTCCAAGAAAGACCAAACCTATTTGATCCGGCCTATCTTGCCCAATGGCCCAATTGGTCTAATTGGCCCAAATCAAAATACACTACATGGACCAGACTGGCCATGAAAATATTGGCCTAACCCAGCCTAATGCCACCTCTATATACGCAGGCTGGTCGGGCCAATTTTGCCAACTCTACATAATTATATACATATACATGAATACTATTCGAGGACTTTCAATCCTATTTGAATACTATCAAAATGAATTTCCCACTTGAAAAGGATACATCAAAGGCACATGAAATAAGTCCTTCCAAGAGTCGCTGATTGGAGAAAACCAATGTTGTAAAAAATGCTAGGCGATAGCTAGGCAGGAAGCTGGGGCATAGCGTCTAGGCGGGACCTGAGTGGGGTTAGGTGGAGCCTAATCGGAGAAAAATCGTAGGCAAGCGAGGGGGATCTAGTGCCTAGGTGGTGATTAATCGGGGCTAGACATAGATTTTTACAGCAGAGTCAGAAAACATTCTAAACCAATCAATTATCCGAGCAGCTCACATGGTCTAGGCACGTTTCCATTTATGCACATTTTCAGTGTTACGTATTTCACGAGAAGTTGATTCCAGCTAATACTACTTTCGTTCCTTATAACGATTTACAGATGGATAAGACTTCAGTACTGGGAGATACCATCAAGTACTTAAAATACCTACAGGAGAGACTAAAAACGCTAGAGGAACAAACGGCAAAACAAACCATGGAACCAGTGGTGCTCGTGAAGAAATCACAAATAGTGGAGGACGAGGGATCTTCCGATGAGAAAAGCTGGGGATCTGACGGCCAGCAGTCGCTGCCTGAAATTGAAGCACGAGTCTGCCACAAAAGCGTGCTTCTCAAAGTTCAATGCGAGAAACGTAAGGGTGTTTTGGTAAAATTGCTTGCCGAGGTGGAGAAGCTCAACTTGGCTGTAGTCAATACGAGTGTTACTCCTTTTGGGACTTTGGCCCTTGACATCACCATTATTGCTGAGGTTGGTTACAATTCTATTCGAATATACTATATATGAATTTATAAATGAATTTAATGAACTTTTTGGATGAACATTGATCTTAATTCTTGAGAAATGGGTCTTTAAAATTGATGTCTGACCTTTCTTCAAATTCCACAATGCGAATGCTTCATAATGTATTTTCAAATTTCTCAACTTTATTTAATTTAGGGAGTATTACAAAAAAAAAGACCTTGAGGGTTTGGGCTAGTTATGTACAAAAATAAAGAATAGAAGATTTTAGAAATTACAAAAAAACCCTTTTATATTTGATTTTATTTTAAATTTTAGAGGGTAACTTTATATTTCTATAAATGTAAATGGTGTTTATGAAATGTATTTTACTTGTCAAGAAAGAAAATGCAAGACAAAATCAAATTTTAGGGTGTTTTTTTTTTTTTTTGTAATTAGCTTAGTGGGTTTTTATCATTTAACTTCTGGTCTTATTTCGGATCCGGGTCCTCTATATTTCATTTTGTGAATTTTTTTGTGTAGTTGGAGAGAGAAAGAAAGAAATGCATCTATGTATACACTATACATATAGGTGTATGTACTTGTCCGTTTTCTCCAACTCCACAAGAATTTTACAAGCTAAACGTAGATGACTATTTCCCTCATTTCACATGAAAAATTGCATAAATTGGTAGCCTTTATCTGAGTTCTTGCTTTTCCTTTTTCAGCTATGAAAATCTCCCTATTTGTACAAAAATTACTCCCTCTAATGTACAATTTCCAATATCTTGTACTGTTGGGTTCGCCTGATTTTATTCGTTAACCGAATTTTCGATTTCGTGTACATGCAGATGGATAAAGAAATCAGCCTCTCGGGCAAAGACATCGTGAAAGCACTTCATTATATTAGTAAGAATTATACATGTACGATGTAATCTTAAGTGATATATATCCCATGTAAAAAATTCTCAATTGTTTAGAGAATATTTCTATACTCTCTATGTTTTATTTATGACTTTTCTTTTGCATAGCTGGAATGAGGTTCAGAACAATTTATTGTTAGAATTTGCTGTTTGGGTAATTAACTTATTAATTAATTTAGGTATATGTTATATATGTTTCAGTTAGAACACAGTATTGAACATGAAAGTAGTGCACAACAACGGGGGCTAAAAGAAGATCTAACACATGATGGATTTTAACAAAGTTCGGATATAAAATATTCTATTACTTGAGGTCACGCCCAAAGAAGAAATAATTCAGTATTAGTAAAGAGTTTAGACAATACAAAATTTGGACATAAAGCAATTGAAAATAATTGTAAAATCACGCGAACCATTTAATTATAAAAACCATGTCCATTACTCATAACTAAAAAAATGATTGACATATATAGAAGCAGGGCCGTGCCTACCAATTTTTTGGCCTGAGTCAAACTTTAAAATGGGCTCTTGTCTACGAGTTCAAAAACAATATAAAACTAAAAAAATGAACTTTTTATAATGTACAAAATTAGTATGAAAAATATGGCAATTATTGTCATGTTCTCTATCCATCAAATTTTTATTTGTATTTAAACTATCTACGGGTGCTCTTTTTTTTAGAAGTAAAATATTTATTGATATCACCGCTTGACTTTGGGTTAATTTTTCTGTCCTTACTTTATTTTTTTCATTTCATTTTTAGTGTGTGTACGTAGATGTTTGGGATGCATGATGATGCTAAAAAAAATAGAAATTAAAGAACTAACAAGCAATTCATATCTCATCTACCAATAAGAAAAAAAGTATAAAATAAAGACATGGATAGATGAATATCAAAATATGCAATGGGTTAGAGATTCAAATTCTCATTCAATATCAATCAACATTACGAAATACTTTTCACGAAAATTGTCATTTAAATTAGTAAAAACATAATAACAATTTTGGGCCCATAAAATAATTTAATATTTGGATTTTTAACATTTGGAAGCTTATTTTTTAATTTCTTATTTATTATATAAGTATATATAAAATATCAAAAAAAAATTGGGCCCCTAAAATTTTATTATTTTTTTAGGCCTGAGTCAATTGACTCAATTCTCTCTACATAGGCACGGGCTGATAGAAGAGACTTAAAGCTTAAAATGTGGTTGTACTCATTTGATTTTAGTAAAAATTATATAACATGAAAAAATAACTACTTATCTAGTCCGTGTCTGATCACAACTCTTTATCTGCTTTATCCAAGTATCCATCAAATATGGGAACATATTCATACTTCATTTGGTTCTTAAATCCCTTTCCTTTAATTTCCATAAATAGTGTTTTTATTTGGCAGTTTCTGGCCATCTGATCCTGATATAACCAAAGGATATTGGCACAACCGCACAATGATGGCCACCCAATATTCTAGTAACAACTTAGCTAGTAACCAAAATACATACGACATTAAGCAATTCCTCGTCCACCAACGTAGGCACTGGGCGCCCGACGCTTTCAACCACATGTGGTCGTATAGTTAATGCGGCATCTTTTATGCTACATTGTTATGTGATGTGAACCGCAACAACGACTGTGCATACGACCCAACAACAATATGTTGTTAACTCAAGATCTTCACTAGTTCGGTTAAATATTGGTGGAAACCTCGACCCGTTGCTTAGCAAAGCAAAGAACCTCGGTATGCGTAGACGCCACAAACAAATGCAGAAGTTTGTTTGATAAGCCGGTAATCGCAACAAGCTGAACAATCTTGAAGCTCTTGGAAAAACCCAAAGGGTTGGAGAGAACAATCTCAATTCAATATTCAATATCAAAATTCTTATGAAAAATAAATTAAACAAGTGTTTGCCTTATATAGGCGACTCAAAACAAACTCTAAACCAACTAGGAAACAAGTTAAAATTCGAAAAAAGGAATCAAAAACAGCTTAAAACCCTAAAACGCGCCCATGGACACGACTGTGTCGTTGAGCACGGCCAAGCCGTGTTCCCTGTGTTCTAGAGCTTAAAAATATGTAGTCGAGCACGGCCGTACTGTGGTTGAACACGGCCAGGCTGTGTCTTTGAATACGACCGTTTGGTTGAACACGACTCCGTTTGAGTCCGAATTAGCTCCTGGGGTCTTCATGAAAGTTGTAGCCCATTCTCTTATCTTTCCATATCATCTTGAATTAGCTCAATATCAATTTTGTAGAGAACGTTATGGCCAAAATACTAAACCCTGTTAGTCCTGAAAACTGTTGACGTGCTTGGACGTTTTTGAAGGCAACCTCTTGTTGTTCGATCGTCAATGCTTCCTTTCGACACATGATTAAATAATATGACTCTAAACTTAATATACTTGGTCTCTAACATCAACTTGGCAACTCAAAATGACTCAAACAACGAAAATAAATACCTAATCTATGATAAACAAATACAAGAACTCAAGAACTCAATTACATAGTCTTCAAGAACTCGAGATAGCTTGCATTTGGTGTTTGTAGGTCCCAAGGGGTGTGAGTGTAAGATTTAGAAGGGGGGGTTGAATAAACCTTACCAAATTTTTCGATTTAGTCCTTTTAAAAGTTGAGTTGATCTACACATTTTGTGTCCTTGGTGGATGACCAATTTAGTTAATCAGAGAGTTAGTCACTCAACAGACTCATCGAATTTGTTGATAGAATAACTCATTTGTTAAGATCGAGTTAGCTCAATGTGGTTTGATTTATTGGAAGACTTAACACCCTTAATATGGTTTAGTAGAGATTTAAAGCTTGATTTAGTACTTAGAGATTATCTAATGGATAGCAAATATGTCGTGAGAATTAAACAAATATGATGCAGAATTAAAGTCTTTGAAATGTAAAAGACACGATAAGTTTTTATAGAGGTTCGAAGATGGGGTAATTCTTCTACTCCTCTCTTCTCCAACTCCTGGAGGAATCCACTAGGTATTGATCAAGATACAAAATGGTACGATCCCGGATCAAGTCTTGATCACACGGTGACTTGATCCTTTGGGACTCGATCCGAGACGCCTTGATCACTCGGTGGCTTCTCGACGACTCGGCTTCTTCACAGGCGTTTTGCGCTTTGCTACTATAGCCCTCTTTGAAGCTCTTTGGATTTGATCACTAAGCCCTCCAAAAGCTCAAGACTTGGTTGACCTTTGAACCTTCCTACAATCCTTCGTGGAATGTAGACCCCTTGATTCTTGATAATTTCCTCTTCAACCGATTGAAGTTATCTTTCCTTCACAGGTGAGTGTTGGATTGATGTTCTTAGTGTAGGGCGAGGATTAAGCGTTTAATAACTTGAGAATATTTGAGGTTACAAAATGTTTCTTTCTTGCTTGTATGGTCAAGGTAACTATGTAATCTTCGTAACCTTTCCTCGAGTTATTTCTCGGCCTTTTATAGTGATCTTTCAAAAATCGCCCGTTGAAGAGATAGCTTATTTTTGAAAGTCACTTGTGGTTGTTGGCTTGTCTTGTTGCGATCCTTGGAATTGCCATTTCCTCGTATGAATTGTTCTCCGACTTTTCGTAGTTCGACACGGTGTAGTGCTTCCCATTGGTTTATTACTTTTGCACGCTTCCTAAGGGATGAGCACTTCGAGAAAGGTAGCATGGAGATATTACTTGTTTAAGTAATTCTCTTGATTTGATCAACGGATCTTTTTGATTATCTCGACTTGACCGCATTTCCTTGCTTTCCCAGGTGACTTAGAGTCGCCTTCCAATCATTGGATGACTCTTTCGTCACTTCAACTTGAGACTTGGCTTTTCTTGAGTTGACTTGACCGATACTCCACTCATCCGCATCTGTTTGCTCCTTGAGAGAGTTCCGTCTTCTCTTCTTTGCCATACTCGGTTTGTCATGCGGCGGAGTCTTCTTTCTAGTCTCCAGTTGTCTTCTTGCATGTTTGGGCATAGCTGACTTAACTCAACTTGACCAGCCCTATTTATTACAATGCAATTTACAACAAAAATGGGGTGCCAACTTCCTATTCTAAGTTTTACATGGCATTCATCAAAATCTAAATAATAAATTTCCCAACAATTTCCCCCTTTTTGATGATGCCAAAACTTAAAACATTCAAAATGTAAATAGCAAAGATACATACAGATAGTGCATTCACATAGAATGTATGCGTAGAATCAATTCTTTTATTGATCATAACATTCTTGTTCTTTTACACACAATTGTTTACAAGTGTATCGGAGCAAACATTTATCTATACAAAAAAAAATAAAGAATTTCTGACTTTATTGCGTAAGACTTACATAGTATGTATTTTCATAGTAAAATACATGAAGGGGTGGACAGCAACACTTCATCTCCTTCGCTGCCTCCTTCTTTCATCTTCCTCAGTTCTGTCATCTTCTGGTCTTCTTCTCTTTTTCTCATCTCCAGCCGCCTTCTTCTTCTTTTCATATGCTTTCAAGGCGACTTCATCTCTTCTTAATCTCTCTTGTCTTTCCTCCCATAGCCTGAGTTTGTCTCTTATTTTCTTCTTCTATTCTTTTCGCATACTCAACATTGCTTTTAGCCACTTGCAAATTGGCTACTTGGTCAAAGACAGCCAAAGAGATCCCTCCTTTCTTGCCGGATCTACGTACTCAATGTTTTTGGGCGAGGCCTAGGTCCAAACCTCTTCCCGCACCATCGCTTCTTCCTCTTCCTCCGGGGCGTGTATTGTCTTTGGTCTTCTTCTTTCCGGTGAGTGACGGCGGAGTGACAAAGCAGAGTGACCGGTAGTCACGCCGCTATTAGCTTCTTCACATAACGTGAGACCCTTTTCCCAAGACAAGTCCCAAGCTTGAGCCATAGACATATTTGCAAAGTATCCTTGGATGCGAGCGTTTCAAATTCATCAATCGATCGTGGCTCGGTCCCGACATCCGAGATGGCATAAGTGTCTCTCTCTTTGGAATGCCTCCATGTTGTTTCAAGATGTTCATAACCCGGCATCCATTCTTCCTTCCACTTCCTCCATCCCCGCTTCAATTGTCTTTCTCTTTTCAAACCATAGATATAGCAGAGTGTTGGAGTGGCGAGTCACGGGGAGTTTGTCACGATAATATCACCGTGTGACAAGACCTTGTTGGGGGTTTGTGCAATCATCAAGGTCACATCTTTCGATCCTTCCCCCTCAACGGACTTTCCTTTCTTTTGTTTTGACACTTCCTCGATTGTCTTTCCCTTCACCGCTTCCTCCTTTTCCCTTCGAGATCTCTTTAGCGCTTTAAAGTATTCCTCTTCCCCTTTTGGCATCATCAAAGGAGAGAGGAACACTGGAAACATCTTGCAAAGCGGAAGTCGAGCTGGCGATAGTCGAGTTGTCTCGAGTCCGCTGCGGAGTATGCGGCGCACGAAATTCGAGCAAGTAGCGTTGGACTCTGTTTGAAATTAGCTTCATTTCAGCCATGAGAAGGCTGAATTTTCTATCCATATTTTCTTCCGCACGCAGGAGATCACTCTTATTTTGCTCACGCAATGACTTTATCTCGGCGGTGTGAGCTTCATGCATGTGCTCAATGTGTTCTCTCAATTTCGTCTTTGCATTAGCATTCTCATTTCGCCATACCAACATGACTTGTTGAACAATGTCTGAAGTATCTAACTTGTTCCACACGCATTGTTTCTTCTTTATTGCCACCATTCCCTTATCGATTGTTATGCCTCAAGTCGCAGATAAGGTTGGCATCTCTGTTGTCGGTCGCATGTCCATAGAGGCCTGGTGTCTCTCCATCCGTTCAATTTCAAAGCAAATAATGCTTTGAACACCTCCCAAACTTCAGCTTGTTTTTCTTCCGGTGATGGCCACGCACGTCAAAGTCATAGTCATTTGGAATGATGGTACTTTGACGGAATGAGCGGGAGCTGGTCAGTGCGTGGAAGCGTGCGAGTTCGTTCTCGACTCTTCGGGAGGTCGGGTACCTCCGAGAGAGAAAGGGAATGATTCTACAAAGGAATCATCACGACCAACCGGGATTTGTTCAATGATGAGAGGTGCGCGTGAAGTTCCTTTTGGAGTCGAACTCTTTGCGGACTTGGGAGCTGCTTGATGGACTGTGCATTTCGGTGGGGTCTGTTGTGAAGTGGACCCGACTTGCCGAGCCTCAATTTGTCTCAACAAGCCTTCGTTGGTCTTGGTTTCTCCAATTGAGTGGGTGGTCCTCGGCCTTATCGAGCGTCATCGGACGATGATGAGATTTGCATTGGTGGCTCATCATCAAAATTGAAAGTTTGTGAGTAGTCTTGAGATCGACTTGCTCGTGGCCGGGAACATCCTCGGTGAGTCTTTTGGATCTGTCACGGGAATGACTCGGCTTCTTTGTCGCCTTCCGATCCCAGAAAGGTTACATCGGGATTATCTGGGAATCATGAAGCGCGCTTATCTCCTTTTCGGATGGATCAATGATAGCAGGAGGGATGTTCTCTACTTGACTTCTTTACCCGGGAAGTCTCAACCTCCCGTGTGGCCTTCATTACCTTCTGCCTCATCTCAAGCAAGCGAGGCTCTTGGACCTCCCTTTCGGCAAAGTGTCAGTATGTCTTAGGGTCTTCGTGGTGGCATCCATTGGAGTCTCAACCCCATGTATTGCACTTTCGGCGCCCAGTGTTAACTCCCTGTACATTCCTTCTCGTGCCTCGATCGCATCAGCGGCGTCAATAGCCTTCGGAGCGATTGGCACCTCGGTGAGAGCAGTCTCAGCCGTCCGAGCCGTTGATGGCAACTTTTGTTCGTTTTGTGTTTGTACTTTCTCCACTTCGCCTCCTAGATTCGTTGTGGAGTCATCAAACATTCTCCGACCTTGCTGCGGTGGAGGAGTTTCCCCACGGTGGCACACCGGTGAGTGACTGGAATAGAGTCACTCGTCTCCAAACTCATTTTACTTTCTACCGAGTGTTCGGCCGTTGGGGCGGGTGGTAAGACACCTTCATTAGGGGTTGGCTCATCACTTTACGATAGAATGTCGAAGTGAGGATGTGTATGTTCTGTGGTGCGGTGAGAGAGGGAGAGATGGCGCCTTCTCTCTTTGCCTCGCCTTCCCTGCCGATCTCTCCTTCTCCTTATCCTTGAAGATCTGCGGGATATCATGCAGTTTTCTTCATCCGATCTTGAGATCACGAGAGGTTAGTCCAAGGAAGTTCAGCAGTTCCTCTTCTTCTTTGATAAACTCGGTCGTTGGAACTATTCGCTTGAACGACTCAATTTCCACTTCCACTCCACACAGACGATTTTGGATGTCCGGGTAAGGTGGGGATAGGATCATCACATCACTATCATCTCTATCGCCTTCTTCTTGTGTCTCGGTGTGCGAACTACAACTGTGTCTTTAGTTTGCCTCTGCTGACGCCTTCAATGAGACTTAGCTGTTTCATCTATAATATCTGGAGACTCTACTTCTCCAGCAGTCTCTCGATATCTGCTCGGTGAGTGGCGACTCGGCCGGTTTCTCAAGCTCGAGTGCTTGATGATTCTTCTTCGTCTCCTAGTTTGTACCGGAGGGATTTCTGGTTCCGAGAGAGTTTCTTCGAGTCTTGGGCGGCGGGGGCCGTCTTTGGTGTTTTCTTCTCGAGGAGCGGCCGTCTAGGCTTATCGATCTCCTCTTTTTGACGATCGGAGAAGGTAGTTGAGAGTCCTTCTCGACCGCTATTCTTTGGGCGGGAGACACGGCTGCGGGGGGGAGTGATTTCGGTTGTAGGGCGGGAGCGGTTTGACTTTCTTTCTGCGGGAGAGCGTGATCTTTCCTAGTTGCAGGGGCAGCTTTCTTCTTTGGTGGAGAGGAAACAACTTTATCTTCAGGGGTCGGTGATTCCCCTCACTCGTGTCGGCCTCTCTTGGCGTAGGCTCTCTTCTCGTGCGCCAGAGAGGTTTGATCTCGAACATCCTCTTGTTTACATGGAACACCTTTCCATGTCTAAGAGGACTCCTTTCACCTCCATCACCGGCCAATCACAGGCCATATCCTAGGGATCCTCCAAATGTACCATCTTCCTTGAAGGATTTGTTCCCTACATTACGGCATAGTCTGCATTGTAGACAAACTCGGATTTATTTTCCTTTCTTCAATGATCGCGGCCATTACGATCAACTTTGCTTTGTGATGATTGGTCAAAGCGCCAAATTTGATGTCTATGCATTTGGCAACTATGTCCAATGACTTGTGATAATCCTCCTTCGCCTTGCCTCTTGTTTTCTTTGTGTAAACTATTTTATCAAAGAGTCGGGCTTGGCTACTTCCTTCCAAGCGGCGGCCAGGTTTACATCGGCCGTTGATTTTCGATGCTCCTTCCGGTAGTGAGCGGTGTTGACCAAATCCTTGGCAGAGATGATGAACTCCTTTCCGTGAACAGAGGATTTGATCCCCTCATCATGAATCTCAGCGTTCACATAGAACTGTGTGACCTCCTCCACATAGGTAATCGGATATTCCAATGTCAGAAACGGTTTCAGCCCGGACGTTTCCAATTTCTCAGCAATTTTCTTCACTAGGGTGTCGTCGAACCCCTGTTTCACCATGCCGTCGAAATCCACAGTAGACCCGGTGTGGATTTGCTTTCCTAACTTGACAAAATCATAGGTTGATGCCATTTTTCAGGATTTCACCGAAGAAAACATAGAGGTTGATTTGAAGATAGATAGGGTTTTGAGAGAGTTTTGCCTTTGCTTCTGAGAGAAGTGAACGGTTTTGGTAATATGAGAGAGAGAAGAAAGAAAGCTTAAGTATGGTTTATGAAAGGGCGTGCGGGTGGTTTTGAAATGTGATCGAAATCAACGGCTTAGATGTTGCATGCCAATTTAGCATTTAATGTCTCGTATTTAATGCGGCAACATTTATATCAAATCATAAGCTTGGTGTGCGACTTTTTCTGTACACGTCATAATTATCCGACGCAATTCTTAAAAACATTCCCGCTTAGTAAAACATTGCGTTTTTGGCACTTTGCTCATAAATGACTCGCTTTTACCCTCATTTGGTTTAACTCTTCTTCTCATAGTTCTCTTTGTGACTCAAATTTGTCGGTGACTCAGATAGTTTGTCTTTTCCGATCTGGTGATTTACTTAGGCGATTTGTGAGTTGACTTTTTTCCCTTTTTGTGTTCCATTTCTTTTCTTTGATTCTTTCGAGTGTCGGCTCAGCTCAATTAACCCTAACTCATGCTTGAGTTCTTCAAATCTTGACTCACATAAAGGTTTTGTGAAGATGTCACCAATTGTTTATCGGTTGAGATATATTCCAAGATGATGTCCTTCTTTTCAACATGATCTCTTATGAAGTGATATCGACATCGATATGCTTTGTTCTTGAGTGCAACACAGGATTTTGAGTGATTGCAATTGCACTTGTGTTATCACACATGATTGGAATTTCCTTTTCTTCAACTTCATAGTCTCTCAATTCTTTGTCTCATCCATAGGACTTGGGCACAATTTGCCCGCAACTATGTATTCTCGTTTTGTAGAGGTGGCTATTGAATTTTGCTTCTTGCTAAACCAGGAAATCACTGTTTCTAGCATTTGACATGTGCCCGAGGTGCTTTTCTGTCAACTTTGCATCTAGCATAGTCAGTCGAATAGCCGATTAGTTTGAATCCACCTTCCTTTGGATACCATAAGCCAACTTCTTGGCTTCCTTTCAAGTATCTCAAGATTCTCTTAGCTTTGTCATATGGCTCTCTTTTGGAGCGATTGAAATCTTGCACATACACCTACATCAAAGGTGATGTCCGGCCGCTTCTTTGTGAGATAGAGCAATGATCCAATAAGTGCTCAGTATCTTGTTTGATCTACTGTGCTTGCCATCTGCATCCATGTCCATTTTGGTCGATGTATTCATTGGTATTTTCACGAAGACTTCTCCTCCATACCAAATTTCTTCATTAAATCTCGGTGTATTTTGTTTGACTTATGAAGGTTCCATCCTTGCTTGTTTCACTTGGAGTCCAAGGAAGAATGTCGACTCTCCCATCATGCTCATTTCAAATTTACTTTGCATGAGGTTTGAAAATTTTTCACACGACTCTTTGTTTGTGGATCAAAAAATGATGTCATCCACATATATTTGAACAAGCGTATACTCTTTTTGTCTTTAATTCTGAAAAGTGTTCTATCTACTTTTCCTTTTGTGAATCCATTCTCGATTAGGAATTGTGACAAGGTATCATACCATGCTCTGGGTAACTGTTTCAATCCATACGAGCTTTCTTGAGTTTGTATACCTTATCTCCAAGAGTCTTCCGCTCAAATCCCGGAGGTTGTTCAACATACACTTCTTCTTCCAATAAACCATTTAGGAATGCACTTTTTACATCCATCGATATACAATAAAATTCTTGTGAGTCGCATAGGCAAGAAACATCCTTATTGCTTCCAATCTTGCTACGAGAGCAAATGTTTCATCAAAATCTATTCCTTCTTCTTGGCAATATCCTTTGGCTACTAGTCTTTCTTTGTTTCTTACCACGAACCTTCCTCGTTCATCTTGTTTCGAACACCCATTTAGTACCAATAACGTTTTGATGGGTGGGTCTTTGAACTAATTCCCATACTTTATTTCTTTCAAACTCGATTCAACTCTTCTTGCATAGCTTGAATCCAATGTGTGTCATCCAATGCTTGTGACACATCTTTGGGCTCTATTTGCGAGATAAAGCATGTGAACATAGCTTCTTGTTGAATTCTCGGATCTTGTTTTGACACCTTCTCTTATATCTCCAATGACAAGTTCGTGGATGGTCTTTCATCCATCTTACATCCGGTTGAAGTAAGTTAGCTGGATTTAGTCGTCTAGCAGTATTTGTGTTGCTTTGATCACTCTCTCGTAATCACTTAGTGCAAATTTTCCATTGTTTTTGAGATTGACTATCTCATCTTCTTCTCGAGTTTACAATTCCGTTTCGGCTTGCTTCAAAGATAGGGATTTTTCGTATGCTTGGATGATTGACTTATCATCGACTCTTCAATATCTTGTCCATTTACATTTGGCTCATCGAATACCACATGAATGGATTCCTCTCGCAACCATAGTCCTTTTGTTGAGTACTCTTGTAGGCTTTGCTTTCAATTTGAGTATCCAAGAAGATACCTTCATCGACTTTAGCATCGAAGGCCTTTAGATTGTCTTTGCCATTGTTGTGGATGAAGCATTTACATCCAAATATTTTAAAATATGCAACATTTGGTTTTCTTCCAATCCAAATCTCATAGGAGTCTTTGTCGGGTTCCTTTTATCATACATCTGTTTTGAGTGTAGCAAGTTGTGTTGATTGCTTGACCCAAAATCTTTTTGGTAACCCCCTTGACTAACATGGTCCTTCTTTGCTTCTTTGAGAGTTCTATTCCTTCTTTTCGCAACTCCATTCTCTTTGTGGAGTCCTTGCTGCAGATAATTCATGACCAATGCCATTTTCAATACAATATCGAGTTATTATCCCATTGACAAACTCGGTTCCTCTGTCCGATCTTATTTTGATAATGGTTTCGCTCTTTTCATTTTGAATTTTCTTCATTAATCGTGGCGGTTTCAGAGAGAGTTTCTTTCTTTTTACACATGAATATAGTCCATGTATATCTTGAGTAGTCATCTACTACCACCAAGGTGTATTTATTTCCACTTATGCTATTTGGTTCCCTTTGGGCCAAATAGATCCATATGTAGCGGATGTAATATTCTTGTTGAAGATGGACATGTCTTTTCTTTGAATGAAGATTTGATTTGTTTTCCTCCGACATGCATCACATATACTCTCCTTCTTGTATCGAGTCCGGAAGTCCTTCCACAAGATTACTTCTTGCAAGCTTGTTAATCGTTTTGAAATTCGGGTGACTCAGATTTTTGTGCCACCCAACTTGATTGTGCTCTTTGCTAATAGACAGTGTTGGGTGTAGCGGTTGACCAATCTACTACATACATGTTCTTTTTATCCGCATCCTTGCAACACAACTTCATTCGATTCAATATCCTTGATTTGGCATATACCCATGTTAAATCCAACATTATAGCCTTTGTCACGAGTTGGTCGATGCTTAACAAGTTGAAGTTGAGTCCTTCAACATATGCAACATCTGTGATTTCTAATCCGTTCCTCTTGATGGATCCAATGCCTCTTATTTCACCTGGAGCTTCATTTCCTCCAAATATGATTTTTGCTCCTTTAACTTCCTTGAATTTTTGATTTTTCTTGTTTCTGTCATATGTCCGGAACAACCACTATCCACGCAGGTTCCTTGGCACTTTCGGGTGTTCCTTGAACCTACAATCAAGGAAATTAAGTTTTAGGTACCCATATTTGTGCAGGTCTCCGAGGGGTTAGGATTGTAAGATGATCCAACCAACTTATAGCCAAATGATTTGACTAAGGGGTTGCCATCTATCGTGCCATAATCATAATTAATCTTGACAAATTGCTTGGGGATTTTAGGTTCATACAAATTGTCTCTTTTGTCGTATGTCTGTGTATATGTTTTAGCAATCGCCTTCTTTGGGTAATTGTGGTGTCACGAGTGTAGTGCCTAGGTGCATATGTGTCTTGATGAAAGCTCTTATACTTTTGGAATGGCCTTTGCTAAGTTCTAGGCCTTTGCCATTTGGGCTTATATTCCATAAGTCATCGATAGTTCACATCATTCCAATCAGCTTGGCTTGGATATTTTCTACCATTCCCATCATATGTATTTCTTTTATAGATTTTAAGGAGTTTTTGGTAGCTCTGCTTTCTTCTTTCTGAGTATTTTTTGTTTGGAGTTTCTTTGAGGAACTCGATGAATCTCTTCTTCTCATTTGTCCTTTCAGTAAGCACTCAATCTAGTTGTTTTCCTTTTCCTTTATAACTAAGGCCAATTTGCTTGTAATTGTGCTTTGGAGTGAATGTGTGTGCACCCTTTGGAGTTTTGGATTTTTTAGACTCTTCATTGTTTGAAGATCCTTTTTCCAAAATTACTTTTGGAGTTTGACATAGCACGAGAGGAATTAAATCCTAAGCCTGTCTTGTCTCCACATTCTCTTTGACTCATAATAAGATCATCCAATGATTTAGATGCCTTAGTGAATGAGGCAATCACATTTTTGAGGTCATTCTCCTCTTTTCTATGGCAACTATTTCTCGCTTATTAGCTTAGCATTTTCAAATTTTTAAACTTTCATTCTCATCGACTATTTGAGTTAGAGTACTCGGCTCCTTAGTTTGTGAGTTTTGGCTCTTGAGTAGGTGTTTTCCTCATTTAATAGTGTGTGTGAGGATTTAATGTGTTCAAAATCTTTCATCATTTTGCCTAATGAATCATAAAGATCGAGTGGGTGATGAAGTGTGTGTCTCACGATCACTATCACTAGAATCTAAGTTTGATGAGTTGGAGTGTACCTCATGTTCTTGGTCAGGTTGATCTTGTTCCTTGGCCATCAAATAGATCGGGGCTTCTTCTTGAGTCACTTGAGTAGTCACTTCACTACTCTCGACTCGGCTATGTCTTTGACTCAAGATTTTTCGCGACCCAACATTGCCTTTTTCTTTTCTTGTCTTCTTTCTCAAGACCTTTCTTTCTTCTTCATTCCTGTATTTGTTGACTACAGGATATGGGCGATCAATGACATAGTGACTGGTTGCCCTCTGTTCGCCCAAAGATAGATATTCAACCTTTTGATCGGCTCTTTCCCTTCTTGGATTGTCGACCCTTTGATATTGACTTTTTGATGACTGTTCTCTTGGTTGGCCTATCTTCCATTGACTTGGAGGAGCCGAGTGTCTTCTCGGAATATTCGCCCTTGCCTCTCTTGTAGTTCTTATTGAAGAACTTGTTGAACCTTTTAACCATCAGGGCTATTTCTTACGGATCAATGACTTCTTTGACCTCGGCTCTCTTTCCATCCTTAACAATTAAAGCAATTTGTTTTGGGTTGTTGTCTCTTCCGATCTTTTCTTCTCGGCTCAAATTCGTAGGCTTTGAGATCCGAGAATAGTTCATGGTTGGAGGTCTTCGATAGGTCCATGGAATGTCTTAGTGCCATTACCTTCATTTCCCATTCATTTGGGAGACTTTTTAGGATCTTCATACACATTTCTTCTGTGTATATTCCTTTCTAAGTGCGCATATTTCGTTGGTGATTTTCGTGAACCGAGCATCCGGTTGATCCAGGTTTTCTCCTGCGATCATTTTGAAATTCTCAAATTTTTGTACAACCACCGATAATTTATTTTCTTTGATTTGCTCCGAGCCTTCACAAATCAATGTTAGTTTGTCCCTGATTTCCTTAGCCGTTTTGCATGATTTGACTTTATTGAACATGGCTTTGTCAAGGTTTTGTAAAGGATGTCCTTGGCTACATTGTCCAGTTGTATCTTTTTCTCTGTCATCATTTGTCCATTCGAGTTCTTGGTTTTTCAACCGTATTTGGTCTAGGGGCAACATCCTCTTCACCTTCACTTGACTCTTCTTACGGTTGTGTTCACCTTTAAGATTTGCGGTGGCCCATCCTCTATCACTATCCACATTTCATCATGTAATCTTTGATAGGTGAGCACGCATACGAATTTTCCAATCATCAAATTCTTCAATTGTGAACATGGGAATTCGTGTCAAATTTGCTTCCATGATAATAAATTTTAATGATAAAAGGAGTTTTGAAAATTTAAGTACTAAAGCGGACTTTGAAAAGTTTGGAGATCTAGTTGATAACGGTGCGGAAGACTCAATGAACCAACCGCTCGATACCACTTGTAGGTCCCAAGGGGTGTGAGTGTAAGGTTTAGAAGGGGGGTTGAATAAACCTTACCAAATTTTTCGATTTAGTCCTTTTAAAAGTTCGAGTTGATACTTACAATTTGTGTCCTTGGTGGAATGACTAATTTAGTTAATCGTAGAGTTAGTCACTCAACGACTGATCGATTTGTTGATAGAATAACTCAAATTTGTTAAGACTGAGTTAGCTCAACTGTGGTTTGATTTTTGGAAGACTTAACACCCTTAATATGGTTTAGTAGAGATTTAAAGCTTGATTTAGTACTTAAAGATTATCTAATGGATAGCAAATATGTCGTGAGAATTAAACAAATATGATGCGGGAATTAAAGTCTTTGAAATGTAAAAGACACGATAAGTTTTTATAGAGGTTCGAAGATGGGGTAATTCTTCTACTCCTCTCTTCTCCAACTCCCGGAGTAATCCACTAGGTATTGATCAAGTATACAAAGTGGTAACGATCCCAGATACAAGTCTTGATCACACGGTGACTTGATCCTTTGGGACTCGATCTGAGACGCCTTGATCACTCGGTGGCTTCTCGTGCGACTCGGCTTCTTCTTCACAGGCGGTTGCCTTGCTACTACAGCCCACTTGCTCAAGCTCTTTGGATTTGATCACTAAGCCCTCCAAAAGCTCAAGACTTGGTTCAACCTTGAACCTTCCTACAATCCTTCGTGGAATATAGACCCCTTGATTCTTCAGTAATTTCCTCTTCAACTGATTGAAGTTATCTTTCCTTCACAAGTGAGTGTTGGATTGATGTTCTTCATAGTGTAGGCTTGAGGATTAAGCGTTTAATAAATTGAGAATATTTCAGGTTACAAAATGTTTCTTTCTTGCTTGTATGGTCAAGGTAACCTATGTAATCTTCGTAACCTTTTCTCAGAGTTATTCCTCAGCCTTTTATAGTGATCTTTCAAAAATCTGCCCGTTGAAGAGATAGGCTTATTTTTGAAAGTCACTTGTGGTTGTTGGCTTGTCTTGTTGCAGTCCTTGGAATTGCCATTTCCTCGTATGAATTGTTCTCCAGCTTTTTAGAGTTCTGACACGGTGTAGTGCTTCCCATTGGTTTATTCCTTTTGCACGCTTCTAGGACTGAGCACTTCCCATTGGTGAATATATTACTTGTTTAAGTAATTCTCTTGATTTCTGTGCAACGGATCTTTTTCAGTTATCTCGACTTGACTGCATTTCCTTGCTTTCCCCAGGTGACTTAGAGTCAACTTCCAATCATTGGATGACTCTTGTCACTTCAACTTGAGACTTGGCTTTTCTTGAGTTGACTTGATCGATACTCCACTCATTTGCATCTCACTTGCTCCTTTTTAGTAGAGTTCCGTCTTCTCTTCTTTGCCATACTCGGTGTGTCTTGCAATGAGTCTTCCTTCTAGTCTCCGGTTGTCTTCTTGCATGTTTGGGCATACCGACTTAACTCGACTTGACCAGCCCTATTTATTACAATGCAGTTTACAACAAAAATTGGGGTGCCAACTTCCTATTCTAAGTTTTACATGGCATTCATCAAAATCTAAATAATAAATTTCCCAACAGTGTTGCCCGGATCTTTCGTGACTGGATTCTCATCATTCCCCTCCTCTTGAAAGGGATTCATCCTCGAATCCAATTGGACCCCAAAGGTTGAATAATTATATCAATCCACCTGGATCAAATGTTAAACGGCACGCACATCCATCCGGTTGCCCAAATCCCTGAACATGAGAAACAATAAAACTAGACAAGATATTATTAGATATGTTAGCATTCAAACACTCATGCCTAATGTCTCTCATTTTAATCATAAGCACAAATTTTCTCTCTTGTTTTACCTCATTGGCCTTTCCCCCCATATTTTTGGCCCACTCGAAATCTGTACTCTCCTTTTTCTTGGCCATCTCTCGAATCTCACAACTACCCTTGGCCAAACTCTCAAGCTCTCTATTTTTATTTTCACTCAAGCTCTCATTTTTCTTGGCTTTTATTTCATTCTTTTGCTCATTTGCCGAACACTCTTTTTCTTTTGGCTCACAAACTCGCATCCTCACATGATGATTATAGATTTATGTAGGTGTAAGAGATGAAAGTATGAACTTTCTCCGCTCATGCTCAACATTATAGCAATTAATGTATCCATCATGCACAACTCGCCTATCAAACTGCCATGGCCTACCTAACAAAATATGACAAGCCCGCATTGGCACCAGATCACATAATATATCATCCTTATAACCCCCAATCTGAAAAGACACTAACACTCTTTTATTAACTCGTACCTCACCACAATCATTGAACCATTGTAGGATATACGGCTCTGGATGTTCAAGTGTAGGAATCTCCATATTCTCCACCAATTTCACACTAGCCACGTTTGTACAATTATCTCCATGAATGATCGTACTACACACGTTATCCTTAACTAAGCATCTAGTGTGAAAAATATTTTCTCGCTGCTCATGATCAACTAACTTTGGCTCAATATTCAAAATTCTACGTGACACTAGTGATAACACATTGCCCTTCACCTGTTTAACTACCTCCGGAACCTCCTCCAACTCCGGCATTTCACTATAATCTGGCTCATCCTCACCTTCGGACTCTACATCACCATTAGCCCGAATCACCATCAATATTCTATTAAGACATTCACTAGCTCTATGACCCCTCCCATGACATTTAAAACACTCAATGTCTCTAGTGCGTGAAGCAGAATGATCAAATTTACCTGATGGCTTTGCCTTGTCCAAGTCTGTCTTATTCTCCACAACTTTGGGCTGTTGTGAAAAACGCACGTCACCCATTGTACGAGTATTTGAACCCCAAGTACTGGTGCTAGTGTTGGGATTTTGCCGTGTAAAACCCCTCCTCTTGAGCTGCTGCTCAATTTTTACCACCATGTGCACCATCTCCTCAAGATCAAACCAATGATGTAAGTCGATGGCATCTGCTATAGGAGTATTCAATCCTGCAATAAACCTCGCCATAGTAAACTCATGATCCTCATCGATATTGGCCCTCGCCATCAATATCTCCATCACTTTATGATAATCTTGTACGCTCTTCGACCCCTGTGCCAACCTCTGCAACCTTTGATAGACGCCTCTGTAATAATGATTTGGAACAAAATGACATCGCATCAAACTCCTCATCAACTCCCATGTGGAAATGGGCCGCTTGTCGCTTCTCCTTCTCGAGACCATCAATTGATCCCACTAAATACTTGCATAATTTGAGAACTCAGTTGATGCCAATTTCACCTTTTTTAATTCGGAATAGTTTTGGCAATCAAACACATACTTGATTTTCCTTTCCCAATCCAAATAGGCGTCTGGATCACTCTTTCCCTGCAACGAGGGGATTTGCATTTTGATGTTACTCAAATTTCCATACTCACGTCCCCTATAACCCCTATTTCCGCGGCGACCTCTGCCCAGGTTGTAATTTTGCTCCCTTTCGGAATCAAAATCATCCATCTCATCCGCTCATTCCTCCAATTCGAACCTTTTAGGTCTCTGCGCTCTAGTAGCAGGCTTCCCGATTCTCAGCGCCTCTCTGGGATCCCCGTACGTCTCGATCATTATTTTCTTTACGAGGTTTTCAATTGCCTCCATATCCAATTTATTACCTAAATCTGCCAGTTGTCGGTTTTCCTCGGACATGTTTAAATCACTCCCTCACGTGTATACGCTCGTGTATCACTCAACTCACAATCTACAAGTACCCGCACTTGTCATGATTATAAACTAATCAGACAACCGCAAGTACGTCCCAACACATCAAGACAATCACCAAGCCAACAATGGATCTCGATAAGATGAAATTGAAGACTAGGGTTTATAATTCCGAATCTTCCAGGATTTTTGATTTTTTTTGCACGCGGATTACGATTCTTTACCTGTTGATTTTTTGTGCAATTTCGATTTTTTTTGTACCCTTGAAGAACTAGGGTTTATAAGAAATTCTGGAAAATAAGAAGAATTAATGAACAAGGATAGATTTAACCTTGCTAGATGACTCTGTTAACCAACTGATGTGAACCGCAACAACGACTGTGCATACGACCCAACAACAATGTTAGGAAATGTATTAAGTAGATTTTGATGATACCATGTAAAACTTAAACTAGGAAGTTGGCACCCCATTTTTCTTGTAATTTATATTGTAATAGATAGGGCTGGAAAAGTGAGTTAAGTCAGCTATGCCAAGGAATACAAGAAGTCAATCATTTGGATTGAAGACTCTCTTGTGTGTCGGTGAGTATGCCAAGAAGGAAGTCAAAGACTCGACTGAAGGTGTGTCAGCATAGGAACAACTGTAAGAAGTGTCAGTCAAGTTATCTCAAGAAGCCAAGTCTCAAAGTTGAAGTGACAGTTGAGTCACCTGTGGTAAAGACAACAGTCTAGTCAAGACAAATGACTTAGATTTGTTGATTAAAAGTCAAGAATGTTACTCAGAATAGTAACATGTCAAAGCTATCATGTGTAAAGTGTTAGTCCCAGAATTGTGAAAAAGAAATAAACCAATGCGAAGCACTACACCGTGTGTCAGAAAATCTGCAATGCTGTAAGACATTTAGTACGAGGAAATATCAACATCAAGGACTGCTGACAAGACAAGCCAACGAACACAAGTGACTTTTGAAATTAGCCTATCTCTTCAACGGGCAAAATTTCAAAAGTGCACTATAAAAGGCTGAGGAATTTATTAACAAAAGGTTACCTGAACCACGAACAAGCAAGCATTATTCAAGCATTTAACCTGCAATATTCTCAAGTACATTCAAGCAAATCCTCAAGCCTGAAACTCGAAGGAAATCGACTCAACACAAGCTGTGAAGGAAAGACAACTTCAAATCTGTTGAAGATAAAACTTTTGAAGAATCAAAAAGGGTCTACTTTCCAAGGAGGATTGTAGGAAGGTTCAAGTTCGAACTAGTATGATGTTTGTTGGAGGGCTATGCGATCAAATCTAAGAACTTGAGAAGTGATCAAGGCTGTCTCCAGACTGTTCACCACTTTGTAAATTGATCTGTTACTTAGTAGATTCCTCCAGGAGTTGGAGAATAGAGGATTAGAAGAATTACCCCATCTTCGAACCTCTATAAAAATATTTGTGTCATTTACTTTCAGCATATTTACCTTCTTGCATACTTACATTATATATGCTGTTAGAATCATATATGCTATCCAACTGATTAATAACCAAGTGATAAAAATCAAGTGTTAAAACAAGCTTAAAACAAATCAAAGGGTGTTAAGTCTTCCGCTGATAAAACCAAACCAGCCAAGTTAAGTTTAGGTTAAATAACCAAGTTATTCTATCAACAGCTCTATCGAGTCTGTTGAGTGGCTAACTTAGCTGTCCCTCAAGGACACAGTTGTTGTGTTAACTCTGTTATAATTTCAAAAGGACTAAAATTGAAAAAGTGGTGAGGTTTATTCAACCCCCCCTTTTAAACCTTACTCACACCCCTTGGGACCTACAAGTGGTATTAGAGCGGTTGGTTCATTGAGCCTTCCGCACTGGTTACTGAACTAGATCTCTATCTTTTCAAAAAGGTTTTAAACACTTGTATTCTCAAAATCTTTCATTTTAAGCAAAGTTATTATCATGGAAGCAAATCTGACACACATTCCTATGTTCACTGTTGAAAAATTTGATGATTGGAAAATTCGTATGCTGGCTCATCTATCTGCATTACATGATGAAATGTGGCTTGTGATAGAGGATGGGCCACCGCAAATCCTTAAAGTGAGCACGGCTGCAATAAGAGCAGCTGGAGTTGAAGGAGAAGAAGCTACCGCTGAGGAAAGACCAGCCATGGTTGAAAAACCAAGGACTGAGTGGACTAATAAGGACAGGAGGAGATACAACTTGGACAATGTGGCCAAGGACATACTCTACAAGACATTGGACAAAACAATGTTCAATAAAGTCAAATCTTGCAAATCTGCAAAAGAAATCTTGAATAAACTGACTTTAATTTGTGAAGGATCATAACAAATTAAAGAAAATACATTGTCTGTTGCTTTTCAAAAATTTGAAAATTTCACAATGCTTGCAGGTGAAACCATGGATCAGCTGGATGCCAGATTCACTGAAATCACAAATGAGCTTTCAGCTCTTGGGAAAGAATATACACAAAAGAAAATGTGTATGAAGATCTTAAGGAGCCTCCCGGCTGAATGGGAAATGAAGACTGTGGCCCTGAGACATTCAATGGACCTCTCAAGAACATCTAACCATGAGCTATTCTCAGACCTCAAAGCCTATGAGTTTGAGCTGAGAAAAAAAGAGCAAGAGGAGACAGCTGTACCGAAGACAGCTGCACTAATAACCAAGGTTGGAAAGAGAGTTGGACCCAAGGAAGCCATAGACCAGGAGGAGATAACCTTCAGGAGACATTCAGCTCCCTCCAACTCAAGGGAAGATAGGCCACCCAAGAGAGCTGAGCATCAAAGGGTTGAATATCAGAGAACTGATAACCCAAGAATAGAAAGAGCCGATCAAAGAGCTGAGAACCTGTGTTGGAACTGCAGACAACCAGGACATTTTGCAGTTGATTGTTCCTATCCACCATTCAACAAATATAGGAATGAAGAAGAAAGAAAACTCTTCAGAGAAAGAAGACAGGAAAAGAAGAAAGCCATGTTGGCTGCTGAGACTGCTGAGACAACCAAGTCTAAAGAAGCAACAGACTCAGAGAGTAGTGAAGCTGACTACTCAAGTGACTTTGAGGAAGAGGCTATGATCTGTCTTATGGCTAAAGAACAAGATCAACCAGATCAAGAAGATGAGGTACACTCTAACTCATCTCATTCAGATTCAAGTGATAGTGATTGTGATACACACACTTCATCACCCACTGATCTTTATGATTCATTAGGAAAAATGATGAAAGATTTTGAACATATAGAATCCTCACACACAATTCTAAATGAGGAAAACAACTACCTTAAGAGCCAAAACTCACAGCTGACTAAAGAGCTGAAAACTCTGAGTCACATAGCTGATGAGAACACTAAGCTGAAGGCTGAGAATGCCAAGATCATAGTAGAGTTAGCTGCTATAGAAAAGAGGAAAAAAGATCTCAAAAATGTGATTGCCTTATTTACAAAGGCATCCAAATCATTGGATGATCTTATCATGAGTAAAAAAGAATATGGAGACAAGACAGACATATGATTTAATTCCTTTGTGCACAGTCAAACTCCAAGAGTGATTTTGGAAAAAGGATCTTCAAGCAATGAAGCATCTCAAAAATCCAAAACACCAAATGTTGCACCCACATTCACTCATAAGTGTTAGGAATTTTATTGTTTAGATTTTGATGAATGCCATGTAAAACTTAGAATAGAAAGTTGGCACCCCAATTCCTGTTGTAAAATGCATTGTAATGAATAGAGCTGGCCAAGCTGAGTTAAGTCAGCTACGCCCTAACATTCAAGAAGACAATCAAGATCTGGAAGGAAGACTCTGTTGCGAGGCAGTGAGTATGGCAAAATAGAGTAGACGGGAACTCTATGAAGAAGCGGTGAGATGCGGTGAGTGGAGCATCGGTCAAGTCAACTCAAGAAAAGCCAAGTCTCAAGTTGAAGTGACAAGAAGAGTCATCCAATGATTGGAAGTGACTCTAAGTCACCTGGGGAAAGCAAGGAAATGCGGTCAAGTCGAGATAAGCGTAAAAGAACCGTTTACGTAAATCAAGAGATTTACTTAAACAAGTAATATCTCCATACCACCTTTCTTGGAGTGCTCGTCCCGAAGCGTGCAAAAGGAATGAACAAATGGGAAGCACTACACCGTGTCGAACTCGAAAAGGTGAAACAACAATTCATACGAGGAAACAACAATTCCAAGAGCGCAAGCCAACGACGCAAAGTGACTTTCAAAAATAAGCCTATCTCTTCAACGGGCAAATTTTTGAAAGTTCACTATAAAAGGTTTGAGGAGTTTGTTTGAGAAAAAAAGAAGGATGACACACACGTGAGATATACAAGCATATTAGAAAATCGAAACATTCTCAATCCAACACTCACCGTGAAGGAAAGAGAACTTCAATCGAGTTGAAGAGGAAACTTTTGAAAACAAGGGTCTACATTCCGGGAAGGATTGTAGAAAGGTTCAAGGTTGAACCAAGTCTTAAGCTTTTGGAGGGCTTCGTGATCAAATCCAAAGAGCTTGAGCAAGTGAGTTTGTAGTAACAAAGCTTTTGCCCCTGTGAAGAAAGCCGAGTCGCACGAGAGAAGCCGGTGAGTGATCAAGCGCGTCTCGCATCGAGTCCCTAAGGATCAAGTAAATTTGTTGTGATCAAGACTTGTATCTGGGATTACCACTTTGTTAACTTAGCATTACTTAGTGGATTCCTCCAGGAGTTGGAGAAGAGAGGAGTAGAAGAATTACCCCATCTTCGAACCTCTATAAAAACCTTATTGTGTCATTTACATTTCAAAGCATTTAAATTCATGCACTTTTAATCGCTTATATCTGCTAATAAATTTGCTATCCATTTGATAATTTATAAGTACTAAATCAAGCTCTAAAATCTTGCTTAATCAAACTTAAGGGTGTTAAGTCTTCCGCTGAAAAATAAAACCACAGTTGAGTTAAATTATAGCCAACGGTGAGTTACTCCATCAACAACTCATTTGAGTGCGTTGAGAGATTAACTCTCTTGAGTGACTAATTCGATTGTCCATCAAGGACACATCTCGTAGTAGAATCAACTCTGTAGATTTAAAAGGACTAAATCGAAAATTTGGTAAGGTTTATTCACCCCCCCTTTAAACCTTACACTTACACCCCTTGGGACTTACAAGTGGTATCGAGCGGTTGGTTCATTGAACCCTCCGCCCAGTTCTTGAACTAGATCTCCAAACTTTTCAAAGTCCGCTTTAGTACTTAAATCTTCAAAACTTTTTTTTTATTAAAAGTCATTATCATGGAAGCAAATTTGACACGCATCCCTATGTTCACTATTGAAGAATTTGATGATTGGAAAATTTGTATGCGAGACTCATCTATCGGCATTACATGATGAGATGTGGATAGTGATAGAAGATGGGCCTCTGCAAATATTAAAGGTGAACATTTTGTACGAAGAGTTGCGGTGAAGGAGAAGAACATTTGGTCCCTGCGGTCATGGTTGAAAAACCAAGAACCGAGTGGACAAATGATGACGAGAAAAAGATACAACCTGGACAATGTAGCCAAGGACATCCTCTACAAAACCTTGGACAAAACCATGTTCAACAAAGTCAAATCATGCAAAACGGCTAAAGAAATCTGCGACAAGTGACATTGATTTGTGAAGGCCCGAGCAAATCAAAGAAAACAAATTATCGTGGTGTCTGAGAAATTTGAGAACTTCAAAATGATCTTAGGAGAAAACCTGGATCAACTAGGACGCTCGGTTCTTTGAAATCACAAATGAGTATCTCGCACTTGGAAAGGAATATACGAGAAGGAAATGTGTATGAAAATCCTAAAAAGGTCTTCGGTGAATGGGAGATGAAGGTCATGGCACCGAGACATTCCATGGACCTATCAAAGACATCCAACCATGAGTTATTCTCGGACCTCAAAGCCTACGAGTTTGGTGAGAAGAAAAAAGACGAGGAAGAGGCAATTTGTACCCAAAACAATTTGCTCTAATTGTTAAAGATGGGAAGAGAGCGAGGTCAAAGAGGTCATTGACCCGGAAGAAATAGCCCACGATGGTTAAAAGATTTAACAAGTTCTTTAATAAGAACTACAAGAGAGGAAAGGGTGAATCTTCGAGAAGACACTCGGCTCCCTCCAAATCAAGGGATGATAGGCCAACCAAGAGATCATATCATCAAAAAGTTGAATATCAAAGGGTGATAACTCAAGAATGGAAAGAGGCGATCAAAAGGTGAATATCTATGTTGGGCTAGAGACAACCAGGTCACTATGCCATTGATTGCTCATATCCTCGTAGTCAACAAGTACAGGGAATGAAGAAGAAAGAAAGGTCTTGAGAGAAAGAAGACAAGAAAAGAAAAAGGCAATGATGGTGCAGAGATCTGAAAAACCAAGTCAAGAGAGTGATTGAGAGCGGTGAAGCCGACTACTCAAGTGACTACGAAGAAGAAGCCTTGATCCGCTTAATGGCCAAAGAATAAGATCAAGAAGATGAGGTACAATCTAACTCAACAAACTCGGACACTAGTGATAGTGAGCGTGACACACTCACTTCATCACCCTCGATCTTTATGATTCATTAAGCAAAATGATGAAAGATTTTGAACACATTAAATCCTCACACACACTATTGAATGAGGAAAACAGACTACTCAAAAGTCAAAACTCAAAGCCGACTAAGGAGCCGAGTACTCTAAGTCAAATAGTTGTTGAGAATGAAAGGTTAAAAAGGTGAAAATGCTAAATTAATAAAGCGAGAAATTGCTTTGCTATAGAAAAGAGGAGAATGACCTCAAGAATGTTATTGCCTCATTCACTAAGGCATCTAAATCATTGGATGATCTTATTATGAGTCAAAGAGAATGTGGAGACAAGACAGAGCTTAGGATTTAATTCCTCTGTGCCATGTCAAACCTTAAGAGTAATTTTGGAAAAAGGATCTTCAAGTCATGAAGAGTCCGAAAAATCCAAAACTCTAAATGTTGCACACACATTCACTCCAAAGCACAATACTAAGCAAAGCTGGCCTTGGTTACAAAGGAAAAGGAAAATGACCGATTGAGTGTCTTTGAAAGGACAGTGAGAAGAGATTGGCCGAGTCCTCAAAGCAAACTCCAAGCGAAAATACTCTGAAAGAAGAAGCGAGCTACCAAAAACCCCGGAAAATCCATAAAAGAATAACATATGATGGGAATGGTAGAAAATATCCAAGCCAAGTGATTGGAATAATGTGAACTATCGGACAAAGGACTTATGGAATATAAGCCCAAATGGCAAAGGCCTAGAACTCAAGAAAGGCCATTCGAAAAGCATAAGAGCTTTCATCGCACACACACATATGCACCTAGGCACTACACTCAAAGACACCACAAGGAAGGCAATTGCTAAAACACATATGCAGCATACCGACAAAAGAGGCAATTTGTATGAACCTAGAATCCCCAAGCAATTTGCCAGGATTAATTATGATTATGGCACGATAGATGGCAACCTCTTAGAGTCAAATCATTTGGCTATAGGTTGGTTGGATCATCTTAGAATTCTAACCCCTCGGGACCCGGACAAGTATGGGTACCTAAAACTTAATTTCCTTGATTGCGGAGTTCAAGGGCGGTGAGTGCCAAGGAACCTGGTACATGGATAGTGGGCATTCCGGACATATGACAGAAATAAGAGAAATCTGTCAAAATTCAAGGAAGTCAAAGGAGCAAAAGTCATATTTGGGGAAATGAAGCTCTCTGGTGAAATAAAGAGGCATTGGATCCATCAAGAGGAATGGATTAGAAATCACGGATGTTGCATATGTTGAAGGACTCAACTTCAACTTACCGAGTATCGATCGGCTCGTGACAAGGGCTACAATGTTGGATTCAACATGGGTATATGCCAAATCAAAGAAATTGAATCAAATGAAGTGGTCTTTGCAAGGATGTAGACGAGAAAAATATGTATGTAGTGGATTGGTCAACCGCAACACCCAAAGACTTGTCTACTAGCAAAAGTACAATTTGAATCAAGTTGGTTTGTGGCACAAAAAAGCCGAGTCACTGAATTTCAAAACAATTAACAAGTGGCAAGAAGTCATCTTGTAGAAGGACTTCAGGACTCAAGTATACAAGAAGGAGAGTATATGTGATGCATGTCAAAAGGGAAAGCAAATCAAGTCGTCATTCAAAGAAAAGACATGCCCATCCTCAACAAGAATATTGCATCTACTTCATATGGATCTATTTGGCCCAGTGGAACCGGCTAGCATAAGTGGAAAAAAATACACCTTGGTGGTAGTAGATGACTACTCAAGATATACATGGACAATATTCATGTGCAAGAAGAAAGAAACTCTACAAAAACTACCACACGGTGATGAAGAGGATTCAAAATGAGAAGAGTCAAACCATTATCAAAATAAGATCGGATAGAGGAACCGAGTTTGTCAATGGAATAATAACTCAAGATTGTATTGAGAATGGTATTGGTCATGAACTATCGGCACAAGGACTCCACACAGAATGGAGTTGCGAGAAAGAAGGAACAGAACCCTCAAAGAAGCGGCAAGGACCATGTTAGGCGATGCGGGGTTACCAAAAAGATTTTGGGTGAAGCAATCAACACGACTGCTACACCCAAAACAGGATGTATGATAAATAGACGGTGACAAAGACTCCTATGAGATCTGGATGGAAGAAAACCAAATGTTGCATATTTGAGAATATTTGGATGTAAATGCTTCATCCACAACAATGGCAAAGACAACCTAAAGGCTTTTGATGCTAAAGTCGATGAGGGTATCTTCTTAGGATACTCGGTGAAAGCAAAGCCTCTGAGTACTCAACAAAAGAACTATGGTTGCGGAAGAATCCATTCATGTAGTATTCGATGAGCCAAATGTAAATGGAGAAGACATTGAAGAATCGGTGATAAGTGAATCATCCAACCACACGAAGAGTCCCTATCTTTCAAGGAAAGCCGGAATTATCAATTATCAATTGAAGAAGATGAGATAGCTGAATCTCAAAAACGGTTGGAAAATTTGCGGCTAAGTGATGATAAAAAAGTCGACTACACCAACACAGTGCAAGTCGATGAATCCAGCCTAACTTACTCCAACTTGATGTAAGATGGCCGAGAGACCATCCACCAGAACTTGTCATTGGAGATATAAGAGAAGGTGTCAAAACAAGATCCAGAACTCAACAAGAAGCCATGTTCACATGCTTCATCTCGCAAATAGAGCCCAAAGATGTGTCACAAGCATTGGACGACACACATTGGATTCAAGCTATGCAAGAAGAGTCAATCAGTTTGAGAGAAATAAAGTATGGGAATTAGTGCAAAGACCCATACATCAAAATGTTATTGGAACCAAATGGGTATTCAGAAATAAGATGAACGAGGAAGGCTCTGTGGTAAGAAACAAAGCAAGACTAGTAGCCAAAGGATATTGCCAAGAAGAAGGGATAGATTTTGATGAAACATTTGCCCCTGTAGCAAGATTGGAAGCTATAAGGATGTTTCTTGCCTATGCGACTCACAAGAATTTCATTGTATATCAAATGGATGTAAAAAGTGCATTTCTAAATGGTTTATTGGAAGAAGAAGTATATGTTGAACAACCTCCAGGATTTGAGCGGAAGACTCTTGGAGATAAGGTATCTGACTCAAGAAAGCCCTGTATGGATTGAAACAGGCACCCGAGCATGGTATGGTATGACACCTGTCACAATTCCTAATCGAAAATGGATTCACAAAAGGAAAAGTAGATAGAACACTTTTCGTAATTCAAGACAAGAAGAGTATCTTGCTTGTTCAAATATATGTGGATGACATCATTTTTGGATCCACTAACAAAGAGCTATGTGAAAAATTTTCAAACCTCATGCAAAGTAAGTTTGAAATGAGCATGATGGGAGAGTCGACATTCTTCCTTGGACTCCAAGTGAAACAATTTGAAGGATGGAACCTTCATAAGTCAAACAAAATATACCGGAGATTTAATGAAGAAGTTTGGTATGGAAGAGAAGTCTTACGTAAAAATACCAATGAACACATCATCAAAATGGACATGGATGCGGATGGCAAAACTGTAGATCAAACAAGATCTGAGCACTTATTGGATCACTGCTCTATCTCTCACAAAGCGGGCGGACATCACCTTTCTTTGTAGGTGTATGTGCAAGATTTCAATCGCTCCAAAAGAGAGCCATATATGACTAAGAGAATATTGAGATACGAAAGGAAGCCAAGAAGTAGGCCTATGGTATCCAAAGGAAGGTGGATTCAAGCTAATTGGCTATTGATTCGACTATCTTTGGATGCAGAGTGGACGGGAAGAGCACTTCAGGCACATGTCAAATGCTAGGAAACAGACTAATTTCTGGTTTAACAAGAAGCAAAACTCAATAGCCACCTCTACTGGTGAGGCGGAATACATAGGCTGGGCGGCAAATTTGTTGTGCCCAAGTCCTATGGATGAGACAACAAGCGAGAGACTATGAAGTTGAGGAAAAAGAAATTCCAATCATGTGTGATAACACAAGTGCCATTGCAATCACTCAAAATCTGTGTTGCACTCAAGAACAAAACATATTGATGTCGATATCACTTCATAAGAGATCATGTTGAAAAGAAGGACATTATCTTGGAATATGTCTCAACCGATAAACAACTAGCCGACATCTTCACAAAACCATTATGTGAATCAAGATTTGAAGAACTCAAACATGAGTTGGGGTTAATTGGTGGTGACACTGAGACAAATTAAAGAAGAGAAATGGAACAGAAAAAAAAAGGGAAAAAGAGTCGAAAAGAAATCATTTCGAGAAATCGGTATGTCGGAAGAAACTGACTACACCGAAGTCGGTGATGATAGCCGAGTCGCTAAGAGAACTGTGAGAAGTAGAGTCAAATCGCCTAAGAGATAAGTGAATAACTTATGAGCAAAGTGACAAAAACACGGTCGTTTTGACTAAGCGAGAATGTTTTAAGGAACACGTCAAAGATAATGATGATGTGTGGACATAAAAGCGCACACCAAGCTTATGATTGGATATAAATCTTTGCCGCATTAAATACGAGACGTGAAATGCTCAATAGGCGTGCGAAATCCAAGCCGTTGATTTCGATCACAATTCAAAAACCGCCTGCACGTCCTTTCATAAACCATATTTAAACCATTTTCGTCCGTTTCTCTCTCACACTTCTAAAACTGTTCATCTCTTTCTCTCAAAAGCAAAGGCAAAATACTCTCGAAACCCTATCAACCTTCAAATCAATTTCTGAGTTTTTCTTGATATAATCCTGAGAAATGGCACCAACTTATGACTTTACCAAGTTAGGAAAGCAAATCCACACCGGTTCGACGGTGGATTTCGACGGAATGGTGAAGCAGGGGTCCGACGACACCCTGGTGAAGAAAATCGCTGAGAAGTTGGAAACGTCCGGGCTAAAATCGTTTCTAACGCTAGAATATCCGATGACCTATGTGGAGGAGGTCGCACAATTCTACGTGAATGCTGAGATTCACGATGAAAGAATCAAGTCATCTCCCCATTCACGGAAAGCGGTGACTATCATCACGCCAAGATTTGGTGAACATTGCTCACTACCGCCAGGTGAAGGAGCATCCGAGATTAAAGAAGTGATGTAAACTTGGACGCCTTTTTGGAAAGAAATAGCCAAGTCCGACTTTGCCGATAAAATAATATACACAAACAAACAAGAGCTGGCTGAAGGAGGATTATCACAAGTTGTTGGACATAGTTGCCAAATGTATCGACATCAAATTTGGCGGCTTTGACCAATCTGTCAAAGGCGAAGGCGATTGTAATGGGTGCAATCATCGAAGAAAAGAAGATCAATGGGCTGAGTTTGTCTACAGACTCGCGAACGTGGGGAACAAGTTCTTCAAAGAATATGGTTCATTTGGAGGATCCTAGGATATGGCCTAGTGATTGGCGGCTATTGGAGGTGAAAGGAGTCCCTCTTAGACATGGGAAAGCATTCCATGTTAACAAGAGGATGTTGAGCAAACCTCTCGGGCGCAGAAGAGAGCTTACGCCAAGAGAGGCGACACCGGTGAGGGGAATCGGTGACCAGAAGATACAACTGTTTCCTCTCCACCTAAGAAGAGAGCGCCCCTGCAGCAAAGAAAACAAACATGCTCCCGCCCCTGCGCGTCGAGAAGGACTCACAAATACCTTCTCCGATCGTCAAGAAGAGGAGAAGCGAGAATCCACGACGCCCGCTCCTCGAAACAAACACCAGCACGGCCCCCGCCGCTTAAAGACTCGAGGACACCCCTCGAACCGAGAAATTCCCTGGTACAAACCGGGAGATGAAGAAGACTCGTCAGCGGTCGAACAGGAGAAACCAGTGAGTCGATTACTCGGCCTAGCACAAATACGGAGACTACTTTGGAGAAGTAGAGTCTCGGATGTAGTTGATAAACGAGCCAAGTCTGCTGAAGGCGTCGCAGAGGCAACCGAAGACACAATCTGTAGCTCACACACCAAGCACAAGAAAGAACCAGCCCGAGCGGATAGTGATGTAATGATCCTATCTCCACCTTACCCAAACATCCAAAATCGTCTGCGTGAGTGGAGAAAATGGAAGTTGAGCAAGTCAAGGGAGCAGTTCCAACGGCCTGAGTTCATAGAAGAAGAAGAGGAACTGCTAAATTTCCTTGGATTAACTCTTTGTGCTCCTAGCTACGGATGAAGACAATCGCACGGACATCCTGCGGATGTACAAGGGGGGAGAGAGAAAAGCAAAAGGAAGAAGCGAAGAAACACGTGAGAAGGCAAGCATCCGCCCTATCTCGGCACCACGAGAACACACACATCCTCTCCTTGATGTCCCTCTCGACGGTGACGAGGAACGAGGAGAATGTCGCCCCACGAAGAGTTGCAAATGCAGCAAGCATTGCACGAGTCAAGAATCCTTCACGAGCAAAGACTAATGGAGGGACTGGAGAGTCCTCGAACACACGGTGAAATCGATCCAATGGGAGTGGTTCAGCAAATAGCCACTGATGTTGCTGCTACCACTTCCCTGACTCACTCGGAAGAAAGCAATAAGGAATTGGCGATGAAACCGGGCTAGTGGGGACCCCGGTCGAGCCAATCCCTATTGAAGGTGTGCTACCACCGCCCCAACGGCTGAACAATCAATCGAAACAACCGGGAGTTTGGAGACGAGTGACCCCATTCCAAGTCACTCGGTGGTGCGCCCGAGGGGGAAACTCCCTCCACTGCAGCAAGGTCGGAGGATGCTGCAGATGACTCCACAACGAATCAAGGAGGTGAAGAAGAGAAATTACAATCACAAGAAGAACAGCAAGTTGCCATCAACTTAAGCTCAGGCGATTGAGCTGTCTCTCTTGAGGTGCCAACCGCTTTGAAGGCTAATGACGCTGGCGATGCGGTCGAGGCACATGAAGGAACAGCACGGGAGTTAACACTGGCGATGAAAGTGCAATCCATGGGGTTGAGACTCCTATGGATGCCACTATAGAAGACCCCTGAGAGACAAAGTGACGACATGTCGAAAGGGTGGACCAAGGCCTCAAATGAAGAGAGAAGTTGGAGGTAATGAAGGCCACGGGAGGTTGAGACTTCCGGGGTAAAAGAAGTCAAGTAGAGAACATCCCTCCTACTATCATCGACCCATCCGAGAAGGAGATCGGTGCACTTCATGATTCCCAGGACAACCCCGATGTCACTTTTCCGGGATCGAAGGCGAAGAAGAAGCTTCGAGTCATCCCCATGACAAATCCAAAAGACTCGTTTGTGGATGTTCCAGAACGAGCAAGTCGATCCCAAGACTACTCGTCAAACTTTGAACTTTGATGATGAGCCACCACTAGAAATCTCATCATCGTCCGATGACGCTCGATAAGGCCGAGGACGATCCATGAAATGGAAAAACCAGTTGAGACCAACGGTGTTAAGACAGTGAGGCTCAAGCAAGCAGTCTCTACTTCACAAGAACCCAGTGAACAAGAGACCACTTTGCACGAGGCTCCTCAAGTCGCAACAGGATCGATTCCCAAAAGAACTTCACGCGCACCGCTCATCATCGAACAGATCGGTCGGCGGTGATGAATCTTTTGTAGAATCTTTCCCTTTCTCACTTGGAGATACCGAGAACTCCACGAAGAATCGAAAATGAACAAGCACGCTATCACAAACCAGCTCTGTTCTTCCAACAGACACCATTGTTCGGTGATTATGACTTCGATGTTGTATGGCCATCACCGCAATGAAGAAAGAATCGGTGAAGTTTGAGAAGTGTTCAAAGCACTCTTTCTTGAGGTTGAACGGATGGAGAGGCATCAGGCTGTTTGGACATGCGACTGGACAACAGAGATGCCAACTTCTGGTGACTTGAGAGGCATCGGTCGAGGATAAGGGAATGGTGGCAACAACAAGAATCAATGCGTGTAGAACGGTGAGATACTTGAACTTTGTTCAACAAGTCTTTGGTGTGGAGAGTCAAAATGTTGATGCAAAAACGAACGTTTGAGAGAACACATTGAGCATATGCATGAAGCTCACCGCCGAAATCAAGGTCAGCTGCGTGAGCAAAATACAAATGATATACAGCGTTTGGAAGAACACATGACTAGAAAATTCAGCCTTCTCATGGCATTTGAGATGAAGCCGATTTCAACAGAGAGTCCAATGCTACTCGATCGAATTCCGTCTTTACAACGCAGCAGACTTGAAAAAAACTCGACTATCCACAGGCTCGATTTCATGCTTGCCAAAGATGTTCCCGGGGTTCCTCTATCCTTTGATGATGCCAAAAAGGGGAAGAGGAATACCTTAAAGCAAAGAAAAAACTTTGAAAAGAAAGGAAGCGGTGAGAAGGGAACAATCGAGAAAGGAAAATCGGTGAGGAAATTTTGAAACAAAAGAAAGGAAAATCTGTGAGGGGGAAGGATCAAAAGATGTGACCTTGATGATTGCACAAACCCCTCAACAGGTCCTCATCTGGTGACATTATAAGCACAAACTCCCGTGACTCGCCACTCCAACACTCTTTGTATCTATGCCGAGAAGAGAAAAACAATTGAAGCGGGGATGAAGGAAGTGGAAGGAAGAATGGATGCAGGGTGATGAACATCTTGAAAGAACATGGAGGCATTCGGTTAGCGAGAGACACGTATGCCATTTCGGATGTCGGGACAGAGCCACGTCAGTGACGAATTCAAAACGCTCGAATCAAGGATATTTTGCAAATATGTCCATGGCTCAAGCTTGGGACTTATCTTTGGGAAAAAGGTCTCGCCTTATGTGAAGAAGGCGACAGAGCAGACTTCGGCGATCCTCTCACTGGTCACTCTCTGGTCACTCATTTGGAAAGAAGACCCCAAGACAAAGATACGCCCGCAGGTAGAGGAAGAAGCGAAGAGTGGAGGAAGAAGCTTCAAACCAGGCCTCTGCCCAAAAATATTGAATACGTAGATCCGGGGAAAGAAAGGAGGGATCTTGGGCCGGGCTTGACCAAGTGGCAAATTTAAAAGTGGCTAAATCTAACCGAGTATGCAAAGAGATTAGAAGAAGAAGAAAACAAGAGACAAACTCGGCTATGGCGGGAGAGACAGGAAAGAATAAGAAGAGATGAAGCTGCCAGGAAAGCATATGAGAAGAAAAAGAAGCAAATTTGGCGAGAGAAAAAGAGAAGAAGAGAAGAAGATCTTGATCAAGATGAAAGAAGGAGACAAATGAAGGAGATGAAGTGTTGATGTCCAACCCTTCGTGTATTTTATTATGTAAATACATACAATGTAAGTCTACGTAATAAAGCTATAAATTCTTTATTTTTTTGTGAAGACAATCATATACTCGATACACCTTGTAAACATTGTGTTAAGTACAAGAATGATATGATCAATAAAAAGATTGATTCTGCGCATACATTCTATGTCAATACACTATCGTATGTATCTTTGTTATTTGCATCTTTGTATGGTTTAAGTTTTGGCATCATCAAAAGGGGGAAATTGTTAGGAATTTTATTGTTTAGATTTTGATGAATGCCATGTAAAACTTAGAATAGAAAGTTGGCACCCCAATTCTGTTGTAAAATGCATTGTAATGAATAGAGTGGCCAAGCCGAGTTAAGTCGCCTACGCCCTAACATTCAAGAAGACAAATCAAGACTGGAAGGAAGACTCTGCTGCGAGACAGTGAGTATGGCAAAATAGAGTAGACGGGAACTCTATGAAGAAAAAGGTGAGATGCAACTGAGTGGAGCATCATCAAGTCAACTAAAGAAAAGCCAAGTCTCAAGTTGAAGTGGAGAAGAGTCATCCAATGATTGGAAGTCGACTCTAAGTCACCTGGGGAAAGCAAGGAAATGCAGTCAAGTCGAGATAATCGTAAAAAAAGAACCGTTGTACGTAAATCAAGAGATTTACTTAAACAAGTAATATCTCCATACCACCTTTCTTGGAGTGCTCAGTCCCGAAGCGTGCAAAAGGAATGAACCAATGGGAAGCACTACACCGTGTCGAACTCGAAAAGGTGAAACAACAATTCATACGAGGAAACAAAGAATTCCAAGAAGCGCAAGCCAACGATCGCAAAGTGACTTTCAAAAATAAGCCTATCTCTTCAACGGGCAAATTTTTGAAAGTTCACTATAAAAGGCTGAGGAGTTTGTTTGAGAAAAAAAGAAGGATGACACACACGTGAGATATACAAGCATATTAGAAAATCTGAAACATTTTCAATCCTCAAGCCTACATTACGAAGTACATCAATCCAACACTCACCTGTGAAGGAAAGAGAACTTCAATCAGTTGAAGAGGAAACTTTTGAAAACAAGGGGTCTACATTCCAGGAAGGATTGTAGAAAGGTTCAAGGTTGAACCAAGTCTTAAGCTTTTGGAGGGCTTCGTGATCAAATCCAAAGAGCTTGAGCAAGTGAGTAGTAACAAAGGCAGCTGCCCTGTGAAGAAGCCGAGTCGTCACGAGAAGCTTGGTGAGTGATCAAGGCGTCTCAGATCGAGTCCCTAAGGATCAAGTCGGTTGTTGTGATCAAGACTTGTATCGGATCTATTACCACTTTGTTAATCGATCATTACTTAGTTGATTCCTCGGGAGTTGGAGAAGAGAGGAGTAGAAGAATTACCCCATCTTCGAACCTCTATAAAAACCTTATCTGTGTCATTTACATTTCAAGCATTTAAATTCATGCACTTTTAATCGCTTATATCTCACGATAAATTTGCTATCCATTTGATAATTTATAAGTACTAAATCAAGCTCTAAAATCTTGCTTAATCAAACTTAAGGGTGTTAAGTCTTCCAATGAAAATAAAACCACAGTTGAGTTAAATTATAGCCAACAATCGAGTTACTCCATCAACGGCTTTCATTTGAGTCTGTTGAGAGTTTAACTCTACTTGAGTGACTAATTCGATTTGTCCATCAAGGACACAAATTGTGTAGAATCAACTCTGTAGATTTAAAAGGACTAAATCAAAAATTTGGTAAGGTTTATTCAACCCCCCCTTCTAAATCTTACACTTACACCCTTTGGGACCTACAATAAGCACAATCACAAACAAACTGGCCTTGGATACAAAGGAAAAGGAAAACAACCAGTTGAGTATGCTGAGAGGACAACTGAGAAGAAATGCAGTCGAGTTCCTCAACAAACTCCAAACAGAAAATACTCTGGGAAAGCAAATAGAGCTAACAAAACCCCATAAGTTTCATCAGAGAAACACACATGATGGGAATGGTAGAAACTATCCAAACTATACTGATTGGAATAATGTGAAACATCAGCAAAGACCAATGGAATACAAGCCAGATGGCAAAGACCTAAAACTCAGCAAAGGTCATTCCAGAGGCAAAAGAGCTATCAACACACATATGCACCCAATCACTTCACTCAGAATTTTCACAAATCTCTCAAGAAATCAATTGCTAAAACACACACATAGGCATAAAGACAAAAGGGACAGCTGTATGAACCTAAAACCCCCAAGCAATTTGCTAATGTGCACTATGATTATGACACTGATAGATGGTAACCTCTTAGAGTGAAGTCCTTTGGCTATAAGTTGGTTGGATCATCTTATAGTACTAACCCCTCAGACCGGACAAGTATGGGTACCTAAAAACTGATTTCCTTGATTGCAGGTTCAAAGAACAGCTGAGTGCCAAGGAACCTGGTACATGGATAGTGGCTTTTCCAGACATATGACAGGAAACAAGAAAAACCTGTCAAGATTCAAGGAGATCAGATGTGCAAAAGTCATATTTGGAGAAAATGAAGCTCCATGGGAAATCAAAGGCACATGATCTATCAAGAAGAATGGATTGGAAATCACAGATGTTGCTTATGTTGAAGGCCTCAACTTCAACTTGTTAAGCATTAGCCAACTCTGTGATAAAGGCTACAATGTTGGATTCAATATGGGAGTGTGCCAGATCAAAGATGCTGAATCAAATGAAATAGTGCTACAAGGATCAAGACAGAAGAATATGTATGTAGTAGATTGGTCTACTGCTACACCAAGCACTTTTCTGCTAGCAAAGAGCACAGCCGAATCAAGTTGGCTATGGCACAAGAAGCTGAGTCATCTGAATTTCAAGACAATCAACAAGCTTGCAATGAGTCATCTTGTAGAAGGATTGCCAGACTTAGTGTACAAGAAAGAAAGTGTATGTGATGCATGCCAGATGGGAAAGCAAATAAAATCTTCATTCAAGGATAAACCAAGTCCTTCTTCAACAATGATATCACATCTGTTGCATATGGATTTATTTGGTCCAGTTGAACCAGCCAGCATAAGTGGAAAGAAATACACCTTGGTGGTGGTAGATGACTATTCAAGATATACATGGACAATCTTCATGTGAAAAAAGAACGAAACTTTGCAGAAGTTATCTCAGCTGATGAAAAGAGTTCAAAATGAAAAGAGCCAAACCATTATAAAGATAAGGTCTGACAGAGGAACTGAGTTTGTCAATGGGATAATAACTCAGTATTGTGTTGAAAATAGAATTGCTCATGAGTTTTCTACAGCAAGAACTCACAGCAGAATGGAGTAGCTGAAAGAAGGAACAGAACTCTCAAGGAAGCTACAAGGACCATGTTAGCTGAAGCTGGATTGCCTAAGAGATTTTGGGCTGAAGCCATTAACACAACATGCTATACTCAAAATAGATGCATGATCAACATGCAATTGACCAAGACTCCCTATGAGATTTGGACAGGGAGAAATCCAAATGTTGGATATTTCAGGATATTTGGATGTAAATGTTTCATCCATAACAATGGCAAAGATAATTTGAAGGCTTTTGATGCTAAATGTTAGGAAAATTATTGTTTAGATTTTGATGAATGCCATGTAAAACTTAGAATATAAAGTTGGCACCCCAATTCTTGTTGTAAAATGCATTGTAATAAATAGAGCTAGCCAAGCTGAGTTAAGTCAGCTACGCCCTAACATGCAAGAAGACAACTGAAGACTAGAAAGAAGACTCCACCTGCGAGACAACTAAGTATGGCAAAGAAGAGTAGACGGGAACTCCATGAAGAAGCGGTGAGATGCATCCGAGTGGAGTATCGGTCAAGTCAACTCGAGAAAAGCCAAGTCTCAAGTTGAAGTGACGAGAAGAGTCATCCAATGATTGGAAGGCGACTCTAAGTCACCTGGGGGAAAGCAAAGAAATGCGATCAAGTCGAGATAACTATAAAAGATCCGTTGCCGAGAAATCAAGAGAATTACTTAAACAAGTAATATCTCCATATCGCCTTTCTCGGAGTGCTCGGTCCCGAGCGTGCAAAAGGAATGAACCAATGGGAAGCACTACACCGTGTCGAACTCGAAAAAGGTGAAAGAACAATTCATACGAGGAAATGGCAATTCCAAGGACTGCAAAATTACAGACCTGAACCAAACAACGTTCAAGCAATTATTAGAAAATCAAACATTCTCAATCCTGAAGCCTACACTACGAAGAACATCAATCCAACACTCACTTTGTGAAGGAAAGATAACTTCAATTAGTTGAAGAGGAATATACTGAAAAATCAAGGGGTCTACATTCCACGAAGGATTGTAGGAAGGTTCAAGGTCGAACCAAGTCTTAAGCTTTTGGAGGGCTTCGTGATCAAATCCAAAGAGCCCGAGCAAGTGAGTCAGTAGTAGCAAGCAAAACGCCCTGTGAAGAAGTTCGAGTCATACGAGAAGCGGTGAGTGATCAAGGCGTCTCATCGAGTCCCAAAGGATCAAGTCATTTGTGTGATCAAGACTTGTATCCGGGTATTACCACTTTGTATCTTTCGCTCAATACCTAGTGGATTCCTCCAGGAGTAGGAGAAGAGAGGAGTAGAAGAATTACCCCATCTTCGAACCTCTATAAAAATTTCATTGTGTCATTTACATTTCAAAGACTTTAATTCCCGCATCTTAACTGTTTAAATCACTTTGATAAATTTGCTATCCACTTGATAATTTCTAAGTACTAAACCAAGCATTAAATCCTTGCTTAATCAAACTTAAGGGTGTTAAGTCTTCCAATGAAAACAAACCACTGATTGAGTTAATTTAGACTTAACAAGTGAGTTATTCCTTCAATGACTCGGTTGAGTGCGTTGAGAGACTAACTCTACCGATTATCTAAATCGATTGTCCACCAAGGACAGTTTGTGTAGTATCAACTCTGAATTTTTAAAAGGACTAAATCGAAAATTTGGTAAGGTTTATTCAACCCCCCCTTCTAAACCTTACACTTACACCCCTTGGGACCTACAAGTGGTATTAGAGCGGTTTGTTCATTGAACCCTCCGCACTGGTTACTGAACTAGATCTCCAAACTTTTCAAAGTCTGCTTAAGTACTTAAACTCTTAAAACTCTTTCTATCATTAAAAGTTATTATCATGGAAGCAAATTTGACACGCATCCCTATGTTCACAATTGAAGAATTTGATGATTGGAAAATTCGTATGCAGGCTCATCTATCAACATTACATGGTGAGATGTGGATAGTGATAGAAGATGGGCCACTGCAAATCTTAAAGGTGAAACATTTGTAAGAAAGAGAGCTGCGGTGAAGGAGAAGAGGATGTTGCTCCTGCACAGTCATGGTTGAAAAACCAAGAATCGAATGGACAAATGATGAAAGAAAAAGATACAACCTGGACAATGTAGCCAAGGACATCCTTTACAAAACCTTGGACAAAGCCATGTTCAATAAAGTCAAATCATGCAAAACGGCTAAAGAAATCTGGGACAAGCTAACATTGATTTGTGAAGGCTCGTGAGCAAATCAAAGAAAACAAATTATCGTGGTCTGTCTGTAAATTTGAGAACTTCAAAATGATCTCGGAGAAAACCTGGATCAAGCTGGATGCTCGATTCACGTAAATCACCAACGAGTTATCCGCACTTGGAAAGGAATATGCACAGAAGAAATGTGTATGAAGATCCTAAAAAGTCTTCCATTGAATGGGAAATGAAGGTCATGGCACCGAGACATTCCATGGACCTATCAAAGACATCCAACCATGAATTATTCTCGGACCTCAAAGCTTACGAGTTTGAGCCGAGAAGAAAAGACCAGGAAGAGACATTTGTACCCCAAAATAGTGCTCTAATTGTAAAAGATGGGAAGAGAGTCGAGGTCAAAGAAGTCATTGATCCGGAAGAAATAGCCCCGATGGTCAAAAGATTCAACAAGTTCTTCAATAAGAACTACAAGAGAGGAAAGGGTGAATCTTCCAGAAGACACTCGGCTCCCTCCAAATCAAGGGAAGATAGGCCAACCAAGAGAACATATCATCAAAAAATTGAGTATCAAAGGGTCGACAATCCAAGAATGGAGAGAATCGATCAAAAGGTCTGAATATCTATCTTGAACTATGCAGACAACCAGGTCACTATGCCATTGATCGCTCATATCCTGTAGTTAACAAATACAGAATGAAGAAGAAATGAAGGTCTTGAGAGAAAGAAGACAAGAAAAGAAAAAGGCAATGATGGTCTGCAGAGATCATTAAAACAACCAAGTCAAGAGAGACAATCGATTGATTGAGAGCGGTGAAGCCGACTACTCAAGTGACTCACGAAGAAGAAGCCTTGATCCGCTTGATGGCCAAGGAACAGGATCAACCGACCAAGAAGATGAGGTACACTCTAACTCATCAAACTCGGACTCTAATGATAGTGATCGTGACACACACACTTCATCATCCACTCGATCTTTATGATTCATTAGGCAAAATGATGAAAGATTTTGAACACATTAAATCCCACACACTATTGAATGAGGAAAACAGCCTACTCAAGAGCCAAAACTCAAAGCTGACTAAAGAGCTGAGTACTCTAAGTCAAATAGCTAATGAGAACGATAGTTTAAAGGCTGAAAACACTAAGTTAATAGCAGAAATTGCTGCCATAGAAAAGAGGGAGAATGACCTCAAAAATGTTATTGCCTCATTCACTAAGGCATCTAAATCATTGGATGATCTTATTATGAGTCAAAAAGAATGTGGAGACAAGACAGGGTTAGGATTTAATTCCTCTGTGCTATGTCAAACCTCAAAAGTGATTTTGGAAAAAGGATCTTCAAGCCATGAAGAGTCTGAAAAATCCAAAACTCTAAATGTTGCACACACATTCACTCCAAAGCACCATAACAAACAAACCGGCCTTGGTTATAAAGGAAAAGGAAAACAACTGATTGCTTGAGTGCGCTGAGAAAGGACAAATTTGAGAAGAGATTCAGTGAGTTCTCAAAGAAACTCCAAAGAAAATACTCTGTAAGGAAGAAGCGAGCTACCAAAAACACCAGAAAATCCATAAAAGAAATACATATGATGGGAATGGTAGAAAATATCCAAGCCAAGTGATTGGAATAATGTAAACTATCAAAGATAGACTTATGGAATATAAGCCCAAATGGCAAAGGCCTAGAACTCAAAGAAAGGCCATTCCAAAAGTATAAGAGCTTTCATCAACACACATATGCACCTAGGCACTACACTCGAGAGACACCACAACTACCCAAAGAAGGCGATTGCTAAAAATTATACACAGCATACGAGACAAAAGAGACAGCTTGTATGAACCTAGAATCCCCAAGCAATTTGCCAGGATTAATTATGATTATGGCATCGATAGATGGCAACCCCTTAGAGTCAAAACATTTGGCTATAAGTTGGTTGGATCATCTTACAATTCTAACCCCTCGGGACCCGGACAAGTATGGGTACCTAAAACTTAATTTCCTTGATTGCGGGTTCAAGGAGGCAGTGAGTGCCAAGGAACTGGTACATGGATAGTGGCTATTCGGACACATGACGGGAAACAAGAAAAATCTGTCAAAATTCAAGGAAGTAAAAGGAGCAAAAGTCATATTTGGAGGAAATGAAGCTCTGGTGAAATAAGAGACATTGGATCCATCAAGAGGAATGGATTAGAAATCACGACGCGTTGCATATGTTGAAGGACTCAACTTCAACTGCTAAGCATCGATCAACTCGTGACAAGGGTTACAATGTTGGATTTAACATGGGTACATGCCAAGTCAAGAATATTGAATCGAATGAAGTTGTGTTGCAAAGATGCATGAAGAACATGTATGTCGTGGATTGGTCAACAAAGAACACCCAAAGACTGTCTATTAGCAAAGAGCACAAATTGAATCAAGTTGCTGTGGCACAAAAAGCCGAGTCACCTAAATTTCAAAACGATTAACAAGCTTGCAAGAAGTAATCTTGTGGAAGGACTTCATTCAAAGATATACAAGAAGGAGAGGTATATGTGATGAATGTCGAAGGGAAAACAAATCAAATCTTCATTCAAAGAAAAGACATGTTCATCTTCAACAAGAATATTGCATCTGCTACATATGGATCTATTTGGGCCAAAGTGGAACCGGCCAAAGATAAGTGGAAAGAAATACACCTTGGTGGTAGTAGATGACTACTCAAGATATACATGGACAATATTCATGTGTAAGAAGAAAGAAACTCTACAAAAACTACCACAACGGTGATGAACAAGATTCAAAACGAGAAGAGCAAACCATTATCAAAATAAGATCAGACAGGAGGAACCGAGTTTGTCAATGGAATAATAACTCGATTGTATTGAAAATGGTATTGGTCATGAACTATCAGCAGCAAAGGACTCCACACAATGCAGAATGGAGTTGCGAGAAAGAAGGAAACGCAGAACACTCAAAAAGAAGCAAGGACCATGTTAGTCAAGCGGGGTTACCAAAAAGATTTTGGTGAAGCAATCAACACGACTTGCTACACTCAAAACATATGTATGATAAAACAGACGGTGACAAAGACTCCCTATGAGATTTGGACGGGGAGAAAACCAAATGTTGCATATTTGAGAATATTTGGATGTAAATGCTTCATCCACAACAATGGCAAAGACAATCTAAAGGCTTTTGATGCTAAAGTTGATGAAGGTATCTTCTTAGGATACTCACCAAAGCAAAGCCTCTGAGAATACTCAACAAAAGGACTATGGTTGCGGAAGAATCCATTCATGTGGTATTCGATGAGCCAAATGTAAATGGAGAAGACATTGAAGAGTCACCGATGATAAGTTTGAATCATCCAACCATACTGAAGAGTCCCTATCTTTGTCAAGTCAAGTCGAAATTATCAATTCGAAGAAGATGAGATAGTGAATCTCAAAAACAATTTGGAAAATTTGCGGCTAAGTGGTCACGAGAGAGTCGACCACAACAATACAGTGCAAGAGACGATCAATCCGCCTAACTTACTCCAACCTCGATGTAAGATGGTCGAGAGACCATCCACGTAACTTGTCATTGGTGATATAAGAGAAGGTGTCAAAACAAGATCCGAACTCAACAAGAAGCTATGTTCACATGCTTCATCTCGCAAATAGAGCCCAAAGATGTGTTACAAGCATTGGACGACGCACATTGGATTCAAGCTATGCAAGAAGAGTGAATCGAGTTTGAAAGAAATAAAGTATGGGAATTAGTGCAAAGACCCATACATCAAAATGTTATTGGCACCAAATGGGTGTTCGAAATAAGATGAACGAGGAAGGTTACGGGTAAGAAACAAAGCAAGATTAGTTGCCAAAGGATATTGCAAGAAGAAGGAATAGATTTTGATGAAACATTTGCTCCGTGAGCAAGACCGAAGCTATAAGAATGTTTCTTGCCTATGCGACTCACAAGAATTTCTTTGTATATCGATGGATGTAAAAAGTGCATTCCTAAATGGTTTATTAGAAGAAGAAGTGTATGTTGAACAACCTCCAGGATTTGAGCGAGAAGACTCTTGGAGATAAGGTATACAAACTCAAGAAAGCCATGTATGGATTGAAACAGGCACCCGTGAGCATGGTATGATACTTTGTCACAATTCCTAATCGAAAATGGATTTACAAAAGGAAAAGTAGATAGAACACTTTTCTTAATTCAAGACAAAAAGAGTATCTTTGCTTGTTCAAATATATGTGGATGACATCATTTTTGGATCCACAAACAAAGAGTGTGTGAAAAGTTTTCAAACCTCATGCAAGGTAAATTTGAAATGAGCATGATGGGAGAGGTGACATTCTTCCTTGGACTCCAAGTGAAACGGTGAAGGATGGAACCTTCATAAGTCAAACAAAATACACCAGAGATTTAATGAAGAAATTTGGTATGGAGGAGAAGTCTTCGTAAAAATACCAATGAATACATCATCAAAATGGACATGGATGCGGATGGGAAGCCTGTAGATCAAACAAGATACGAGCACTTATTGGATCATTGCTCTATCTCACAAAGAAGGGCGGACATCACCTTTCTTTGTAGGTGTATGTGCAAGATTTCAATCTGCTCCAAAAAGAGAGCCATATGACAAAGGCTAAGAGAATATTGAGATACTTGAAAGGAAGCCAAGAAATAGGCCTATGGTATCCAAAGGAAGGTGGATTCAAGCTAATTGGCTATTGAGATTCTCGACTATCTTTGGATGCGAGTAGACAGAGGGAAGAGCACTTCGAGGCACATGTCAAATGCTAGGAAACAGTGATTTCTGGTTTAGCAAGAAGCAAAATTCCATAGCCACCTCTGGTACACCGAAGAATACATAGGCTGGGCAAAATTGTTGTGCCCAAGTCCTATGGATGAGACAAAGAAATGAGAGACTATGAAGTTGAGGAAAAAGAAATTACAATCATGTGTGATAACACAAGTGCAATTGCAATCACTCAAAATCCTCGTGTTGCACTCAAGAACAAAGCACATTGATGTTAGATATCACTTCATAAGAGATCATGTTGAAAAGAAGGACATCATCTTGGAATATATCTCAACCGATAAACAATGGCCGACATCTTCACAAAACCATTATGTGAGTCAAGATTTGAAGAACTCAAACATGAGTTAGGGTTAATTGAGTGGTGACACTCGAGGAAGAATCAAAGAAAAGAAATGGAACACAAAAAGGGAAAAAGAGTGAACTCACAAATCGGCTAAGTAAATTAGTCAGATGTCGGAAAGATAGCTATACCAAGTCATTTGTTAGTGAGTCACTAAGAGAACTGTGAGAAGAAGAGTTAAATCGGCTAAAGGATAAGTTTGAGTCACTTATGAGCAAAGTGACAAAAACACAATCGTTTGACTAAGCGGGAATGTTTTTAAGGAATACGTCAAAGATAATGATGATGTGTACAGACATAAAGCCGCACACCAAGCTTATGATTGGATATAAATGTGCCGCATTAAATACGAGACATTAAATGCTAAATAGGCGTGCAAAATCTAAGCCGTTGATTTCGATCACATTTCAAAACCACCCGCACGTCCTTTCATAAACCATACTTAAACCATTTTCGTCCGTTTCTCTCACACTACCAAAACTGTTCATTTCTTTCTCTCAAAAGCAAAGGCAAAAATTCTCTCGAAACCCTATCTATCTTCAAATCAATCTCTCGAGTTTTTCTTTGATAAAATCTGAAAAATGGCACCAACCTATAATTTTACCAAGTTAGGAAAGCAAATCCACACCGGTCTCATGTGGATTTCGACAAGCATGGTGAAACAGTGTCCGACGACACCCTAGTGAAGAAAATCGCTGAAAAATTGGAAACGACGGGTGAAACCGTTTAAAGCGTTAGAATATCCGATGACCTATGTGGAGGAGGTCGCGCGATTCTACGTGAATGCCGAGATTCACGATGAAGGAATAAAGTCATCTCATTCACGGAAAAGCGGTGACTATCTCGCCAAGGATTTGGTGAACATCGCTCACTACCAATCGAAGGAGCCTCTTAAATTAACGGTTTGATGTAAACTTGGCGATGCTTAGAAAGAAATAGCCAAGCCCGACTATCTTTGATAAAATAGTGTACACAACAAATAAGAGATCTGCCAAGGAGGATTATCACAAGTGTTGGACATAGTTGCCAAATGTATTGACATCAAATTTGGCGGCTTTGACCAATCAATCAAAAGCTAAGCCGATCGTGAATGGCCTGCGATCATCGAAGAAAAGAAAATAAATCAATTTGAGTTTGTCTACAGCAGACCGCGCGAACGTAGGGAACAAATCCTTCAAGGAAGATGGCACATTTGGAGGATCCCAGGATATGGCCTAGTGATTGGGGTGATGGAGGTGAAAAGAGTCCCTCTTAGACATGGGAAGGCATTCCATGTTAACAAGAGGATGTTTAGAGCAAACCTCTCGGCGCACTGAGAAGAGAGCCTACGCCAAGAGAGCGACACGAGTGAGGGGAATCGGTGACCCGGAAGATACAAAATTGTTTCCTCTCCACCAAAGAAGAAAGTTGCCCCGCATTGTTTGCTAAGAAGAGCTCACGCTCTCTGCAAACAAAGAAAGTCAAACATGCTCGCCCCCGCAGCCAGAGTCACCGCCCCTGCGGCCGTGTCTCCCGCCCAGCTAGCGTGGTCGAGAAGGACTCTCAAATACCTTCTCCGATCGTCAAAAAGGAGGAGAATCGATAAGCCAAGATGGCCAGCTCCTCGAAGAAAACACTAGCAAGACCCCCGCCGCCCAAGACTCAGGACGAACTGTCTCTCGAACCGTAAATCCCTCCGGTACAAACTAGAAGGCGAAGAAGAATCATCAAGCGCTCCGAGCTTGAAAACCGGCCGAGTCACCACTCACCGAACAAATACGTAAACCGCTATTTGAAGCATCGAGTCCCCAGATGTAATTGATGAAACAACCAAGTCTCACGTCAAGGCGATCGCCAGAGGCAACTCGAAAAACACACTGTTGTAGTCCACACAAATTTGAAATTAAACAAAAAGAAAGGTCGACAGAGCCGATAGTGATGTGATGATCCTATCTCCACCTTACCCGGACATCCAAAATCGTCTGCGTGAGTGGAGGAAATGGAAGTTGAGTAAATCAAGGAACAGTTCCAATGGCCCGAGTTTATAGAAGAAGAAGAGGAACTGTTAAACTTCCTTGGACTAACCACTGTGCTCCCAAAGACTAGATGAAGATAATCGCACGGACATCCCGCAGATCTTCAAGGACAAGGAGAAGGAAAGGCAAGCGAGATGAAGCCGAGGCGCGTGAGAAGGCCAAAGATCCGCCCTATCTCGGCACCACGTAACACACATCATCCTCTCCTTGATGTCTTCTCGGCGGTGATGAAGATCCAGGAGAATCCGCCCGCTTACGTAAGAGTTGCAAATGCAGCAAGCATTGCACGAATCGAATCCTTCACGAGCAAAGATTGATGGAGGGACCAGGAGAGTCCTCGAACACAATCGAAATTGATCCAATGGGAGTGGTTCAAGCAAATCGCCATCGTTGTTGTTCTTGCCACCACTTCCCTGACTCACTCGGGAAGAAGGCGATAAGGGACTGGCGATGAAACCGGGATAGTGGGGACCCCGGTCGAGCCAACCCCTATTGAAGGTGTCTTACCACCGCCCCAACGGCTAAACATTCAATAGCAACAGTAACCGGGAGTCCGGAGACGAGTGACCCCATTCAAGTCACTCGGTGGTGCGCCACCGAGTGGGGAAACTCCCTCCACCTGCGGCCAGGTCGGAGAATCTGCAGATGACTCAACAAAGAATCCAGGAGGCGAAGTAGAGAAAATACAAACACAAGAAGAACATCAAGTTGCCATCAACGAAGCTCGAGGCAGATTGAGACTGTCTCGGTGAGGTGCCAACCGCTACGAAGGCTAATGACGCGCGATGCGGTCGAGGCACATGAATGAACAGCCTCGGGAGACTCAATGGATGCCACCACAGAAGACCCTAAGACAGTGACATCGTCGAAAGGGAGGTCCAGGCCTCGCTGCAGCGATTGAGATGCGGGAGGTAATGAAGGCCCACGGGAGGTTGAGACTTCCGGGTAAAAGAAGTCAAGTAGAGAACATCCCTCCGCTATCATCGACCCATCCGAAAAGGAGATAAGCGCGCTTCATGATTCCCAGGATAATCTCGATGTAACCTTTTCGGGATCGGAAGGCGAAGAAGAAGGTTCGAGTCATCCCCGTGATGTGATCCAAAAGACTCACCGGTGCGGATGTTCCAAGCACGAGCAAGTCCGATCCCAAGACTACTCATCAAACCTTTAATTTTGATGATGAGCCACCAATGGAAATCTCATCATCGTCCGATGACGCTCGAGAAAGGCCGAGGACCGGACTACTCAATTGGAGAAATCGGTGAGACCAACGAAGGTTGTTGAGACTGTTGAGGCTCGGCAAAAGTGGGCCCACTTCACAAAAGACCCAGTGAGAGACAGAGTCCCTGCGCGCAGCTCCCCCAGTGCCGCGAGGGTTCGACTCCAAAAATAACTTCACGCGCACGCTCATCATCGAACAAATCCCGATTGGCGGTGATGAGTCCTTTATAGAATCTTTTACTTTTTCCCTGGAGGTACCCAACCTCCATGAAGAGTCGAAGAACGAACGCGCAAGACGCTACCACGCACCAGCTCCGTTTTTCCATCGGCACCATTGTTCCGGTGATTATGATTTTGACGCCGCATGGCCATCGCCTACAACGGAGAATCATGAAGTCCGCGAAGTGTTCAAGGCATTATTCGGCCGAGATTGAACGGATGGAGAGGCATTAGGCCTCTATGGACATGCGGACCGGACAACAGAGATGCCAATCTTACTGGCGATTTAAGAGGCATAATGATCGAGATCGGGGAATGGTGGCAACAAAGAAGAAACAATGCGTGTGGAACAAGTTAGATACTTCAGGACATTGTTCAACAAGTCTGCTTGGTATGGAGAGTGAAAATGCCGATGCAAAAACGAATATTGAACATATTGAGTACATGCATGAAGCTCACACTTTGCCGAGATAAAAAGCTGCGTGAGCAAAATAAGAGTGATCTACAGCGTTTGGAAGAAACCATGAATACAAAATTCAGCCTTCTCATGGTGAGATGAAGCCGATTTCAGCAGAGTCCAACGCTACTCGATCCGAATTTCGTCCGCATACTCTACAAAGAGACTCGAGACAGAACTCTACCATCAAGAGCTCGACTTCCGCTTGCAAGATGTTTCAGTGTCCCCTCTCTTTTGATGATGCCAAAAAGGGGGAAGAGGAATACCTTAAAGCACGTAAAAGATCCGAAGCCGAAAAAGAGGATGCGATTGTGAAGGAAAAGACACGGTGAGGAAGCGCTAAAACAAAAGAAAGGAAAATCTGCTTTGAGAGGGAAGGATCGAAAGATGTGACCTTAATGATTGCACAAACCCCCAACAGGGGTCTGTCACTGGTGACATTATCGAAGAAACTCCTCAGTGACTCGCCACTCCAACACTGCTATATCTATGGTTGAAAAGAGAAAAACAATTGAAGCAGGGATGAAGGAAGTGGAAGGAAGAATGGATGCCGGGTTATGAACATCTTGAAACAAAGCATGGAGGCATTCCAAAGAGACGAGAGAGACTTATGCCATCTCGGATGTCGGGACGGAGCCACGATCAGTTGATGAATTTAAAACGCTCGAATCAAGGATACTTTGCAAATATGTCTATGGCTCAAGCTTGGGACTTATCTTCGGGAAAAGGGTCTCACGTTATGTGAAGAAGGCGACGACAGACGACAGACTACAAGCGGTCACTCTGCTGGTCACTCCGCCGGTCGGTCACTGGAAAGAAGAAGACCCCAAGACAAGACACGCCGAGAGGTAGAGGAAGAAGCGAGTGGTGGAGGAATAGGCTTGGACCTCCAGGCCTCCGCCCAAAAACATTGAACACGTAGATCCGGCAAGAAAGGAGGGATCATCAATGGGTCTTGACCAAGTAGCAAATTTGCAAGTGGCTAAAAGTAACGCCGAGTATGCAAAAAGAATAGAAGAAGAAAACAAGAGACAAACTTCAGCTATGGGAGGAAAGACAGGAAAGATTAAGAAGAGATGAAAGCTGCCAGGAAGGCATATGAAAAGAAAAAAAGAAAGTTGACGATGAGAAAAAGAGAAGAAAGAGAAGAAGATCTTGAACAAGATGAAAGAAGGAGACAACGAAGGAGATGAAGTGTTTTCGCCCACCCCTTTGTGTATTTTATTATGTAAATACATACAATGTAAGTCTTCTAAAATAAAGCTATAAATTCTTTATTTTTCGTGTAGACAAATATGTGCTCGATACACCTTGTAAAATGATTTGTGTAAAAGAACAAGAATGTTATGATCAATAAAAGGATTGATTCTGCGCATACATTCTATGTCAATACACTATCTCGTATGTATCTTTACTATTTGCATTTTTGAATGGTTTAAGTTTTGGCATCATCAAAAAGGGGGAAATTGTTAGGAAAATTATTGTTTAGATTTTGATGAATGCCATGTAAAACTTAGAATAGAAAGTTGGCACCCCAATTCTTGTTGTAAAATGCATTGTAATAAATAGAGCTAGTCAAGTGAGTTAAGTCGGCCTACGCCCTAACATGCAAGAAGACAAATCAAGACTAGAAGGAAGACTCATTGCGAGACAGTGAGTATGGCAAAGAAGAGTAGACGGAACTCTATCTTGAAGAAGCGAGATGAGATGCGGTGAGTGGAGTATCATCAAGTCAACTCGAGAAAAGCCAAGTCTCAAGTTGAAGTGATGAGAAGAGTCATCCAATGATTGGAAGTCGACTCTAAGTCACCTGGGGAAAGCAAGAAAATGCAATCAAGTCGAGATAATCAGAAAAGATCCGTTACGTAAATCAAGAGAATTACATAAACAAGTAATATCTCCATATCACCTTTCTCGGAGTGCTCAGTCCCGAGAAGCGTGCAAAAGGAATGAACTAATGGGAAGCACTACACCGTGTCGAACTCGAAAAGGTGAAAGAACAATTCATACGAGGAATTGGCAATTCCAAGGATCGCAACAAGACAAGCCAACGATCGCAAGTGACTTTCAAAAATAAGCCTATCTCTTCAACGGGCAAATTTTTGAAAGACCACTATAAAAGGCTGAGGAGATTATTTGAGAATGTGTGACACAAAATTACAGACCTGAACCAAACAACGTTCAAGCAATTATTAGAAAATCTGAAACATTCTCAATCCTCAAGCCTACACTACGAAGAACATCAATCCAAAACTCACCTGTGAAGGAAAGATAACTTCAATCAGTTGAAGAGGAATATACTGAAAAATCAAGGGGTCTACATTCCACGAATGATTGTAGGAAGGTTCAAGGTCGAACCAAGTCTTAAGCTTTTGGAGGGCTTCGTGATCAAATCCAAAGAGCCTGAGCAAGTGAGCTGTAGTAGCAAGGCAGCGTGCCCTGTGAAGAAGTTCGAGTCGCACGAGAAGCCAATTTGAGTGATCAAGGCGTCTCGGATCGAGTCCCAAAGGATCAAGTCATTTGTGTGATCAAGACTTGTATCCTGGGACTATTACCACTTTGAATACCGATCAATACCTAGTGGATTCCTCCGGGAGTTGGAGAAGAGATGAGTAGAAGAATTACCCCATCTTGAACCTCTATAAAAATTTCATTGTGTCATTCACATTTCAAAGACTTTAATTCCCGCATCATATTTGTTTAATTCACGACATATTTGCTATCCATTAGATAATCTCTAAGTACTAAATCAAGCTTTAAATCTCTACTAAACCATATTAAGGGTGTTAAGTCTTCCTGAAAACAAACCACGTTGAGTTAATTTAGACTTAGGTGAGTTATTCCTTCAATGCTCGGTTGAGTCCGTTGAGAGACTAACTCTCTGATTATCTAAATCGGTTTGTCCACCAAGGACACAAATGTTGGTGTGTAGTATCAACTCTGAATTTTTAAAAGGACTAAATCGAAAATTTGGTAAGGTTTATTCAACCCTCCCTTCTAAACCTTACACTTACACCCCTTGGGACCTACACTAAAGCTGATGAAGGTATCTTTTTGGGATACTTAGCTGAGAGCAAAGCTTATAGAGTGCTGAATAAGAGGACTATGGTCACCGAAGAGTTTATCCATGTGGTTTTTGATGAACCTAGTGTAACTGGAGAAGACATTGAAGAGTTAGCTGACAAGCTGAATCAGCCAACTATACAGAAGAGTCCTTATGTTGAAGCTGAAGTAAGAGCAAGCAACCCATAAAAAGATGAGATAGCTGAATCTCAAAGACAGCTGGAAAGTCTGCAGCTGAATGAAGATGAAAGAGCTGTTCAAGACAACTTAGCTGCGAGACAGCTGAATCCAGCAGACCTACTCCAACCTGATGTGAGATGGCTGAGAGACCATCCACCAGAGTTAGTTATTGGAGATGTTAGAGATGGCCTAAGAACCAGATCCAGAGCACAACATGAAGTTATGTTCACTTGTTTTATTTCCCAGATAGAGCCTAAAGATGTGTCTCAAGCATTGGATGACACACATTGGATTCAAGTCATGCAAGAAGAGCTGAATCAGTTTAAAAGAAACAAAGTATGGGAATTGGTGCAGAGGCCAACCCATCAAAATGTAATTGGCACAAAATGGGTTTTCAGAAAAAAGAGGAATGAGGAAAGATCTGTTGTAAGAAACAAAGTAAGATTGGTAACCAAAGGATATTGTCAAGAAGAGGGTATAGATTTTGATGAAACCTTTGCTCCTGTTGCAAGATTGGAAACAATAAGGATGTTTCTTGCCCATGCAGCCCACAAGAACTTCACTGTGTATCAAATTGATGTGAAGAGTGCATTTTTGAATGGACTGTTAGAGGAATAAGTCAATGTTGAACAACCTCCAGGTTTTGAGCAGAAAACTATTGGAAATAAGGTATATAAGCTCAAGAAAGCATTATATGGATTAAAACAAGCACCAAGAGCATGGTACGATACATTGTCTCAATTTCTAACTGACAGTGGATTCACCAAAGGCAAAGTTGATAGAACACTCTTCAGAATTCAAGATGGAGAGAGTATACTGCTTGTTCAAATATATGTGGATGATATTATTTTTAGATCCACAACAAAGAGCTGTGTGATAAGTTCTCAAACCTCATGCAAGGCAAATTTTAGATGAGTGTGATGGGAGAGCTGACTTTCTTCCTAGGACTTCAAGTCAAGCAATTGAAGGATGGAACCTTCATAAGTCAAACAAAATATACCAGAGATTTGATGAAGAAATTTGGTACGGAAGAGAAGTCTTCTATGAAAATACCAATGAACACATCAGTCAAGATGGACATGGATGCAGATGGCAAAGCTGTAGATCAAATAAGATATAGAGCACTCACTGGATCATTGCTCTATTTAACAGCCAGTAGGCCAGACATCACCTTTGCATTAGGTGTATGTGCAAGATTTCTATCTGCACCAAAGGAGAGCCACATGACTGCAGCTAAGAGAATCCTAAGGTATTTGAAGGGATGCCAGGAAGTTGGCTTATGGTATCCTAAGGAAGGTGGATTCAAGCTTATTGGTTACTCAGACTCAGACTATGCTCGATGTAGAGTTGATAGGAAGAGTACTTCAGGTACATGTCAAATGCTTGGAAATAGATTGGTTTCTTGGTTCAGTAAGAAACAAAAACTCAATAGCAACATCCACAGCTGAAGCAGAATACATAGTTGTGGGCAGTTGTTGTGCCCAAGTCATATGGATAAGACAACAGCTGAGAGATTATGAGATTGAGGAAAAAGAGATTCCAATTATGTGTGATAACACTAGTGCTATTGCAATCACTCAAAATCCTGTGTTACATTCAAGAACAAAGCACATTGATGTAAGATATCATTTCATAAGAGATCATGTTGAAAAGAAAGACATTACTTTAGAATACATCTCAACTAATAAGCAGTTAGCTGATATATTCACAAAGCCTCTATGTGAATCAAGATTTGAAGAGCTCAAGAATGAATTATGGTTAATTGAGCTGAGTTGGAACTCAGAAGACTCAATCAGCAGAGAAAGAAGATGAGAAATCAAAACAAAGCAAGTTTCACACTTCAAATAAGTGAAAAACTTTTTTATCGGGAAGTCGGTGACTGAGGTTGAGTTACATTATTGGAAAAGAGAAGCAGAGTTAAGTCACTTTGGATATAAGCTGAATCATTTATGAGCTAAGTGACAAAACCGCAGTTGTTTTAAATGAGCGGGAATGTTTTTAAGGATGACGTCAGCGTAATAATAACGGTCACAGTAAAAGTTGCATAGTAAGCCATATGATTGGATATAAATGCTGCTGCATTAAATGCGAGGAATTAAATGCGGTTTTGACGTTCTAATCTGAGCCGTTGATTTTGATCAAAAATTTCAAAATTCCGAAATGTGTCCTTTCACGTCCCTTATATACAGAAGTTTACATTTCTCTCACCTTACGCGAATTGTTCATCTTCAAGCAAAGCAAAGTTTTTCTCTCTGAAACCCTAAGTTCTCTCAAGCAAGTTTCTAGATTTTCGATCGGTAAAATTCTCTTAAAATGGCACCAAATTTAGATTATGTGAAGCTCTCGAAGAAAATCCACTCCAGTTCTTCAATGGATTTCGATGGAATGGTGAAGCAGGGTGCTGATGAGACCCTTGTTCTAAAAATTGGGAGATGTTGGAAAAGTCTGGTCTCAAAGCTCTTCTGACTATGGAGTATTCTCATACCTACCTTGAGGAGGTAACTATGTTCTATGTCAACACAGAGGTGCAGGACGAAGAAATCAAGTCTTCCATCCACAGCAAGGACATAAAAATTAGTGCAAAAGACCTTGCTGAGAACTGCTTGTTGCCTTCAGAAGGCATGAAGGAAATATACGAGGCTGCTGTCGACTTGGCTGCTGCATGGAAGGAAGTGACCAAACTCGAGTGTACTGCTAAAGTGGTTTACATAGCTGACAAGAAGTTGCTGAAGGACGACTATCACAAACTGATGGATGTCGTCTCGAAATGTGTCGACATGAAGTTTGGCAGCTTCAATCAGCTGTCCAAGACAAGCTGATCGTCATGGCTGCAATCATGCAAGGGAAAAAGGTCAACTGGGCTGAGTTTGTCTACAACAGACTCTGCCAGAATGTGTTGAACAAGAACTTCAAGGAAGATGGGTATTTTGGATGCTCACTAGGATATGGCCTTGTGATTGGCCATTTGCTGGAAGTGAAGGGTGTTGCATTTCATCATGGAAAACCCTTCCACGTGAACAAGAAAATGTTTAGGGCAAACCTTTCCGGTGCCCAGAAGAGAGCTCATGCGAAGAGAGCGATGAGTGAGGGGGAATCGGTGACCCCAAGACACAAACTGTTTGCTACCCCTCTACCGAAGAATAAAGCTGCCCCTGCAGCTAAGAAAAAGAAAACACCTTCCCCTGCAGCCGAGTCCCCTGCCCGAGCAGCCGAGACTTCTGCCCCTACAGCAGAAACTGAGAAGGAATCCCTAATCCCTTCTCCTGTCGTTAAGAAGAAGAGGACTGTCAAGTCGAGGAAGGCAACTCCCTCTAAGAAGAATGCCCAAGCCCTTACTGCTGATGAATCTATTATATCAGAACCAGAAGTCCCTTTGGTTTGTCCAAGAAAGAGAAGGCTGGTCAGGAATTCTGACCTTGAGAAGACGGCTGAGTCTGCCACTCACCATTTGGAAAGAAGCCTAGATCTGGTAATCAAGAAGAGCGATCTTAAGTCATTGATGAAACTGCTAAGTCTGCTGATGGTGATCAACATATACCAGCCGAAGACCCAATTGTGCGAAAGACAACTGAGGAAGATGAAGCAACTGAGACAACTGAACCTGTTGTTGAAAAAGTTGTCTCCCCGCCCACATCCCGATCTCTTTCGAGGAAGAGCAATGTCTCTTGCCTCCACCGAAATCGAAGGAGAAGGATAAGACGATGATGACGATGTAATCATGTACTCTCCACTTTATCCAGACATCCAGCGACGTCAACGAGAATGGAGAGTATGGAAGCTGGATCACTCAAGGGTGCAGCTCCCTCACCCTGAGTTCATAGAAGAAGAAAAAGAGTTGCTACGATTTCTTGGTGTTGCAACTATTTGACAGGCCCTTGACGAAGAAAACTGCATGGATATCCTCCGCATCATAATGGCAGATGAAAAGGATAAAGATGAGGAGCGAGCCCGAGCATTGGAAAAATAAAAAATATGCAAATTTACAGGCTCTCCGGACCACACTCATACACATCTTGATGTGTTCTCTGAAAGTGATGAGGATCCCACTGCTGCAGCCTAGAAGTCAAATATGCAGCAGGCTGTGAGGGAATCTAGAGCCATGCATGAGCAACAACTGTTTGAAGGCCCAAGAGAGTCCTCACAATCTCTCCTGCAAATTGATCCTCTGGGAGTGGTACATTAGATGGCATCAGATATTGGTGCAGCCATGTTCCCTGCAGAATCATAGGATGGCTCCAAGGGAGATGGCGATGAAGCTGGAGATTGGGCACCCAAGGAGATTGGTGTTCTCACAAGCCCGGTGGTTGAGCACCAATGGATCCCGGAGAAGAGTGTGTTCACACTCGGTTGGTGAGCCTTGATTGGAGAGCTCTCTCCACCACAGCAGGGTTGGAGGTTGCTATGGGAGACACACAAATGAAGTTTGGAGGCGAGGCTGAGAAAAAGAATGAACAACAACAGAGTGACATTGATGAAGCTAGGACAGTTGAGTCTGTCCCAGCTAAAGTGTCAGCTGCTTTGCAGGCCAATGACGCTATTATCACACTCGAGGCACATGATGGTAATGCCCTGAGAGTTAACACTCTGGGCACAGAAGTGCAATCCAAGGAGTTGAGACTCGTATGGATGCCATTGTTGAAGACCCAAAGACAGTTGAGACTGTCGAAGGGAACAATGAAGGCCTCGCAGTAGTTGAGTCTTCTGGGGGTGTTGAAGGCCTAAGGGAGGTTGAGACTCCCTGGGTAAAGATCAAGATGCACAGAACATTCCTCCTCTAGACAACGTTGATGCAGAAAAAGAGATAAGCTCACTTCATGGTTCCCAGGAAAACTTAGACATATCCTTTTTGGGATCCGAAGATGAAGCTGAGTCCACTCCACTTGCAGATCCTACGGACCCAGCTGAGGATGTTCTCAAAACCTAGAGCCAAATCAGTGAGAAATCGGCTCGCACAAAATTTAATTTTGATGATGAGCCAACTCCACAAGTCTCATCATCATCCGATGACGCTGATGATACAGCCGAGGAAGAGGTAATTCATTTAGAAAAGTCATCGAGACCAAGGAAGTCATTAAGACAAGTGAGGCTCGATCGGTGGGCAAGACAATCCAAAAGACCCAGCTGAAACCGAGTCATCTGTGCAGGCTTCCACAGCTGCAGTAGTAACGACTCCATCAACTCTGCCATAGGCTCACACAGGTGTGAACATTTCCGATGAAGCTGCCGTAGCAAAGGCATCGAGAGTTGACTCCACTCTACTACTACAAGGGAAGCCATCGAAGGGTCGAGACCCAGATATTCCCTATGTACGTGATGATGTCTTTTATGACGTGTTTCCATTCACCCAGGACATGCCTGCATCTGAGGAAGAGACAACTGCTGAACAAAGGAATTATCATGTAAGAGGATATCCCATCATTCCCACCGACACGATTGTTCCAGCAGAAAACACAGAGTGGCCTGCAGCTGAGTCAGACCAGACAACTGAAATTCGTGAAGTCTTCAAAAACATCTACGAGGAGATTGAGAAGATTGAATGGCAATAGGCCTCACTCGACATACGCTTGGACAATCACGATGCCACTCTCATAGCCGACTTGAGAGGGATCGTGGTGCGAATTCGGGAATCGATGCAACAACAGACTACCATGAGGATCGAGCAAGTTTGCTATTTCAAAGCATTATATGGACGAATGCTCGTATGGAGTGCTGAAAACTCCTTAATCAGGCAAAGGATGAAGGACTATATTAAAAGAATAGCCCAGTCTCACAAAAACAACATGGAGCTGCTGCAACATTTTCATAAGAATGAGATCCTCAGACTCGAAAATGCAATGAATGACAAATTCAGCCTACTCTTGGTTGAAATGAAGATATTGAGCTGAGTCTAAGGAAATTCGATCGGAAATTCGAACCGCATCTGATGCAGCAGACTCCAAGCATGATTCTACGATTAACAGACTGGACTTTCTCCTTGGAAGAATGTTACCTGGGGTCCCTCTATCCTTTGATGATGCCAAAAATGGGGAAGAGGAGTCCCTAAAGGGATTAAAAGAAGAGAAATTGAAGAAAGGCGCAACTTAGATGAAAGAAGAAGCTGTGAAGAAGGGTAAAGAAGCTGAGGGGGAAAGTTCGAAGGATCTGACTTTGATGTTAGCTGAAACCCCCCAACAAGGTCATGTTACTGCCTCTATCCTGAGAAAACTCCCCGTAACCCTACCAATTGAGCACTATGTTGTGCCAATGTCGGAGAAAAGGAAAATTATTGAAGCAGGGTTTGAGGAGTTCTCTAAAAAGCAGGATGCTCGCGTTCAGGAAGTGTTGAAACAATATGGTGGAATTCCAGTTGGAAAGGATCAGGATGCTATACCTGATGATGGATCTGAGCCTAGATCATTTTAAGAGTTCAAAACCCTTGAATCAGAAGTCTATTTCCAAGGAATAGCTCTGGCCCAAGCCTGGGATTTGTACTGGGAGAAAGGTTTAGCCTTGTGCGAAGAAGAAGTTTAAAAGTTGTTAGATCTTCAGCTATCACTCATTTGAAAGCGAAGACTCCCATGCAAAGACACACCCGAGAGGAGGAGGAAAGAGCCGAGTTAAGCGAGAGAAAGAAGTGGTGGTGGAAGAGGTTCACTACCTCTACCAAAACCCAAGGATGTTGAATTCGTAGATCCTGACAAGAAAGGCTTGATTTACTGGGCTGGATATGATCACCTAGCCAACAGGGAAGTGGCAAGGAAGAACGCTGAGGTAGTGAGAAGACAATAGGAGGAGAATGAAAGGCAAACACGTCAATGGCTCGAGAGAAAGCAAAGGGATGATGCTTCCAAACGGGCCTATGAAAAGAAGAAAAGAAGGGAAGAAGAATAGAAGAAGAGAAAAAGAGCTGATGACGACGAGGAGCGTAAAGGAGCTGAAGAAGAAAGAGGAAGGAAGCAGCGAAGGCATTGAAGTGTTGCTGCAAACCCGTTCATGTATTTTTATGTAAATACACTCATGTAGTCGTCTATAATATACTTAGTGAATTTTTCTGTAATTTTTCACTTTATATGAACTCTAGTATCTTAGCTTAGATATGTATATCGCTCTGATAAAGAATGCTCCGATACCAAATGTAAACAGCCGTGTAAAGGACACGAATGCTATGATCAATAAATCGATCTATTTTAAGCATACATTCTTTGTTACTGCATTGTCTGTGTGTATCTTTGATGTTTATGTTTTGATGAATATTTTTAAGTTTTGGCATCATCAAAAAGGGGGAAATTGTTAGGAAATTTATTAAATATATTTTGATGATACTATGTAAAACTTAAACTAGGAAGTTGGCACCACATTTTCCTTGTAATTTATATTGTAATAGATAGAGCTGGAAAAGCTAAGTCAAGTCAGCTATGCCAAGGAATACAAGAAGTCAACTGCTGACTGGATTGAAGACTCTGCTGTGTGTCAGCTGAGTATGGCCAAGAAGGAAGTCAAAGACTCGACTGAAGGTGTGTCAGCTGAGGAACAACTGTAAGAAGTGTCAGTCAAGTTATCTCAAGAAGCCAAGTCTCAAAGTTGAAGTGACAGTTGAGTCATCCAATGACTGGAAGCTGACTCAAGTCACCTGGGGTAAAGACATCAGTCTAGTCAAGACAATTGACGTAGATCCGTTGATTAAAAGTCATGAATGCTACTCAGAATAGTAACATGTCAAAGCTGTCAGGTGTAAAGTGTTAGTCCCCGGATTGTGCAAAAGGAATAAACCAATGGGAAACACTGCACCGTGTGTCAGAAAATCTGCAATGCTGCAAGACATTTAATACGAGGAAATGTCAACATCAAGGACTGTAGACAAGACAAGCCAACGAACACAAGTGACTTTTGAAATTAGCCTATCTCTTCAATGGGCAAAATTTCAAAAGTGCACTATAAAAGGCTGAGGAATTTATTGAGAAAAGGTTACCTAAACCACGAACAAGCAAGCATTGTTCAAGAATTTAACCTGCAATATTCTCAAGTACATTCAAGCAAATCCTCAAGACTAAAACTCGAAGGAAATTGATCCAACACAAGCTGTGAAGGAAAGACAACTTCAAATCTGTTGAAGAGGAAACTTTTGAATAATCAAAAGTAGTCTACTTTCCAAGGAGGATTGTAGGAAGGTTCAAGTTCGAACTAGTATCAAGTTTGTTGGAGGGCTACGTGATCAAATCCAAGAACTTGAGAAGTAAGCTGAAGTAGCAAGGCAGCTGCCTTGTGAAGAAGCTAAGTCGCAAGAGAAGCCAACTGTGTGATCAAGGCTGTCTCCAGACTGTTCACCACTTTGTAAACTAATCTGTTACTTAGTGGATTCCTCCAGTAGTTGGAGTAGAGAGGATTAGAAGAATTACCACATCTTCGAACATCTATAAAAATATTTGTGTCATTTACTTTCAGCATATTACTCTCTTGCATACTTACATTATATCTGCTGTTAGAATCATATTTGCTATTCAACTGATTAATAACCAAGAGATAAAAATCAAGTGTTAAAACAAGTTTAAAACAAATCAAAGGGTGTTAAGTCTTTCGCTGATAAAACCAAACCAGCCAAGTTAAGTTTAGGTTAAATAACCGAGTTATTCTATCAATAGCTCTATTGAGTCTGTTGAGTACCTAACTTAGCTGAATAACCAACTTAGTTGTCCCTCAAGGACACAACTGTTTGAGTTAACTCTGTTATAATTTCAAAAGGACTAAAATCAAAAAAGTGGTAAGGTTTATTCTACCCCCCTTCTAAACCTTACTCACACCCCTTGGGACCTACAAACAATATGTTATTAACCCAAGATCTTCACTAGTTCGGTTAAAAATTGATGGAAACCTCGACCCATTGCTTAGCAAAGTAAGAACCTCGGTATGCGTAGACGCCACAAACAAATGCGAAAGTTTGTTTGATAAGTCGGTAATTGCAACAAGATGAACAATCTTGAAGCTCTTGGAAAAACCCAAAGGGTTGGAGAGAATAATCCCAATTCAATATTCAATATCAAAATTCTTGTGAAAAATAAACAAGTGTTTGCCTTATGTAGACGACTCAAAACAAACCCTAAACCAACTAGGAAACAACTTAAAAATCGAAAAAAAGGAAACAAAAATAGCTTAAAACACTAAAAAGCGCATGCAGACATGCCCGTGTCGTTGAGCATGGCCAGGCCGTGTTCCCTGCTATTTCGGAGCTTAAAAATATGTAGTCCAGCACGGCCGCATGGTTGAACACGGCCAGGCCGTGTCTGTGAACACGATCGTGTTGGCCTATGTTTCATACGTTGGAGTCCAAATTAGCTCCTTGGGTTTTCATAAATGTTGTAGCCCTTTCTCTTAGCTTTCCATGGCATCTTGAATCAACTCAATATCAATTTTGTAGAGAAAGTTATGGCCAAACTATTAAACCCTGCCAGTGCTAAAAACTGTTGACGCGCTTGGACGTTTTTGAAGGCAACCTCTTGTGGTTCGATCGTCAATGCTTCCTTAGATACATGATTTACTAATATGACTCTAAACTCAATATACTTGGCCTCTAACATCAACTTGGCCACTCAAATGACTCAAAACAATGGAAATAAACACCTAATCTATGATAAACAAATATACAAGAACTCAAGAACTCAATTACATAGTCTTCAAGAACTCGAGATAGCTTGCCTTTGGTGTTGCCCAGATCCTTTTTGACTTGATTCTCATCATTATGTTCCTGTAAACACAAAAGATCTTCTATCATATTTTCCAGTATTGACTGTCTTTCATGATTGCATGCCAGGATTTAATTTGATTGTTAATTGGATGGAGTTTGAAAGTTTTAACTTAATAAAGTTGATAACACGAATCGGACTTGAGTAATTTGATTTTTCCATATATATATATATATATATATATATATATATATATCGGATCAAATGAAATTTTTTTCCTATTGTACGTCCGATCCCTAGAGACTAATCATAGCCTTTGATAATTAGGAATTGATGGTCAATATTTAATCTTAAACTTTAGGTGGTAAGGGCCTAAATTATTAATATCAAGGGCAATAATGTAAACGCATTAGACCGGATAAGTTGCATCAGTCACTACATGAAAACATTGAAATTTCAATGGAAAAAATCCGTTGGAATTTGACCAATTCCCGTTGGAATTATCGATTCCAACGGAAAATGAGTGGTTGGTAAAATGGCCGTTGGAATGCCAAAATTCCAATGGAAATTCCAATGGAATAATATTCCAACGATAGTTCCAACGATATTTATCTATTGGAATATCCAGTAGTTAGAAAAAAATCCAACGAATATTCCAACAGTAATTCCAATGGAGTTAAACCATTGGAATTTAGTCCAACGATGATTCCAATAGTATTAATCCATTGGAACATATAATCGTCGGAATGAACTCCAATGATTATTCCAATGGTATGTCCAATGACATTATATTGTTGGAATTAATTCCAACGATAATTCCAACAATATATTTCCATTGCAAGTTAAGAAAAAATTGCAACGTTTTTTTGGATGGAAAACATTCCAACAACAATTCCAACGGATTTTTTCCGTTGGAATTAAAAACATTCTAATTGTGGGAATGTTTCTATAAATACTTTTGACCCTCTAAAATAGTTAATCTATTAGCGACAACGTGCAAATATAATATCATATAAGGTCAATATCAAATATTTTCAAATGTACGATATACTTTGTCCAACACAAAAGAAACAAATCAACAATCCTAAAAATAATAATATCATCAACGACCCCCAAATCCGTCAACAAAAAATAAAGCAAACACAAACAAATTAATAGTCTCTATAATCATCATTATTCCCCACATCTTCATCAAACTCATAATCCGCATTAGCATCATTAAGCATATCATTTCCCAAATTTTCATCATGATACGCCCGTGAGCTTCTCCAGAAGACTACGGATGGAGACAAATTCACTCTCTAAATGCTCCTTAATAGCACTCATACAGTCGCATAACTTTTTAACATTAATAGATTATGTGGCCTTACTTCAAACCCGAAGAACAATAGAAAGTCACCTCAGATATCCGCAAGATTTGCCTCTCTTATTCTTCTTTCGATTGGCCTCATAAAATAAAGTATATTCATCCCGTTCAATTTCACCTTGTGATATTTTACTTTTCTTCAATTTCCCATAAGTATACCATACACACAAATTACAAAATGTACAAAAGATAAAATTAAATAATATGTAATTTATGACACATAAAAAGATATTATGAAACCAAACATGAGATATATACGTAAATGATTTTAGCTTTAGAATTCGTCTGCTTGCCAGTTTTCTCATCATAGTTTAGCTTATGATACACCTCGGGAATGGTGGCTTCCGTCCCCAACTCCAATCCCTAAAAGAAGCACGAAATATACACATCATATATTCCTAAAAAAACTTGTTCCAAAGAGAACATAGTGAGAACTTAGATACATTAATACATGATTGTAAGTTGTCACTTACATCGCTAGTTCCATGAATTGACTGAACCTTTGATTTTTCATTAACACTCTTAAAGTAAATATGGTCAATATTGTGGTTATTTACTTTCCCTTTCTTTCAAAAGATAATATAAAAATAAATATAAAGATATTTTTTTCCCAGACCGATATTTGAACGCAAATTCTTCTACAAGTATGCATCATTTTTCAACATTGAAAGTCCTGTTCTATAGTAGACTTGATAAAAAAAATATAAATATGATTTAAGAAAATAAATCAATAGGCTCATTACACACAGTTCAAAATGTATATGGATGTTTGGGAGTTGTTTGGCTGGAAGACTAAATTTCTTCACTTATCAAATTTTAAAAAAGTCATATTAAATGTTAAGAACCCATACAAAATGCAGTAACGTTATTTGAACAAGTAGCCAACTCGGTAACATTGCTCAAGACTAAACAAAAATGAACTAATAAATTAAAGACATGAAAAATGAAAAATAAGAAGATAAAATGAAACAGTACATCAATCAATATATATATTAAACATGAGAACATATTAATCATTGCAGACATAATTCTTCAGAATAAATTACTAAATGATGTAAAACATTAATAAAAGCTTCACCACTTCTATCAAGTATGGGTGGTGGGTTTCCCATGCTTATCCCAAAAGTAATAATTTGGTTGAAAACCTTTTCTATACAAATATTGTCTTATCTCATCCAGCTCATGAAATCTCAAGCACTTACATTTTGATCATGGACATATAAATTTTCCTTCCTGTTTAAAGACATCAAGTTCTATTGCAGCTATAGCTGTCAAAAATGGCCCGGCCCTGGGCCGATCCGATCGGCCCGATAATAGGGCTGGGCTGGACTACGATTGTGTAGGCTCAAAAAGATTCGGGCCTATTTGGCCCGGCCCGTTAGGCCCGAAACACCGGGCCGGGACGGTCGACCTGGTTGGCCCGAAGCAATTTTAGTGTATTTTTAATACATGGGCTGGGCTGGGCTCCCCAAAATAGCGGCACAAAGAAATTCTGGGCCGACCCGAACCGATTTTCCCCTTGCCCCAATGGGCCGACGCTGGCCCGGCCCGGTAACTTTGACAGCTCTAATTGCAGCAGATATAAATTCCTCTACCTCCCATATAAACTCTTGTGACAACTTATTTTGATGAGGATTTATTCTAGTGTACATCGAACGACAATGCTCTGGTATATCCATCTACCCAAACACAACTTCACAACAAGGTTTCTATCAGAGTTGAATATTTATATAAGGGATAATTACATTTATGGTACCCGAAGTTTACTACCTTTTTGGTTTTGGTACCCAATGTTCCAACTTAATCACTTCTAGTACCTAAGTTTCTGACGTTAATCACTTTCACTACGGGCCGTTATCTTTCCGTCCAAAACTAACGGTTGACCTGTTGCTATTAGGGGTGTGCACGGTCCGGTCCGGTTCGGAGATTTAGAAATCTCCAGAACCGTCCCGAAGTTCGGAGATCCCAAAATTAAATCTCCAGAACCGAACCATAAAAAAAATCTCCATCCCAAAAGTTCGGTACAGTTCGGGACGGAGATTCAGTTCTAATGGGATAGTACGGAACGGTTTGGGACAGTTCGGAGAAACGAGATTCAAATATTTCACGAATAAAACACACAAAAAAGGTGAAAAGAAAACCAGTGTAAAAATCATTAAACTGTTATACTTTCAATCTTTTTTTAGTGCAATTTCGAATATACATACTAAATATCATTCGTGTTAGTAGTAAAAGTGTAGAATCTCAACGAATGACAAATTTAGTAGCATCTATTACACAATAATATTCTATAATCTTGGCATTGCCATGGACTCTTGACTTAAGAAAAATATAATTGACTAATAACTTTGATAAACTAATATGAAACAAAAATCTATAGTCCCAATGTCTTAATTTCTTGGTTAGAGGATTACTCTAGTTTATGTGCAATGTACTAATCATTTAACTAATTTTAATTCAATTAATTTTCTTGATTAGATGATGAGTCTAGTTATAATCCTTAATAAGTAAAATATCATTAAATTTAAATATTTTCTATTAATCAAATATGATTTTATAATTTCATTTATTAGGTTCATTTAAATAAATAATATGATGTAACTACTAGTGAATTAAATATATATTCAATTTTTCATTTCACATTTTGATAAAATATGCCAAATTTTTAATTTGATAATTTTTAGTATTATATAGTATTGAATTTCAAAGGAATGTTTAGTTAATTCAATATCAAAATATAAATAAGATAAAATATTATATATGTATATATGAAAATTATTTTAAAATCGGTTCTAGTTTTGGATATTCGGTTCGGTACGGTTCGGTATGGTTTAGTACGGTTCTTGGTACGAATATTTGAAAAATCTCCAGAACTGTACCATGAAAATTTTCGGGACAGTTCGGTTCGGGGAAAGTTAAAAAGACAATGGATATTTTCGGTTCGGATATTTTTAGGTTCGGATATCGGCTCAGATCCGGTGATCTCCAAGTCCCGTGCACACCCCTAGTTGCTATAGGTAAAAATTGGTTCACTTTTATATTTTATATTTATCAATACAATGGAAAATTTGTTTTTTCTTTCTTTTCTTTTTGCCGTTTTCTTACTCCTAATTTCGTCTTATTTTGTTTATAATTATTATATTTAAAATAATATGATATAATAAAAACATGTATTCTAGAAAATTAAGAAGTAACCGGATATGAAAATTCAAAAAACTAATTAGTATAAAAATTAATTTAATGTACAATCTATTTTTTATGAAAAATAAAATAAAAAAATCAAATTTATTGGCACGTTGTGGAAAAGTCAATTTGTATCGGACATTAAACTTCTGTATTTTTTAATAATAAACTATATTCTTAGAAACTGACTTTTTTTAATGTTGTAGACTATTTTCATTTAATTTATTGAGTTAAATATATCTTCATTGTTTAAATATGAATTTCTTAAAAATCAAGACAAAAATGTCAAATGTGTCTATTAAGTCATAATAGTTTGAATTCTGGTTCCATTATTTTTTTTCTCGGCAAATTTTTCTATATTATTATTCGTTTTTAAAAATTGTGAAATAATTATATATATATATTTAATTAAGATATTGAAATAGAAAAAGGAGAAACATAGCATAAAAATGTATAATAATACCTTTTATAATAATATTAGAAATTTAACTAATATGATTATGTAATATTTAATAGTGATTTATAAAAATTTTGTTTATTTATCTTTAACAATTGATATTAAAACATTAGTAGTTATTTAGTTATTTTTTAAAATAATAAATGTCAATTCACTCAATAAATAGTTCAATAATTCATATTTAATTATTGAATAGGTTAATTAAATAAATCTATAGTTTAATATCACATTTGACTGGCTAAATAGGGCTATAAGCGCTTCTTACCTGCAACAACAGGTCAATTTTAAGTTTTGGACGGAAAGATAACGGCCCGTAGTGAAAGTGATTAACGTCAGAAACTTAGGGTACTGGAAGTGATTAAGTTGGAACATTAGGTACAAAAACTAAAAAGGCAGTAAACTTTAGGTACCAAAAGTGTAATTGTTCGCCTTATTTTTAGCTTCACCGCAAGTGTACGGTGTAGTTTATAGAATAGGGTAAGCAAGGTCGTATCCACGGAGACTAATAAATTAATGTGCTAAGTATTGAACTAAGATAGCCTTATTTTTATTTAGACGATCGAAAGTTGGATGATTGTTGTGGAGGTAAAGATAAGAATAACCACAAAAACACAAGATGAAATAATAATGGAATTATCAAGAGAATGAAATGGATTCCCGGGTTATGGTTTCAATTAATATCCCTCTTGTTGTCTAAATTAATCCAAGCCAAAGTTATTATCACTATCCCTATAAGACGATCACACATATGTTTTATCCCCCCTCTCGAGATGTATATAAAACGCAGATTGAAATATCTATGCTAGCATCTCTACTCAACAATAGATATACAACTCCCAAACGCACCAAAGATCAAACATCCTCACAAATATCTACAAACCTCTCGATTCATGCAAATATTCATGTCAAGTACTCGAGATCTAAAATTGAAGCTGATCTCTCGAATTATGAATCAATATATCAAGTCATGCTAAATCTTTGGCCAAAGTGCTCAAGAATCAAATATTGAAGCTCATCTCTCGAATTATGAATCAATACATGAAACATGCCAACTATAGACCAAATGATAAAACAAGAATAATCACAAAGTACTCAAATAGGCTTCAAGACAATAACTTCAACTAAGATTAAAACATTCAACAAGAGTTCAATTAATCTACTTCCAAAACCCGAAAATCACAAGAGGTTTAGCTACTCATTACAAATAAACAACTCATAGACAAATTGTTCATATTCATGACAAGCTAAAATGAAAGATTAAAGCACAAAGAATGAGAAAACTTAGGGAAATGGATAATCTCTCGATTAATCTTCAATCCTCAAGTTCCGATTCGACCCGATTCTTCCCTTGATTTTTCCTTGATGAAATTGATGTGTTTCTTGTGTTCTTGGGTGTATTCCCAGCCTTTCCCCTCCTGGTGTGCGCCCCAAAAAGTGGTATTTATACCCTTTTAGAAGCTCCAGTCAATTTCTTTGTCATTTTTGGAGTTTTCTGCAAGAGCGCACGGGTCGTGCGCCCACGCACGGGCTACCCGTGCTCAAATCCGTAGGCATTCCCCTGTTTTTTACCAGCCACGCACGGGTCGTGCTCCCACGGACAGGCTACCCGTGCTCGAAGCCGTAGACATGCTCAAAACCTTCAGGTGCGCACGGGTCGTGCGTCGACGCACGGGTCTTCATAAGAGTTGTAGACCTCTCTCTTAGCCTTTCAATAGCCACTTGAATAAGCTTAATATCAATTTTGTAGAGAGAGTTATGGCCAAAATACTAAACCCTGCCAGTGCTGGAAATTCCATACGCGTTTGGACGTTCCTTGAGATAAATATCCTCGTTGTTTGATCATCCATGCTTCTTTTGACACACGACTCATCACTATGACTCTAGACTCCATATAGTTGGCTTCCAATTGGATGTAATCGCTCGATTCTTGATGATTCTAGGTCACAATGCTCGTATTTGTCACAAAATCACTCCAAATATCATTAAATTCCTACAAAACGAGCAAAATGTAATACTTTTTCCACGAAGAGCGAATATATACTATTTCATATGAGTTATTGCATGTTTATAAACAATTATAGCCATAAATATGCCATGGAATACATGCAAAACTCACACCAATCAAACCCCCAAACTTAAACTGTTGACCGTCCCGGTCAACGCTTTTAAAAACAAGACAGAACAAAACTGGGAGTAATGAAAAGTCTAACGCACAACTCCATAAAATTCGTATTGTTCAACATAGGTGTCAAGCAACGAATCAACTAAGACTCAAATATCTAACATAGAGCACACATCAAATAAATCATGGTAAATGCTTTGAATCACTTATCTCAAGATCAAATGTATACTCTCATCTCACATGAATATAGGACGTGTTTACGCTCAATTCAATTCAATGTTGCAGAATTACCATAAGCTTGCAAATCGTCTCATATCTCCGCCACTAGAATGTATGCAATTTGTGAATCAAAAAGGACTTTTTCTTTTGGTTATAATGAAGGTTCTTTGGTTAGGATAGGAAAGTATGGATAGAGTGACTCAAACTCGAGCGTATAGACCGATGAGCATATAAATCATCTACATTAAAGCTCAATATGCTACTAAATTCTTCTCTCATTTTCATCAACTCTTCTTATCTCCATCCCCTTTCTTATGTAAACATTATCACCTCACCTTACAATTCCTAGCCTCCAAGTTCATTCAATGAAAACTCACATCATAAAGTCAATTTTTTTTTCCGACTCTTTTATGAATTTTCAACATTTCTTTTCTCCTCATTTCTTCCTCTTTTGTTCCCATCAACCAATTTTACACAATTATCCAATTTTTCAATTCCAACTCATTCAACCTCATTCATTCCTTTTACTCAATGTTATACGCTCAAGTGTAGGGTAACAAGTATATCAAGTTAAGGCTTGAATTGTTGCTATCAAGAAATTAGGCAATAGGTTCAAGTTGGCTAACTAGGGATTTCAATATCATCATTAGGTAAGCAAAAGGCTTGAAGGGCTAACAAAAATGGCCTTTGATCATTTTCACAATTCGCACACAACATGTGACCCTGACAGAGATACCAGAGCAAGTTCTAGAATTCTAACAACATGAATGATACACTCAAATCAATCAACAAGACTACATATGATGAAAGCAGTAAAGGCTCAAAAGCTCACAGGCTTGCAAATACGTAATTCAAAGCATCAAACCATGTTATCAATATCCACATGCTCAATATCATCTATTCATGGCTCAATCAACTCATACTCAACACCCAATCCAAACAATACAAAATTTTCAAAATCAAGCATAAGTTACAATCAAGAGATCAACTCACTCCCTAAAATCTATGAAATCAATAAACGTGCTAAAATAATAAACGTGTTTCTAATGCAAATGCAACCTAAAATGCTCTACATGCAACTATATGAAAACACACAAAATTAATGCAATTTTTTTTATCCACACATTTCATATCAAGATACTATCCCTCCCCCAAACTTAAATGAAATTATATCGCACGTAAGGAAAGATAGAATTTCAATAAAGAAAAGTGTGAAGTTACCATTGGGTTGCCTCCCAACTAGCGCTAGATTTACCATCTATAGCTCGACGTATGAATTGGTGCCTCCCTTGAATGCATATATTAGTTGCTTTGGGTCATGGTCAAGTGCCATATTTGCCTTACTTGCACCTAATAATGCATACTTGGGGTGTCGAAGCAAGGATTGGAGTCCTGGCGTAGGAATATACTGATCTGGTTTACGTGTATGTTGTTTGTTTGCATACGTATGATCATTGCTCTTCTCGGTCTGGAATAACTTTCTTATGATATCTCGCACGAACTGCTCGTTCATACACGCATGGGGTATGTGTTCCTTGTCCGTTTTTTGCTCTTCTTAAGACCAAACACTATTTGACTGTGTATAGACACACAGTCTGTGTTTGGTTCTGAACTTTCTTGCTTTTCCAGGATCTTCTTCTCCTCGTATCCGGTACCACTCCTTTGATGAATGGCACTACATTGTTCCTTTGAGTTGGCTTCAGTGGTGCTTGAAAATTGGTTCTTTTGTTGTTGCCCACCAACAATTGTAGCTAATTGGCCCATTTGATTCTCAAGATTTTTCATCGTACTGGCCAACTGTGTCAATTGTAGCTCCATCTTGTCCATCCTTGTGTCTTGCATTGTGAAGCGGCTCCTCGTATCACTCATGAATGCATTGGATTGATTTATGAATGATGTGAGGGCTTTTTCTAAATATGGCTTATTTGCTTCATCGCGAGTAAAGCGGTCCCTCGACTCGCTCCTGAACAAACTTGTTTGAATCCTTAACAAGGTCAGGGCTTGTTCTAAAGATGATTTTGCCTCTGCATTTGTAAATCCATTCATTACATTGGAGCTTGATGGTGGTGGAATCACATTCTCCATGCTAGCATATGAAAAATCTTCGTAATTCCCCCAATCTGGGTAATAGCACATATGAGTAGGATTATTCCAATAACTGTAAGAATTCCAGTTATTGAAATAATTGACTTCCTCCATTCGAGCGGGTGCACCTATACCAATTCAAACAAACAAATCAAAACATTGTAAAAGTAGAATTTACAAAAGAAAAATGAAATAAAATAAAAAAATATCTAAATTAAAAATAATTCTATCTATCGCAATATTAGCACCAAAAATTGTATTAGTCCCCGGCAACGGCGCCAAAAACTTGTTCGCCTTATTTTTAGATTCAGTGCAAGTGTACGGTGTAGTTTATAGAATAGGGTAAGCAAGGTCGTATCCACAGAGACTAATAAATTAATGTGCTAAGTATTGAACTAAGATAACCTTATTTTTATTTAGACGATCAAAAGTTGGATGATTATTGTGGAGGTAAAGACAAGAATAACCACAAAAACACAAGATGAAAATAATAATAATGGAATTATCAAGAGAATGAAATGGATTCCCGGGTTATTGTTTCAATTAATATCCATCTTGTTGTCTAAATTAATCCAAGCCAAAGTTATTATCACTATACCTATAAGACGATCACACATATGTTTTATCCCCCCTCTCGAGATGTATATAAAACGCAGATTGAAATATCTATGCTAGCATCTCTACTCAACAATAAATATACAACTCCCAAATGCACCAAAGATCAAATATCCTCACAAATATCTACAAACCTCTCGATTCATGCAAATATTCATGTCAAGTACTCGAGATCTAATATTGGAGCTCATCTCTCGAATTATGAATCAATATATCAAGTCATGCTAAATCTTTGGCCAAAGTGCTCAAGAATCAAATATTGAAGCTCATCTCTCGAATTATGAATCAATACATCAAACATGCCAACTACAGACCAAATGATAAAACAAGAATAAGCACAAAGTACTCAAATAGGCTTCAAGACAATAACTTCAACTAAGATTAAAATATTCAACAAGAGTTCAATTAATCTACTTCCAAAATCCGAAAATCACATGATTTTTAGCTACTCATTACAAATAAACAACTCATAGACAAATTGTTCATATTCATGACAAGCTAAAATGAAAGATTAAAGCAAAAAGAATGAGAAAACTTAGGGAAATGGATAATCTCTCGATTAATCTTCAATCCTCAAGTTCCGATTCGACCCGATTCTTCCCTTGATTCTTCCTTGATGAAATTGATGTGTTTCTTGTGTTCTTGGGTGTATTCCCAGCCTTTCCCCTCCTGGTGTGCGCCCCAAAAAGTGGTATTTATACCCTTTTAGAAGCCTAGGTCAATTTGCTGTCATTTTTGGAGTTTCCTGCAAGAGCGCACGTGTCGTGCGCCAATGCACGGGTTACCCGTGCTAAAATCCATAGGCATTCCCCTGTTTTTTACCAGGCACGCACGGGTCGTGCTCCCACGCATGGGCTACCCGTGCTCGAAGCCGTAGACATGCTCAAAACCTTCAGGTGCGCATGGGTCGTGCGTTGACGCACAGGTTGCCCGTGCGCCACCCAAACGTCCGAATTTACTTGCGGGGTCTTCATAAGAGTTGTAGCCCTGTCTCTTAGCTTTCCATAGACACTTGAATCAGCTCAATATCAATTTTGTAGAGAGAGGTATGGCCAAAATACTAAACCCTGCCAGTGCTGGAAATTCCATACGCGTTTGGACGTTCCTTGAGATAAATATCCTCGTTGTTTGATCATCCATGCTTCTTTTGACACACAACTCATCACTATGACTCTAGACTCCATATAGTTGGCTTCCAATTGGATGTAATCGCTCGATTCTTGATGATTCTAGGTCGCAATGCTCGTATTTGTCACAAAATCAATCCAAATATCATTAAATTCTTACAAAACGAGCAAAGCGTAATACCTTTTCCACGAAGAGCGAATATATACCATTTCATATGAGTTATTGCATGTTTATAAATAATTATATCCATAAATATGCCCTAAAATACATGCAAAACTCACACCAATCAGTAATTATCCCTTTATATAACATAAAGCACAAAATATGTATAAATACTATATGATTAGAATAACTTAGTACCCAAAGCTACATCTTTTTATAAGGAAAAAGAGAATAAAAAAATTCCATCACTAACAGAAGCAGACTCCACATCTATTTTCCAAAATTAATTAAAAAGTGATTGTTGTAATTAAATTTTGTTAATGTCTGGTTGTAATTAAAGCTTTATCTTCTCATTATTTTGGTCATGGTCAATCTACAAGTGACTGTTGCTTAGATATCCGTTGAAAGATTGCAGTATTGTTTCCTGATTATATTACATTCTAGTTATAGTTTTAATTTGGATTGGCTGATTGTGTTACTGATAGTCTGAAATTGTAGAAAGAAAGAAAGAAATGCTTTACATTTTTTAAAATAATAATTTTCCATGAGTCTTGTAGTATTTATATAATTCTAATCAAGTACAATATCAAAGAAACCACCATGAAAATACACTAAAATGCAATTACAATTAGACCAATTATTTGTAGCAAGCGAAACAAAAAAGAACCTGATGAGTTATGGGCTTACCGTACTACAAACGTGGAAGGAGTCTACATACCCAGCATATTTGGAACCTGCAAATAATACATCAGGAAATTTGATTAAAAACCAAGGAAAAGTATATGCACCCTCTCAAAGAATATCCAAACGGATTTACACTATCTTAAATGTACAATCAACGGCACGTTATTCTTATTTAGCTCATAGTGCAAATGCATGGATCACATCCTTCCCTCTAAAGTACAAGAGTGTCAATTTGACAACAAATAATTTGTTTGCACTATGCAGCAAGCTGCAAATTCACTACAGAAAGCTTTCAAGCCACAGTTGATTTGAGAGATGAGTGTTAACTGTAGTATTAATCCTTCCTGATCTTAGTCAGAGCCGGTCCTAGGTTTTGAGGGGCCTGGAGCAAAAAAATAGGGGGCCCTCATGTTTAAATAAAAAAAAAATCAATGTTCCAAATATAATTAATTGATTTAACATATTGAATAGATACATAATTATAAATCATACTCCAACTTTAGTATTTCGGCCTTGTTAAAGTAAATTATGAAAAAAATCGTTCAATATAATTTACATAGAAAAAGAAAAAAAACTATTAATACATTAACTATGAAAAATTGATCTTCTTCCTTTTTTAGTTCTTCAATTCCATTTTTTTTTTTGTTTTGCAAAATGAAAAAAGACTGACAAATATGAATGACAGAATGAGAGCTTAAAGATTCTTTGCTCAAAAAGAAAAGACCTGACTCTGTAAATCCTTCAATTCTATTCTTGGTTTCGCAAAAAGCAAAAGGAAAAAAAAATTATATAGAGAGGCCAAAATACAAAACTTTCGCAACTACATAGATTTGAAACCAAGACCCACTAACTACAAAAATGTTAACACAACCACTACACCAACTAACAATTTTGTTACTTATTGCAACCTTGTTTTCTATATAACCAATTTTCATATATATATATATATATATGTATACATATATAGGGGGAGGGTTATATAGGACCCCCTATTATATGAGTACATAGGACCAAATCCAAGCCACAAATCTATTAATTTCAATGGTTGTGATTAAATCGGATTTATGTTGATTAAATATGTGATAAAGACAAAATGGGGGCAAATCAGTCCACATAAAAATAGGGGTGTTGACTAAATCTAGAAAATCCCATGAAAATAGGATGAGTTACCATCAACTTTGCAATCACAATCCACCAAATCTGTTATCCAAAAATCATCCCAGCCATAATCATCCTCTCCATCGAGTCTATCCAACAAAATTCTACTCTCACCGTGCACAGATCGAAATCTCGAGACTTGAAGCAAGAAAAAAATAAAAATGGATGACCACTCTGAAGAATGCTTCAACACTAATAAATAACAAGGTAACCATTTGTCTCGTCTTTCATTGTTTATATTGTCCATTTTTACTGAATACAATTAAATTTTGATTCGCATTTTTTTAAAACAATCATTTGGATTCATCATTCCATGTTTTTTTAATGTTCACCCAGAAAGTTGCTTATGCATGTCTATAATGTTGCTTATCTATGCCTATGAATATGTTTAAAATTATGAACTTACTTGCGAATATGTGAAACCAATCATGTTATGCAGAAAATTCATTTCTTCATCCCTATTTTTTTCTTTAAAAAATACATGCATGCTATGATCGGAATGTTGGTTATATGTGCTTAAATACTTGCTTGCACGTATGCAAAATGTTGCTTACGTTTGTTCTGTATTTTAAACTCTCAGATTAATTGAGCATTGTTTGATAAAAAGCAAATATACATAAACTGTTATTATATGGTCTCTCCATTTATTCAATCATTATTTTTTCATCGTATCTAGATTGTATGTATTGAATTTTTTTGATTACGTCCCTATTTTTTTTAACTCAGTACTTTGCTTAGTTATGGCTAGAATTTTTCTTACATGTGTATAATTATATGCTTATGTATATGCTAAATATTGCTTAATTATTTATTTTGCTTGAATCAGTTGTGATTGCACATGTGCCGCATCATTGGATTGAAATAACATCGGATTCATCTCCAAACTGGATATCGGAATGTGACGAAAATATGACACCAAAAGAAGGAATGAATTTTGATAATGTCGACAACGAAATACAATTCTATAAAAATTATTGTCATGCTTATTAATGATATGTACTCTGCTTATTTGCGGCTGTTGTAATGCTTTTCGAGTAAATAATTCAACATTCGTGCAAAATTTGGTTACTGCAGTCTCATATGTTCAATTGCTTATTTGTGTGTAAAGTATTTCTTGTGAAAGGATGTTATGGTGCTTACAAAGCAATTGAGTTATGCCTGCAGTATCAAAAAACCATGAAAATAATTTCTTACAAAGCAATTGAATTTGCTTACAAAGCGATTGAAGTCTGCTTACAAAGCGATTGAAGTCTGCTTACAAAGCAATTGAAGTCTGCTTACAGTATCTAAAAACCATGAAAATAATTGCTTACAAAGTAATTGATTTCTGCTTACAAAATAATTGAATTCTGCTTGCAATATCTAAAAACCATGAAAATAAATACGGCACTAACTAGAAAACAATCTTATATCAACTACGAATGTACATCAAAACCAACCATATTTAAAATGGCTATAAAAACTACAATATTGAATATTTTTGATCAAAAAGTATGAAACAACAACGTTTCCTTGTGATCCTAACTCATTTTAGCAAACTCCTTCGCCCGTCCCAAAACCGACTATCTTTTGCCATTTCCAGCAGAAAATCTATAAAAAAACAAAGACGCTAGTCAGTTATATAAAGCATTCATTAACATACAATCATTTATAAGTATAACAACAACCAAGCATAAGCATAATATAACACATACATAAGCATACTCGAAAACATACATAAGCAAAATTGTTTGCAACAATAAGCAGTCGATAACATCAATAAGCAATCCCCCAGACTTAGAAAAAACATGACAATACTAATTACCCCATGTTTGAGAGCATAATATAAAACATATATGAGCATAGTACAGAACATACATAAGCATAATTATCAACAACAATAAGCAGTTTAAACCCTCATTAAGCAATCTCCCAGACTATGAAAAAACATGGTGCTCCTGATTACCCCCTATCTGCCAAACTTTATTTTTTCAACTAGTAAAATCAGTGAAAAAAACCACAACAAATCCTAAGTATTTGCACATACTTGAACAAAAACATGATCAATTTAAACTCCATTTCCCAAAATTTTCATCGTGTTCTACAAAAATTAAAACCCCAAACACAATATTTTACACCGATTAAAAAACAGATAATTTTATCAACATATGAACTTACCCAAAAAACACAATATTTTACACTGCCTCGAAGAACAAACGTGATTCCGTTCAGAAATTGTCACCGCCTCGAAAACCCCCCGTCGAGTTTGGGGCTTTTCACAGAAATGGGGTTTTTTCATAGGATTTTTCTCTTCTTGTGTGGTTTTTCACGATATCTGTGGGGATGGAGTTTCTTCTGTGTAAATGGAGATGGGTTTTTCAGAGGAGATGGAGATGGACATGGGTTTTTCAGAAGAGATAAAGATGGTTTTTCATGTGAATATGAAGATGATTCTTCTTTCTTCATTGGAGATGGGGATGCAGTTTCGACCGAGGAGATGAATTTGTTTCTACTATGGAGTTTGAGACTTTTCAATTACCCAAAAGAAAAGATTTGGAAGATAATCTTGTGAAAAATCGTTCCCTTAATTGTAGCAATGTGAAAAGCCACTACCGAAAATAACTTCCCTCTAATAACTGATATAAGTTGGATTTACCAAAAAGTCAATTTTTCAAATAAATTAACTATTAGAAAATGATAAAAACTGTTTAATCTAGACCATTTAAAAAATAAATCAACACTTTAGATTTGGTCTCACGTACTCACATAAGTTATGTGGACTCACTGGATCCAAACCATATATATATATATATAAAATCGGGGGCACCACCTACACCAGTCCAGGGCCGCCCCTGATCTTAGTGGGCTTTCATAGAACCAGCAAACAAGGGTGATCAATGCTAGGTCATTCTAGGTCACACATTAGTTGTCTGCACAAAGTTGTGCCATTGGAAATGCTGATTCTTATCTATCGCTTCCTACGGGTGAGCAGCCAACATATATAAACTAACTTTACGGCCTCTTGTAATTTTATATATATTTCGACATCATTTCCAGCTTGCATGCAACCCTCACCTCAAAGGAAAAGCTAGGAATTGCAAAATTTTGCACGGTTTAGTTTACATCTGATGAAAAATATATAAATCAATTACTCTTACAATGAAGCTACATAAAATGTACTACAAGCATGCTATCAATAAAGCATTTATTTTCTAAAAATTTCAAGGGATACCAGATCGTCAATATATTTCTATTTCACTCTCAGTAACTTGAAAAACAATGAATTCTCAGCTTCAGGTGTATTTCTGGCTATTACTGTCGATTCGATTTTTGAGGTCATGGATATAATCTCTCAACATTGCAAGTAGAATAAAATTTAGCATAAAGTTCCATTCTATGTTTTGTTACACATTTCTGCTCAATTGACAATGATCTACAAAGAGGACATATAGATGTCGAATGGCTTCCAAAAATCTGCAACAAGGATCCTTGAGAAATGGAAAACCTTCATTTAAGTTATATCTTAGCCAAGTGACCAATAAAAAAACTACTCATAGCAAAAACTCCCAACAACAACAACATCATTATCTCTGTAGACAAATAATTTTGCACCAATTAAATGGCGACACATGTGAAATTCTACATTAAATATCAATTTTTTAATCTTCTATTTACATTTGGGAATTAATTAAATTTTATTCCTAAATTAAATAGTTAATTAATTTATATTTTAATATATATTTTATTGGGCAATTAAAGATTGCCAAATGTCAATTCTTATACATCAAGATTTATCTTGATTTATTATTATTTCTTTTGGTAATTATCACAATTTGTGATTAAAGAGATAATGTTAAATCTTGAAGGACCAATCAAATCGAAATCTTCACCACTTGAGTTATCCAAAGACTCCTCTCCTACAAGTATAAATAAGGGTCATTCTCAATGAATTAAAACACAATTCGAAGAGAAGAAATCCAAGCAAGAAGGTGGTGGAGGAAATTCTCTCAAGTCAAGAAGAACAAATTCAAAGAGATACACGGTGTACAAGGTGAAATTCAAGGCGTTCATCGCGGAGTCCACTCAAATCACGGCGTTTGATTCGGGAATAAGCTTTCAAGCCCTCGAGTTAACGTTATTGAAGTCAAATCCATCTTGTAGGGAGATTGAAGAGTCAAACTCACCAATAAGTTCACATATCCAAGTCAAATATCATTAAATATGTCACGTTTGATTTGAGATTAAGTTGTTAAACCCTCGAATTAATGTTATTCAAAGTCAAATTCAAGTTTGGAGAAGATAAAGTTGAAGAGTTCATCTCCAAAATTGGAATATTACATTTTGAAGAAAAGAATCAGAGGAAGAAATAGAGATCGTAACCTATATTTCTCATTTGATTTATATAAATTCAATTTGGACTATATTTCTTGTTTGTTATTTCCCAGATAATAAAAATTTGTGTTACAAATTTTTGGCACGCCCGGTGGAATAATCTCTATCTCTCATCTTTTCTATTCAAATCAAGTTCATATATCAATGAAGATGGTCAACCATTCCAAGCCCACAAATATTTACCTTTCAATGTCAAACCACGAAGCCACTACTCTAATATAAAAGCATAAGGAGGCAAGATAAGATGGCGTGTTATCGAACCATGAATTTACATCTCCAACAAACGAAGGGGTATGGAAACAAGGTGGTAAATATAGAGCTGTGAATAAAACATTGTTGGGCCTGCTCGACATGAGCGCACATTCTACAAGCTCAAGCTTTGAAACTTTAGCAGCCATGATGGTCCAAGCTACTTCACTCGAAGAGCAACTTGCAAGTTTGATGAAGGCTGTAGAGGGACTTATAAAACATGTTCAAGAACAAGACTCCCAAATCATTAAGTTGATGAATAAAGTAGATAATGTTGATACAAGCCATATGATACGCAAACAAGTTGAAGCAAATGATGAAGTCGAGACATCCATAAGGCAACAACCAAACGAAAAGAAGGAGTCTCCCATAAAGGAGTTGCAAATCTCGTCTGATGGCCTGATTCCAGTTGACCAACTCAAGGAGTTCATTATGAGGTCTATTAAAGACAAGTTTGATGGAAGCTCCAAGTCATCCCTAACCTACACCAAGCTATGCACATGGAGAATTGACAATTTGAAGATGCCTGATGGCTATCAACCTCCCAAATTCCAACAATGTGATGGCAATGGCAATCCAAAACAACATGTGTCTCACTTCATTGAAACGTGCAATGATGCTGGGACTTATGGAGACCACTTAGTGAAGCAATTCATTCGATCCTTGAAAGGAAGTGCATTTGATTGGTACACCGATTTGGGGGCAAATTCAATTGACACTTGGTGGTAGTTGGAATGAGAGTTTCTCAACCATTTCTATAGCACGCGACGTACTGTTAGCATGATTGAACTTACAAACTCATACCAGTGGAATGGAGAGTCTGTCATCGATTACATCAATCGTTGGAGAGTCGTAAGCCTTAATTGCAAAGATCAATTATCCAAGGCTTGATTAGTGTGAGTTTTGCATGTATTTTCGGCATAATTGTGGATATAATAGGTTGACAAACATGCATTAACATAGTAAAATGGGTCGTGTTCTCATGTTGTGGAAAAAATATTACGCTTTGCTCGTTTTGCAGGAATTAAATGATATTTGGAGTACTTTTGTGGAAAATTAGAGTATTGCGATAAAGGACTGTCAAGAATCGAGCAGATACACGAAGTTTGGAGCTGAACCGAGAAGAGATCAAACAAACCGGGCAAGAAATGGCCACGCACAGGCAGCCTGTACGCATAGGCACGACCCGTGCGTGTGCAGGACTGAAGAACTGGAGGTTCGCATTGACGCACGAGTAGGTCATGCGTAAGCGCACTGCTCGTGCGCTCTGTTCGAGGGAAAAATAGATGCTACGGCTTGACGCACAGGCTAGTCATGCGTAAGCGCACGACCCATGCGTCTGTGCGGGTTTTGACAGTTTCAAGTCGTATTAATTTAGGTTTAGCCCAAAGGAGTATAAACAAAGACGAGGTGGTCCCAAACGAGGACACACTTACTTTTACCCTTGAAAACACAGAAATAGCACCCTTCTGCTGGAGGAATCGAGAGAAAGATCGGGGTCGCATCCACATGCTTGAAGATTGAAGATTGATCGAGAGATCATCGATATCTCTGAGTTTTCTTACTCCATTGTATCTTTTATTTTCACTTAGTTTGATATGGTTCAAAACAATTTGTATATGATTTATTCTTTTCCCATTTCCGGCTAAACACCTTATGATTCCGGGGTTTGGGATTAGGTTAATTGATACACTTGTTTGATGTTTAATTTGAATTGAAGTTATTATTTCGAACCCTATTCGAGTACTTTGTTTTATTCTTGTTTTATCATATGGCCAATGGTTTAAAATGTTTGATGTATTGATTTATAATTCGATTGATGAGTTTCAATACTAGATTTTGAGTGCTTGACATGAATATTTTGCATGATTGAGAAGTCTGTGAGTATTTGTAAGGATAACTGATCTTTTATGCTTTTGGGAGTTGTTTATCTTATGTTGAGTAGAGATGCTAGCATAAATAATTCAATCAACATTTTTATTGTGTCTCGAAAGAGAGGATAAAATACTTTTGTGAATATCTTATATGGAAGATAGATAATAAGTTTGGTTTTGATTAATCGGATAACAAGAGGGAGATTAACTGAAACCATAACCCTGGAATCCATTCATCCACTTGATATTTTCATTCAAAACTCTTTGCTTTAGCTTTTTATGATAAAATACTGTCTTAGCTTTATAAAACAACAATGACTTTTTGATCGTCTAAATAAAAAAAATAATATTACAATCTCAATACTTAGTACATAAATTTATTAGTCTCTGTGGGATCGACCTTGCTTACCCTATCTATCAACTACGTCGTTCAATTGTGGTGAAGCTAAAAATAAGGCGAACAAGTTTTTGGTGTCGTTGCCGGGGACTAATTAAATTTTTAGTACTAATATTGCGATAAATAGAATTACTTTTAATTTAGATATTTTTCTTTTTATTTTGTTAAATTCCACTCCTACAGTGTTTGATTTGTTTCTTTTAGTTGGTTCAGGTAGTGCATGAACACTCGTTCAAAGCGAAAGGAATTAGCACCGTTCATACCGGAAGTTGAAGCTTTCGCCAGGCAAATAAGTGCAGCTACTAAAGGAGCAGAAAGACATCAAGATCATACTATGGAGGTTGTGGAAGAGAACAACGGGGGTAATAATGAAGGCAACAATGGAGGTAACAATGGGATCAATATGATCAATAATGAGTTACCGATACCAGAAGCTCCGACAATACAACAACAAGCGATTCACGATTACTTTCGCCCTCAAATAAATCGCAATTATGGTGGAATTGCCCATATCCCGATAAATGCTAACAACTTTGAGTTGAAGCCGCCATTAATTTCCATGATTCAACAAAACCAGTTTGGGGGATATGCAACTGAGGATCCCAACTCCCATCTTGCACACTTCATGCAAATTTGTAACACGATTAAGATGAATGAAGTGTCGGGTGATGCTATAACATCTGCGCCTATTCCCTTTCTCTTTAAGGGATAAGGCAAGAAACTGGTTAGGAACATTAACTCAGGGGAGTGTGAATACTTGGGATGAATTGAGCCAGAAGTTCCTATTCAATTTTTTCCACCAAGCAAGACACTGCAGCTTAAGAGCGAGATCACGAAGTTCAGACAGTTCGATTCTGAGCCACTGTACAAGGCGTGGGAGAGATTCCGGGATTTATTGAGGAGGTGTCCACAACATGGGTTTCCAGAGGATCATCAACTTTGCTTCTTTTACAACGGGTTGGCACAGACGAGATCATTTGTGGATGCCACAGCAGGAGGAGCTTTACTAGCAAAATTCCCACAAGATGCATTCAACTTGCTTGAAGAGATGGCAATGAATAGCTATCAGTGGCCCTCCGAGAGGACAAATGTGAAAAGGGTAGCCGAAGTTTCTGATTCGGACCCAATCAAAGCATTGACGGCTCAGATGACTGCATTGACAAAAGGGGCTGAAGTAAACACGGGTGCAAATAATGGGGGAGTTCCTCAAGATCCTATGGAGGAAGCTAACTATGTCAATAACCGGAATTTCAACAATTACCGGAATAATTCAACTCCCACCCATTATCATCCGGGTTTGAAAAATCATGAAAATTTCTCCTATGCAATATGAAGAACATGATGCAACCACCTCCGGGGTTCAGTGTGACAAACAGAGTCATTAATGCAGAGGCAAAGCCATCAAAGTTAGATGTTCTTACTTCATTTTTGAGTCAGAATAGTTCGTTCATGAACGAAATGAGGAACCGATTTAGCAAGGATGAGGCTAAGCTGGACAAAATTGAGACACATGTCACTCAATTGGCTAACACCATGGGCTCACAAATGAAAAATCTTGAAACCCAGATTGACCAATTAGCTACGATTGTTGGTAGACAACATCAGAAAGGCCAATTTTTAGTAACACTGTGGTCAATCTGAAGGGGCAGTGTAAAGCCATTTGTCTGAGGAGTGGTACAGAGTACGAGGGGCCAAAAATTCCAGAAAACATTGAGAAATCGCAACCACGCATGGCCCGTGTGCCTACGCAAGAGGTGCTCATGAATGGTGCCGATCACATAATTCAGACCCCTGGAGACACAAACACGGTAGCAAATGGCAACGTTGAGGTCGAATAAGGAACCGAGGGACATAATGATGAACAAAAAAGGGCTGAGAAGCTTAAATCTTCTTCTAACTCTGATTTTTCTAAACTTACTACTCCCCTTCCTTTCCCCCAACGATTTCAAAAGAAAAATCTAGATGCTCAATTTGCAAAATTCCTCGATATATTTAAGAAACTGCATATTAACATACCTTTTGCAGACGCATTGGAGCAAATGCCCAATTATGCGAAATTTCTGAAGGATGTGATGTCAAAGAAGCGAAAGATGACAGGTTTTGAGATAGTAAATCTGACGGAGGAATGCAGTGCCATCATTCAAAGAAATTTACCTCAGATACTTAAAGAAATTTGCCCAACAGAATTATACTACCACTGAGAAAGAGATGCTGGCAATTGTGTTCGCATTCAACAAATTACGATCTTACTTGATTGGAACAAAGACGATAGTCCACATAGACCATGCAGCGATCAAATATCTATTTGCAAGAAAGATGCAAAATCGAGACTGATTCGGTGGATTCTCTTATTGCAAGAATTCGATGTGGAAATTAGAGACAGAAAGGCATGCAAAAATATGGTGGCAGACCACTTGTTTAGGCTTGAATACAAAAAAGATGAGAAAGAGGGTACAAATCGATCAAGGAAAAGTTTCCAGATGAGCAACTTTTACTGGCACAGGCAAAATTCCCATGGTACGTGGATTTCGTTAATTATTTGGTAACGGGAGTCTTGCCTCCAGATTTATCCTCTTATCAGAAAAAGAAGTTCTTCCATGATGTCAAGTTCTATATATGGGACGACCCCTTGCTCTTTAAGACGTGCGCAGACATGATCATCAGACGATGTGTGCCTCAAGAAGAGTGGGAAGGAGTTTTACAACAGTGTCATTCTTCACCCTCGGGGACACTTTGGTCCTACACGCACTGCGGTGAAGGTACTACAGAGTGGGTTATAATGGCCGACTTTATATGATGATTGCTATTTGTATGTGCAGTAGTGTGACAGATGCCAACGGATAGGGAACATCTCTAGACGGCATGAGATGCCCATGACAAATGTGATGGAAGTGGATCTATTTGATGTGTGGGAAATTGACTTCATGGTTCCCTTTCCATCAGCTTGGGGCTTCTACTCGCAGTGGAGTATGTATATCGATGGGTAGAAGCGATTCATTCACAGACGAATGATGCACATGTAGTAATGCAGTTCCTAAAGAAAAATATACTCACTCGATTTGGAACCCCGAGAGCTTTGATTAGTGATGGGGGGTCACATTTTGTGAATAAATTTATGAGCAATCTACTTGCAAAGTATGGGGTTAGGCATACGTGACATTGGCATACCATCCACAAGCAAATGGGCAGCTGAAGTAGCCAATCGCGAGATCAAACAAATTCTAGAAACAACGGTGAGTGTAAATCGCAAGGATTGGGCTATGAAGTTAGATGATGCTTTATGGGCATACCAGACAGCATTCAAGACGCATTTGGGAACATCTCCATACCAGCTGGTATTCGGAAAATCATGTCACTTACCCGTGGAGTTAGAGGATAAAGCATTCTCGGCAGTAAAGAAGTTAAATTTTGACTTCAAAACAGCGAGTGAAGAAAGGCTACTGCATCTGAATGAGATAGAAGAATTCCGAGATTAGGCATACGAGAACTCCCGAATCTACAAAGAGCATACAAAGGAAAACAATCGAATTAATATACATACATACATATATAAATATATATTAATTTATATGCTCAAATCAAGATGCTCTAAGATGTGTAAGGCAATAGATCTCCAAATGATTGGCTAGTCGAGGCAGGTGATAGGCGGACACATGTGTTTGATTCAGAGCCTTTATTAGCAAATTAAGTGTTGAAGATGGTGAAGCCTCATGTCTCGCTGGATGGCCTACAGTAAGGATACCTGGACAGAAGTAAACATTGTAGTGATCAAAATCAATTCAGTAATTCAAGAGGGAAATTAAAGAAACTGCCAGAAAACCATGAGCACGCTGCAATTTTTTCTTCTTGATTGCTTGTGAAAAAAATATAGCACCAGGACATCTTTTATAGTTGCTGAGAGCACCATTGAATTTGAGAGTTCTTTGTTATTCGAGTCTACTTTGAAGATTAACTTGCATTCAGATAAGAATTGGTGGTTAATATGCCCAAGAATTCCTCAAGCAAAGGAAAACTATTGTAAATAGAATTCTTAAGCTTTGCAGCCAACATTTGCAGTTTGGTATCAAAAAGATTTCACTTTAACTTATTTACATTCATGTGGGTCTATTTTATAAAGGAGTTAGAATTCTTAAGCAAAAATTGTAATTTGCCGAAGAACTCCTCGAGCGAAGAAAGTTGCGGAGGTGAATCCCTAGAATTTTTTGAAAAGCCAGGAAATTGCAAATTAAGAGAGAGAAACCTGAACGAAAATCTAAAGAGGTTTGAAGAAAATCTGAACGAAATCAAGAAATAAACCAAGATAAGTATGAAAAAGGAAAAGGGTCTGATATGGTTTCTAGTTGATTCGTCACTGAAGCCTGGAGCATGCAAATTCAAATTTTGGGGATTTCTCACTGATGGGCCAAAGTTTTAAATGTGTGGGTTGTAACCATGTTGTTCTTATATGACCAGTCAAATTGAAAGTTTCAAAATCAATGAGTGCGGGTTAAATGTCCAATTTTAGACTCATTTTTTAAAGCCCAAAATTCACATGGATCTCCTCAATCGCAATCCAGACAATTGTCATGACTTATCACATCAAGACACATTATCCGTCAACAAGTCTCGAGGGGGCATTTGTAGACAAATTAATTTTGCACCAATTAAATGGCGACACATGTGAAATTCTATAATAAATATCAATTTTTTAATCTTCTGTTTACATTTGGAAATAATTAAATTTTATTCCTAAATTAAATAGTTAATTAATTGATATTTTAATATATATTTTGTTGGTCAATTAAAGATTGTCAAATGTCAAATTCTTATACATCAAGATTTATCTTGATTTATTATTATTTCTTTTGATAATTATCACAATTTGTGATTAAAGAGATAATGTTAAATTTTGAAGGACCAATTAAATCGAAGTTGTTAGGGCGATTGTTTGCGCCTAAATAATTTCCTAAAATAAAGGATTGTTTTTTGATTTGTTTTGTCTTTCTAGACTTATGGTATGATTAGGAGTTATTTAGATTAGGCAAGAAATCATATTGATATGGTATAGATATATTAGGACTCTTTGATATTTATCTTGTTTCCTAACATAAGTGATATACTTGTCATATATTTGTATATATCTTCTTTCCTTGTGTATGAGGACTCCTTGAAGGGTTTGAACGCCTATATAAAGAGAAGAGGACGTTCACAATCTATACACAAGAAATACCACAAAGTTACAAGAGTCTTGAGAGAATTAAGAGTCATTCAAGCACAAGGAGTCTCACTGCCCTGGATGCAATCTCGAATGTGACTACATCTGAGACTACATTCAGTCCTGCAGATTATGTTTGTTAGTTTTTTCATCCATTGTTTTTAGTATTGTGATTAACGAAGTACACACATGTCTATTGTTGGATGAGTTGAATTACACAGATCAGATATACTCTAGATAGGAGTTTTTTCGTTGACTTGCTACTAGTTGGTTTTAGTATTTTTATATATGGAATCAAACGATTTGTACTAGTGGAAAGTTTTGCCATATTGGCACATCTACAAGCTTGTTGGCTTGTAGACAATTTTTAATTCGTGTGTCGTTTTACTGTTTTCAAAATTCCGCTGCATGTGATTGTGAATGTGACCACATCTGCAATCACATCCTTACTCTGTGAAACTTTTTCTATTTATCCATGCTATAATTCTTTCAATTTATATCAGAGCCTACACTTGACGACACTAAGTGTTGATCCTGAGTGTTTGTTAGCATGGATATTCCTAGTGTCCCTACTTTTGGTCCCTCAATTGAAAATTAGAAAAATTTTGATAACAAAACTCTTGATTCTATTAGATGTAGGGCTTATTCTGGATATGGTCATTATGTTGAAAAATGTGCAAATATTATTTTGAAAAAGGGATTGAGTTTGAGTGTCACCTTAAATGATAATGAATCTGACGATGAGAACACTATCCAGAAAGAAGATCACAAGGTTCTGACAACCTTCGTGAAAGATAGGAAATCTCTCCAAATAAATCCTTCAGGTGTTGCCCGAGGTGTGGCCTGAGATGTGATCACACCTACATTGATCACATCTGTACTCACATCTGAAGAACAGGATACCTTAACTGCTTCTGACCTTTTTTGTTTCAACTCTACCTCTGTTTCTGATGTTGTTGAACAGGATGACGATTCAGATGGTGAAAGCTTGGAATACACATACACGAAGTTGTATAAAGATTGGCTGAAGAGGATTAAACTGAATGAAATCCTCAGAAAAGAGATAGATCGACTCAAGAAGGAAAATAATGAACAAAAAGAAGTAATTACCAGGATAGAGGCTGCCCTTACCAAGAAGGATCTTGACTTCGAAAATGTAAATTCTAAACTTGAAGATTCTCTTGAAACCATGAAGAAGTTTAATTATGGGAAAGCAAAACTGGATGATATACTTTCTTTGGGTAGTGATAATAAAGCTGGCCTTGGTTATAAAACTCCTGTATTTGTTAAAGCAAAAGAACAAGGAGAATCTTCAGATTCCTCCAACAATAAGAAGAGTTTTTCACAAAAGTCTAAACCTCGGAAACGCCAGTTTATTTGTCACTATTGTCATGCTCCTGGACACATTAGGCCATTTTGTTACAAAATGAAATCAGATTTGGCGGACAGAAATTCTGCTTGTCAGATGTCATCCAAAATGTTACGACATCCTCGTAATCACATTTCAAATTTTTCCAAATCTGTCTGGGTTAAGAAATTTGATGTTAAATGTCATGTTATCTATACTTCTTTGAGATCTAACATTGCAGGATCTTGGTACTTTTATAGCGGGTGTTCATGACACATGACAGGTATTTGGAGTATTTCACTGACTATGAGAACGTGATGGTGGTAATGTGACTTATGGAGGTGGAGGTAAAGGAAAAATTATTGGAAAGGAGACTTTGAATGTTGATGGCCTACCTAGGCTACGGAATGTATTGCATGTGGATGGTCTAAATGCTAATCTCTTTAGTATTAGACAATTGTGTGATGATAATCTCTATGTTAAATTCAACAAAAAATCTTGTGAGGTTTTTAATGAATCTAACACGTGTATTCTTGCTGGTTTAAGATCATCTGATAACTGCTATCGGTTTGTTAATAAAAAATGTATCACACTGCATACACAGATGAATCTGACCTATGGCACCAAAAATTAAGTCATCTAAGTTTTAAGAAAATAAGGGATCTTGTAAAATTTGAGGTTGTTCGTGGTTTTCCAAAATTTTGCATAAAGAATAATAATGTGTGTGGAAGTTGTCAAAAGGATAAACAAAGAAGAGTGTCACACCAAATGTTACCACATTTCAATACCATATGGTGTTTTGAATTGCTTCATATGGACATTATGGGTCCAGTTTAAATTGAAAGTATTGGTGGAAGGAAATATTTTTTTGTGATTGTTGATGATTTTTCATATTTTACTTGGATCTATTTTTTACGTGGGAAATGTGAAACATTTGAAGTATTTAGAAGTTGGCATAGAGGAGTTGTTAATCTGTATTGGCTAACAGTTGTTAGAATTAGGTCGGACCATGGTAAAGAATTTGCAAACTCTTCTTTCTCATCTTTTTGTGATAGAAAGAGGATTTCTCATGAATTTTTCGTACCTAAAACTCCACAACATAATAGAGTGGCAGAGAGAAAAAATTGTACATTGCATGAGACATCCCGTGTCATGTTGAGTTCTAAAAGACTTTCAAAAGGTTTTTGGGCAGAAGCTCTAAATACTGCATGTCATATTGCCAATCGTGTATATTTGAGGCCTGGAAGTTTGATGACCCCATATGAAATACTTTTGAGAAAGAAGCCAAACCTCAAATATTTTCATGTCTTTGGTTGTATTTGCTATGTCCTGAATGATCGTGATAACATTGCTCAATTTAGCTCAAAGGGTGACAAAAGTCTTTTCTTAGGCTACTCTTCAAATAGCCATGCATATCGAGTTTATAATCTTCAGACAAAGACGGTAGTTGAATCTGTAAATATTGTATTCGATGATCTTTCTAATCTTGCAGAAACCATGGAAGAAGACCCATTTGATGACTTGATGGAAATGTCATGGGCTCACGATCGCATGATCTGCATGCGGATGTTATCTTGAATGATACACCATCTCGCAACCACATTTTCGCATGAATCAATCAGCGATCAGTGTGTCGTAAAAAAAAGATGTTATCCCGGATGTCGTAAAAAGATGTTTCCCCATATGTCATAACATCTGCTACCATATCTGGATCTGCAGAGAATGGAACTAATTCTGACCCATATATTGAAGCAAACTTGGAAGGACATGATTTCATCATCAATGAAAGACGATATCCCCAAGCAGAATTCAAAAGAATCATCTAGTCTCTCAAGTCATAGGTAATGTATCTGATGGCATAAGAACTAGAAGGAAAGAAAGGGTAAACAATCGAGACATGGTAAGACTAGTGTGTTTGTCTTCTACTTGTTTAATGGTAAGAACTTCTTTTTATGTCACTTTTTCTGAGCCTAAAAATGTGTTTGATACTTTGACAGATGATTTTCGGAATAATGCTTTGAATGAAGATTTTGATCGATTCAATAGAAAAGGAAATGATTTTCATTGTGATATTTTAACCATTTATTGTGATAATATGAATGTGATTGATATTTCGAAAAATCATGTCCAACACTCTCGTTCTAAACACATAGATATTAGACATCACTTTATTCGAGATTTAGTTGAGAAAAATATAATTCGAATTGAGTATATTGTTACTGAAAATCAGCTTGCAGACATCTTCACCAAGGCTTTGGATTTTGAGAGATTCTCCAATTTAAGGAAGTCTCTCGGTTTGTGTGTTCTCTAAAATGTTAAACGAGATGTCCCAATATTGCACATCACATCCGCTGTGACATCCCACCACTGCATCTCTATTCTTCTCCTCTATTTCTTTTAATTTGTTTTGGTAGACATCCCTGCATTGTAAGCTCTTCATGCATATCTGCAAAAAGTGGATTGATGGTTCGAACTAGTCACATATATCTCACTTGGAAAACCGATGTGAGTTGATCTCTCCAATTCAAAAAAAAATTGATGATATTTCTCCCAGTAGCTGAGTTGTGAATAAAGTTTTGATCATGTTTGGAGGCCTTATAGGAAAAAGCTACCAACCCGTTGTGTGCATCTATTCCTTGTGACTAATTTCTTCAAGCTTATTGTTGTTTAACAAAGCATGATCAGGTGAAAAAAGAGCTGCCCATGGCATTTGAGTGAAAGCTTCATTTTGGTTAACTCCCTCATGAGACTTGGAAAAATTTAAGAAAACTCAAAATTTTTGAAAAGCTGGGATTTTGGATTGCGATTCATTGAATCAGTTAGTACAGGTGTGACTCATAATGTGACGACATTTGAACCTATATCCATTGCTGCAGCACATCTCTCCTCTTGTGTGCGATTCTTTTTCCCATTTAGGCATATATTAGGTTTTGCATGTCCTGCTCGTGTTGGATACTTTGCTGAAATTTGGTTTCCATATATAACCTGAGAGTAATGTTTTTCTCTTCCCAAAATTTTGAAAATCTTGATGGATAATGATTGGTGGGCTATACACGGTTTGAAGGACTTGGAAGATTTGAATAGATTTTGCTCCTAATTATCTATATCTTAGGTTAAGAGTGTCATTAATTTGTAGGATTCTATTTTTATATTTTTGGGAATCCTATTTTATGGAAAATCTTGATTTGTTTTTTTATTCTTGATCATCTTTTCGATGTTTGTCTTCCAAAATTCTCAGAGTCTTATGATCCTTTATTCTCCTCAAAGTTTTGAATATAAAATAAACTTTTACGTGTTCAAGTCAAGGGGAGCATACATGATTTTGTTACCTATATTTTCTGGACAAAAAGGGGGAGAAATAGGTTGATTATGATGCTTTCGATTTAGGGGGAGTTTTCTGGATATTTGATATTTGATTGCTTTGCTGGATGTTTGTTGTTGTTTTGAAATGTGCTCTTACATGTGATTGCATTTTGTTCAGCATGCGTTTTAGGGGGAGATTTTTGCATTTCAGGGAGAGATTTTTGTGCATGCGATTTAGGGGGAGTTTATTTGATTTGTGCTTGATATATGTTTTGTCTAGAAAGGCAAAAAGGGGGAGATTGTTAGGGTGATTATTTGCGCCTAAATAATTTCCTAAAATAAAGGATTGTGTTTTGATTTGTTTTGACTTTCTAGACTTATGGTATGATTAGGACTTATTTAAATTAGGAAATAAATCATATTGATATGGTATAGATATATTAGGACTCTTTGATATTTAACTTGTTTTCTAACATAAGTGATATACTTGTCATATATTTGTATATATCTTCTTTCCTTGTGTATTAGGACTCCTTGAAGGGTTTGGACGCCTATATAAAGAGAAGAGGACGTCCGTAATCTATACACAAGAAATACCACAAAGTTACAAGAGTTTTGAGATAATTAAGAGTCATTCAAGCACAAGGAGTCTCACTGCCTTGGATGCAATCTCGAATGTGACTACATCTGAGATTACATTCAGTCATGCAGATTGTGTTTGTTAACTTTTTCATTGTTTTTAGTATTATGATTAACGAAGTCCACACATGTCAATTGTTGGATGAGTTGAATTACACATATCAAATATACTGTAGATAGGAGTTTTTTCGTTGAGTTTCTACTAGTTGGTTTTAGTATTTTTGTATACGTAATCAAACGATTTGTACTAGTGGAAAGTTTAGCCATATTGGCACGTCTACAAGCTTGTTGGCTTGTAGATAATTTTTAATTCGTGTGTCGTTTTACTGTTTTTAAAATTCCGCTGCATGTGATTGTGAATGTGACCACATCTGCAATCACATCCTTACTCTGCGAAACTTTTTCTATTTATTCGTGCTATAATTCTTTCAGAAGTCTACACCATATGAGTTATCTAAAGGTTCCTCTCCTACAAGTATAAATAGGGGTCATTCTCAATGAATTAAAACACAATTCGAAGAGAAGAAATCCAAGCAAGAAGGCGGTGGAGGAAATTCTCTCAAGTTAAGAAGAACAAATTCAAGGAGATCCACGGTGTACAAGGCAAAATTCAAGGCATTCATCGCGGAGTCCACTCAAATCACAGCATTTGATTCGGGAATAAGCTTTCATCAATCCCTCGAGTTAACGTTATTGAAGTCAAATCCATCTTGGATGAAGATTAAAGAGTCAAACCCACCAAGAAGCTCACATATCCAAGTCAAATATCATCAAATATATCACGTTTGATTCGAGATTAAGTTCTCAAACCCTCGAATTAATGTTATTCAAAGTCAAATTCAAGTTTGAAGAAAACCAAGCTGAAGAGTTCATCTCCACAAGAAAATATTACATTTTGAAGAAAAGAATCAGAAGAAGAAATTGAGATCGTAACCTATATTTTTCATTCAATTTATATAAATTCAATTTGTACTATATTTCTTGTTTGTTATTTCGCAGACAATAAAAATTTGTGTTACAATCTCATTAACAGTTAACATCACTAAAATAAAAGGTAAGGTTTAAATAATACTAGTTATAATACTCAAACTCTGTCTCGAATTAATGAAAGATTTAATACTATAAAAGTTCGACGAATTACCAATAATACCAGAATCATCCATTTTGTAGAACTGGAGAACAACGAGCTTCACTTTCCAGAATGTCGAGTTGGTGCGGTGGAGTCACGGGCGGAGAGGGCAGAGTCACGGGCGGCGGAAGGGATTTAAGGTTGGCCAAAATGAGAAACTTTTTTTTGGGAGGGAGTCTCTATTTTACTTTCTGGAATTTATATTTTACGCTAAAAAAGTTGGCTTTCAGAAGTTGTTTGCAAAATAGAGTCGAGATGGATTGAAGCAAAAGTTGTTTGCAAAATCACGTTTTTGGGAGAGTCTCTGTTTTTTATTTGAATCAAACTTTCATTCAGTCTCTGTTTTTTATTTTGTCTCTCAATCTTTTTGCAAAATTAGGAATAAGAGCTTTGATTTTTTAACTAAAGCTGCTATTGAACCTAAAGTTGTTGCAGCTAAATTGCTATTGAAGTGGATACTATTGAACCTAATTTTATTAAAAAAATAAATTGGTTATTCGGTTCGGTTCGGTTAACTGAAATTTTAGAAGGGAACTGAACTGAATAACCAAATTTATAAAAAATAAAAATTGGAAACCGAACCAAAATTTTCGGTTTAGTTTTGGTCCAAAATTTTGGTTCGAATTTTTTCAATTTTGGTTCAGTTCGGTTCGACCGATTAACCGAACTGTGCACAACCCTATCTATTCCAACGATTTTATTTATCATTGGAATTAGTGTTGCAAATTTTTCAATTGTGATATTGGAATTTATGTTGGAATTTAATATTCCAACGAAAATTCAAACCATTTATTCCAATAGTCTTGCCTACTGTTGGAATTTTTTCAATAGTATGTTGTAGCGTTAGAATCTCCATTGAAATTGTAATAATTCCAATAGTATTTCCAATGGTTTATTCCAATTATTTTCTTTATCATTGGACTTTTCTAATGGTTTATTTTGGGATTGGAATATTCGTTGGAATTTTAATTCCAACGGACATTCCAATACTTTATTCCAATAATTTTGTATACCATTGGAATTACTGTTGGAATTTTTGTTGGAATTTCTAAAATTCCAACACTGTTTTATTCGTTGGACTTATTCCATTGGAATTTGATTGTTTTCTTGTAGTGAGTTAGTTGTATTGTTGGTATTAATATTAATTGATTCCATTTCTTTACAGCTACGAGAAGGCCATAATTAGCAGAAACCAAACTTACATTCATATATAACTGACGTTCTGATCAGTTAATTGTTTGAACTACGATATAAGCAAAAATTAACATAATAGAATTAATAAAGAACTATTTGGTTCTAATTGTGTATTATATGATCTCAATTCTAAATACGTAGAGACAAAATGACTAAAACTGTACAGTTCATATTATAGTAACACATTCTTGTAAATATGCGTTAATGATCCTATAACAAAACCATACTTGAAGTATACTATATAAGATAGAAAAAGAATTGTCATGAAACCAGGCAATAATGCTCCCATAAAACTGCATTACTCACATTCCAAATGAGCAGTTAATTGTTTAAACTATGATATAAACAAAATCAACATAATTGAATTAATAAAGCAAATATTTCGTTCTAACTATATATTATATGATATCAAAATATAGACGGACAAAATGATTAAAAAACCAATATATAATTCATGTTATAGCAATCACATCCTTTGTATATATGTATTAATGATCTTGTAAATACGCGATTAGTCATTACAAATTAGGGAACCAAATAACAACAAATTTAGCATAACAATTCGATTTGGAAAAAAGACGGGATAAAACTTGACGAGCGGTGAAGAAAACTATTTCTATTTTCTTCTAGTTTTTCGGCTTTCCCGTAGTTGTAAAGGAATAGAATCAATTAAGATTAGTTCCAAAAACATTATTAACGGTTGCAACTTATCAGGGCTAGTGATCAATATCTCTTCATTTTACAAATGTTGCCCTTTTTGTTAGTAATTTTGGTCGCTAACTGCTAAACTAGAGGTTCATCTCGGTCGGTAATTCCTAATCATCATGGAATATTAATGTGATTAGTCCCTATGAAGAAGTACGTGGTGACATTGAACCACTCCAATATGAACATTATAATTGAACTATAGAACTTATCTTTAGTAATGCTACCTTTACATTCGAATGGGATCTTCTATTCCAGAATTGTGTTTTATCTCCTATTCTAATGCAAGGATGATTGTCACGTGTACAAAAATTACCATACTAAAATCCCATAATTTAGGCTAATTAATGCTCCAAAATCAATATGGTAACTTCGTACATGTGGTAATCATCCGTGCAGTGGAATAAGAGATAAAACGCAATCCTGGAATTGAAGATCTCAAACGCCTTTCGATGATTCTTGAAAAAAGTGTAGAACTGCAGTTGAAAAAGCAATGGACATGCCGACAAGATAATTTGATATATTTACAAAGGGAAAAAATAGATTTTCGGTCCTATAACTTGGACTACTTATATATTTAGTCCTATTAGTATTCACCTTTAAATTTTAATCTAATATCATTCAAAATCTTGGACATTTTGTCTGCTTTTGACCCGAATTGTGTACTTAATTTACCGCAATTGCTAACTAAAACCGATGGGTGCTAATGTGTTTAAGAAATTTAGGGATTTTAGTGATTTAATGCAAAAATTGACACGTCAAATCACCAAAAATTGACACATAAAATTTGAGGATTTTTAATGTTTTTGCGCCAAATCACAAAAAAAAACCATTTCTTTTAACATGTTTGCATCTTACCAGTCATAATCAACAATTTTAAAAGATATTGAACTAAAAATTAAAGGTGATTACTTATCCAAGTTAGAAATTATTTCCCTTTACAAACGATATCAATGAAAAATAGAGAATTTTACAGCGATTGAAAAATCCAATCTCCACGGATCAACGAATCTCAAGGACTACATCGATGAATACTGTGCCCATAGACTTTAATTCAAACTTCCAAATTGTTTTATCTCCTAGAAGCAACTCTCAACCTCTTCACCCTGACTCGGTCGTACCACAAAATTCTTGCCTGGAACCTCCTCAAGTCGGTGTTGATGAACTACTCAAACCGGAATAAATTATCCCCGATCGAGCTTCTTCCACCCGTCCCCTTATAAAAAAGGCATCTCCTAAATAAAACCCATGATCGCAAATTTGACAACATTACCAAGAGAAAGCAGCGCGAACAGCTCAGCCAGCGATTCATTGCTCTTTCATCCATGGCGCATTGCCTCAGCAACGTACATTATGGGTTTTAATTATAGTAACATGTTAAATTTTCCCTTACACTAATATCCTAAAGTCGATTTCACAGTCTTTGCAATAATGCAAGGGTAAGTAATGCAAATCAACGGCCTAAAACAACGAGTTGGATAGATATTTTTGGGCCGTGGATCTGCATCACTTATCTCCTTATGAGTAGGCATGCCTAATTTTCCCTCCAATTTTAAATGTTCTCTCAGGAGCAATGAAGAGCCCCCTTTTATATAAACCTTTGGATTGGCGAAATTAATTGTGCAAATATGTATTCACCTCATGCCCCACGCCACTCACTTTGTTTAATGACTTATTACCTCTTTCCAGGGATAACCATATTACATGTGGCCCTCGTGCTTAACTTTTGTAAACATTCACATTTAAAAAGAAAAAAATAAGGGGATTGTGCTTTCTCATGTGCATGAAAGTGGCCAAAGAATAGTTCCCCGTGGATCGCATTCCATTGAATGCTGTCTCGGATTTGGATAAAGAAATACACTCGACTTTCACATGTATACTACAGAACAGAATATGATACTAGCAACATTCTGGTAGTTTTTGGAGTTTATGTCAACATTTATGGATAATTACAAACGAACCTTGAAGTTCGGGCTAATTATAAAAAAACTTTGAAGTTTTATTTAGTCTTACATTTTCCCCCTTTATAAGCAAAAAATTATTTCAAATTTTTCTGAGTCTCGTTTTATTTAGGTATTTCGTGTTTGGCTTGAATCAAAAATTGGATTTCTATTTATAGAAATATTACAGTTAACCCTTTAAATTTAAGACAAAATCAAGTTTGATGTGTTTTTTTGGGGTAATTTTGAAACATCTCTAGTTTTTTTCTATATTTAGCCCAAACTGAGGGGGTGCTTTTTTTAATTATCCCTAACATTTATTACTTGCAAGTGTACGGAGAAATATTGTGAAAATTTTAAGCCTTGGATGTAAGGAGGAGCACAAAAATAGACAATATTGATTTCTTTTGAGATAAAGATGTACATAAAAAACACCTACATCTCCAGAATACAGTCCGTTTGGCCGTTTTCGTTTCAGACAAACTGTAATATTCAGCATGAATTCTACTCATATAAATTGACGTGATAAAAATCATGACATCAAATAAAATTTATTTTTACGTGTTTATACTGAAACTACCATTTGAAATCAATTTGAATGAAGATAAAATTAGAATATTAAAGCAATTCAAGTAATAGTGTAAGCAATACCTCCCTTCTCCCAAACTACCAATTGAAATCAATTAGAGTGAAGATATAAGGATATTAAAGCAATAAAAACAATAATGTAAATTGAACCTCCCTTTTTCCATTGAGGCCGATAACATACATTTAGATTTTAGATAAGGGGAGGAAGATAGTTATGTAAGGGAATGATTCCATTTTCGTTCTTTGATACCTATCACATAGCAAGTTAATCAAATTGATATGATTCCCTTTTCTTATTTATGTAAATTATTTTAGGACTCCGTTAGGTAATATTTTTTTTTATATGATAACAAGGATCTAGCAGCCACAATTCTTTAGGTACGTGCTAGGCTCAGACTTGACGGAATAGCCTGCAAGTCATGCTTATTTAGGTAAACCATCCACGCTAGCAAGTCTTGTGCGACATAGAGATGTCAATAGGCTGAGTCAAGCCAGCCCGACCTTAGCCCAATGGGTCAATTGAAAAAATCAGGTTGGGCCAGATCGGGGAATGGCGTAGCCACCTTAAGCCCGCACTGGATCTCAGACTGACCCTATTGAATTTGGGTTGGACCACACTCAAAATTCAGCGCGTAAGGTATAGTGGCAACCTTAGGCTCAATACGGTCGACAGATAGCATTGGATCTCGTAGACCGCACTAAAAATTCAGTCCAAGATATAGTCCATATAAAAAAAATGAGTAAAATACTTAAATGGGCAAAAGAATTAAGAATCACCTTGCCCAATTAAGGTATATGAATGGATGAAAAATTGTCTTGTCGGTTATATAGAAAGAGATTTATATTCCAATCTTGGTAATGAACAATTGGGAGTCCTTTTCAAATTAACATTTAGATTCAAAAGTCAATTTTTCATAATAATAATTTTATGAAAACTCTCAAACAATTGTCAAATGTACGACCTTCAGATTTGCTTTTTTGCAATGTTTTTTTATTTTCTATTTTTTAAAAATTCGGCCAACAATTGTCCAAAAACAATTATGACTGCACTGGCTGAAAATCCTAGCTATGCCTACGGATGGCAACAGGGTGAGTTTGGCAAAATTCGGGACCCGTCCCGCCAAAATAAATCAAAACCCGGGACTCTTCCCGCCCCGCTCTAAAACCCGCTAGACCCGTCAATATTTTTTTAATTGCAATAATATTTTTTGTATTTGTGGCCAAATTTTCAAAAGCAATCTAATTTCAATAGGTCAAAAAGAAAATAAATGTAATTATGAAACTTATTATAACTATATTTTACAACTATTTAGGTACTATTATGTTTTTCTTTTATAAAAAAACTACTACAAAGATCTTGCAATAATACTCAAAATAAATATTCAAAGTACAATATTGTAAGATTTTTTTAAAAAAAAATCAATTACAATATTACAAGATGTTATATAGTAAATTAAAATCAATATAACACTCAAATTTAAAAGTAAATAATGAAAAATATCAAAATACATATAAAAATATATAATAAATATTAATGTGGCGGGGCGGGTCCTATTGGACCTGGGATCCGTCCCAGACCTGGGCGGGTTTTGCATTTTTTAGACCCGTGACCCGCCCTTGGATCCATTTAACCGGGTCTAGACCCAGCCCGACGAGACGGGTTTTATGCGGGGACAGGTTTTAACCCGCCCTATTGCCATCCTTAGTTATGCCCATGGGGTCGGCTGTCTCGAAATTTCATCAGACTGCATTTTTTGTGGCTCAACCTAACCCAACAAGTGAATTCTTTATCGGCCATTCAGGCTTGTCGAGTTTTGGGTCGTTTAGGTCGGATCAAAGTAGACCTGGTCCTTTTGGGTCACTAAAAATGAAGCACAACCCAACCAACCTTATATACGGGATGGTCGGGCCGAGCCATCAGATCAAACCAATTTTACCAACTTAAGTGTGACAGGCTCAATCAAGTGGTGTAGAAGAAACTAGGACAACCAAGTATATCACCCGAGACAAGTCATATGCGATAGCAGGCTCGACCAAGTGCTGCATAGACGGGATATTCAGACATGAGGCATTTGGCATAAAAAACCAACTCCGACCACAACCTATATTCGTATTTAAATTTATTTATGAAACTATAATTCAAGTTCAACCAATTAACTAAATCAAATTTAAGCCACAAATAAAATACGCTGTCAAATCAAAAATGAAAAGTCAATACTTATTACATAAAGATATTGCTATTTGTATAGTACATACTTTTTAAATATATAATAATCTTAAGTAAATACCTATTACATAAAAGATATGCTATTTATTTGTTCTATTACTTATGATATATTTATTTGTTACTCTCAAACAATAGTCTTTTATGTTATAAAATAGTTTCTCTAATAATCATGATTTGACTAGAATGATATTATTATTTACAAATAAAATGATACACTAATTTTATTTATTAAATTAACGAATGGGTTAGTCTTCTGTCAAACTGTCGAACGGATCTAATTCGTTAGACGGATACAAATATCCGACTCGCAGTTAATCCATTTATTAACCCACACAACCACTAACACCACATGCGTTCGCCGCTGTTAATAGTTTTTAGGATGGATAAGATGACTACTAATACTTTTTCAGGAGAAATATTGAAATACATTTAAACGAAGAACCTAATACTTTTCAATAAGATTATTAATACATTTTAGGCGGGATATTAATAATTTTGCGGGAAAAAACCAATACTTTTCATGAGGATTACCAAAAAACTGCTCAAGGGATTACTAAAACTTTTCCAGAGGATTACTAATACCTTTCTAAGAAATTGATAATAATTTTCAAGAGGACAATTAATACATTTTAGGTGGATTACTAATACTTTTGAGGCAAAAAATAATATTTTTCATGATGGCTACTAAAAATATTGTTCAAGGGGATTAACTAATATTTTTCAGATGTACTACTGTAGGTCTCAATGGGTGATGTGTAAAGTTTAGAAGGTAAGGTTGAATAAACTTTACCAACTTTGCGATTTTAGTCCTTTTATATAATTTCAAAGTTAACTCAAGTCAGCTAAGTCCTTGAGGGACAATTGGGTTGGCTTACACATCAATGTTACCCACTCAATAGATTCGACTGAGTTATTGATATTATAACTTAGTTGTTTTCAGCTAACACTTAGAAATGCAGTTGACTTGGCTTTACCAGCGGAAGACTTTTCACCCTTAGAGTTTTAAGTACATTTTTCAAAACTTGTTTTAGCAATGGTTATTATCAGCAGACTTAAGCAATTTTAACTTAGCAGCATATATGAGAATAAAGCAAGAATTAAAGTGTCTTGAAAAGTAAATGGACACAAACAATTTTTATAGTGGTTCGAAGATGGGGTAATTCCTCTAGTCCACTCTTCTCCAACTCACAGTCAACTTTGATCACATGACTGCTACTCCTCCCCGCTACTTGACTCCCTTTAAACATTTTGTACTTGATCACGTAGCCCCCTAATAGTTCAAAGCTGCGGTTCAATGGAACCTCACTACTTCTCCTTCAACCTTGGAGAGTAGACCCTTTTGTTCTTGATAACAATTTTTCCTCTTCAACTGATAAAGTAGTCTTTCCTTCGCTGATTGTGTTGGATTGATTTCCTTCGAGTTTAGGTTTGAGGATTTCTTTATAAGCTTGAGAGATGTTTGCATGTTATCGCTTGATTGCTTGTATGCTTGTTCGAGGATTGGATCACCTTCTCTCAATTGCTTCCTCACCCTTTTATAGTGCACATTTAAAAATATATCCGTTGAAGAGATAGACACATTTTTCAAATCACACTCATAAGTTATTGGCTTGGTTTGTCTTGTCTTGCATTATTGATGGAGATCGTACCTGAATTTAATGTTCTGCAACCTTTTCTTAAACTCTGCAGAATTTCAGGTGCTTCACATTTGTCCCTTGCTTTTTGCACTCTTTCAGCAAAATAACTTTATTGTTGGCAACTTGACACATATCTATTTCCAGCAAAACATTGACTTGTCTTGACAACGGATCTCTTTCAGCTTTCTTTGAGTCTTGTCTGATGCATAACCCTTTGACATTCGATTCCAATCATTTTGGAATGACTTTTTTCTTTGTCGGTCGACCGAGACAACTTTTTCCGTCACTTGGTGATTCTTCTCTTCACTTCACTCATTTGCCGCCACACTGGTGGTCTTCACTTCAATCTTCAGTCGAGTCTTGTAATCTTCAACTTAGCTGACTGCAATTCAACTCATACATCTCTATCTATTACAAGTTGAATTACATTTGAAATGGGGTGCCAACTCCTTAATCTAAGTTTTACATGGTATCATCAGAATCTATACGTAAATTTTTCCAACAATTTCTCCTTTTTGATGATGACAAAACTTAAAAAAACATCAAAGCAAATGGTCCAGAAAATAAAGAATGATTGTATAATGTCATTTTATTGAACATATCATTCTTTGCACTTTACAATGCTTTTTACAATATATAAACCTATACAACGTATCAGAGCTATATACACATATGTATCAAAACACTACATGTATAAGAGCATCTACAATTTGTATCAGAGCATTTACGTATAGCAAGGTATACACATCATACTTACAAATATGTGTATTTACAGTTAAGTAAAATACAACATGAAGGGGTTCAGTCGTCTTCAACACCCTCTTCGCTTCCTTCTTCTCTCAGCATCCTCTTCAGCTCTTCTACAATCCTCTTCAACTCTTATTCTTTTTCTATCTTCATCTTCTCTCTTTTTCTTTTCATAGGCTCTCTTGGCAGCTGAGTCATTCATTCTCTGTCTTTCTTCCCATTCTCTGTTGAGCCTAATGTTTTCCTCTTCTTGCCTCCTTCTTTTCTTAATTCCTCATTTCCACTTCTCTGTTAGCCAGTTCATCCATCCCAGCCCAGTAGTTTATCCATTTCTTATGAGGATCTACATACCGAACACCTTTAACCCTTGGTTGTGATGGAATACATATGCCTCTTCCACCACTGCCATATCTTCCCTTTACTCGTTGTGACCTAGCTGCTCCTCTTGGAGTGTGTACTGTACGGGCACCTTAGTAGTCTGCTGACTACTTGAACTCTGTTGCATCTCAACTGATTTGCACAATTCTAATCCTTTCTCCCAGTACAGATTCCACGCCTGAGGTAGAGTCATATTCCTGAAAAATCCTTCTGATGCTAGAGTTTGAAATTCCTCTAAGAATCTTGGCTCGAGATCTTGCATCGGTACATATAACTCACGAGGAGTTTTACAACCGAGAATCCTTTAGTAGTCCGGTTGGGGGCCTTCGAACATTGCTTTTTTGCTTTCTATCCTGTCTTGCTGCCTTTCAGCTCTTTCTCAAACTCAGCTTCATTGGCTTCTCGAGATTTCTTGAAGGCCAAAGCAACTTTCTCTTCAACAGACAGTTTTTGCGGCAGCTGACTTAGGATAGAGGTTGTTACATGTCCTTCTTTGAGGGTTTGGGCAAGTATAATCTTCAAGGCGGCTTCTTCATCTCACTTCCTTCCCCCCTTGCTTTTTGCTTCCCCCTTACTTCCATCATCATTTTCCCATTTTGGCATCATCACCAAAGGGTAGAGTCCACTGAGAGGATACTCCTCCCAGGTTTAGATCAAGCTTCTTGTTGGTCATGTCCATTTTGTCATGACTCTCGGAGTGTGTTTTTCTGAATTCAGACCGCAGTGCCTTCGTCTAAGCTTCCATAAACTTCATCTCAGTTTGGGGCACCATTATATTTGTACGCATGGTGGCCTCTGTCTTTAGAAAGCCTGCCTTATGCTATGCCTTCAGCAACTCCATGTCAGTCTTTTGTGATTGATCCATTTGGAAGATGTGATCCCTCTGCCTCTGCTAGAATTTGGCGTTCTTTGCACTCCATATTACCATTTTGGAAAACAAAGATTTGAAATAAGAAACTTGCCATACCTTAGTGCCATTGTTTGTGATTTCCATTCCCTTATTCTTAAAACTGTGCCTCTAATATCTCATGTGATGTTGATGTCTCTGTTGTCTAACAGTTGGTTGATTGATGCGAATCATTTCTCAATTTCATAAGAAATGGCCTTGAAGGCTTTCCAGAAGTCGGTTGCATCAGCGGACTGCTCTTCAGACCACACAACTTTAAAGCCAAAACCAAATGGTACCATAGTGTAGTCATCAGGAGTTCCAAATTCTTCGGCTAGGACTTGGACATGGTATTTGGCACTCTCAACAGCTAACTCTGCTTCCAAAGGAACGTTAGCCTCAAAAAGGAAATATTAAGCGAATAAGTCCTCAGGGAATATATGTATCTCTCCTCCTCATACTTCAAGAGCCTTACATTTTTCCTTTAAAAGTTCCTCAACTCTTTGTGCCTCGGCTGTCTTAGCGTCATTGACCCTCAGGTGTCTTAACAACTTCATTGGCATCAGCGGATTCTTCCTGTTGAGTATTTTGTTCCTCAGCTAATTTATCAACGTCATGGGAAGGTGATGGCACCATAGGGGGTGGGTCATCAACCAATGTAAAGTTTGTGGGGGCATCTTTGCCACTAGTTTGCCTCCTTTTATCCAGGGCCTCCTCAGCAGTCGTGTCCTCTGTAGATTTGTTGGTAGGACTAGACTCAACTTCATATTCTGTTTCCAAGAACTCTACATCAACATGTTCTTGAGAGTCATGAAGGGCTCTTATCTCTTCTTCTTCTTATTCTACTGACTCTTCCTGAGAGGCAGGCACTTCTTCTTCACCTTTATTACCCATGGAAGTTTCAACCTCCACTGGGCCTTCTATACCCTCAGCAGTCTTAACCAATAATAGGCCGTCAGCATTTCTTTTTGCAGTCTTAACCACAATAGGGTCTTCTGTAATCCCTTCAGCAGACTGAGCTGTTTTAGGGTCTTCTTAGGCATCCTTGGATGTCTCAACCTCGCGGATTGCACTTTCAGAGCCAGGAGTCTCAACTACCTTGGCTTCACTTCCAACCTTTGCGTTGGCTGCATCAGCAGCTTCATCGGCCTGCAAGGCAGCTGGAATTTAGGATGAGACAGTTGAAACCATCTGAGCCTCGTTAACCCCACTCTGTTGTACGGTTAAGTTCTCATCATCATCTCCAATCTTATTTTGAGTGCAATCTCCCACAACCTCCTACGACCCAGCTGTGGTGTTTTGAGTTTCCCCCTTAGCTGGCGCACCGACTGAGTCTCGAGTATTTGGGTCACTCGAAACCTGAGACTCGGCTTCTTTTCCTATTGAGTGAACAACCGATAGGACGGTGTCTCAACACCTTATTTAAGGATAGATTTGGCTAATGTGCCTTCTTCTACTCCTTCTTAGCTTCATCGCTAGTTCTCCTGGTATCATGTTCCTCCGAGTGCACTAGGGAAGTGGTGGCATCAATCACCCTCACCATTTTCAAAGTCTGGCTAGAAGAGATCATTATCGAGGAAGACTCTCATGGCCCAGTTCTCAATTGCTTCTCGCGCATCTCTTTGGATTCTTCAATAGCTTGCCTCATTTCAGCTTTCTCCACCTCAGCAACAGTGTCCATTTCATCATCATCGCTGCTGCTAGTTTGGATTGTAAGGCACTTTTAGGCACTTCTTTAAATGGGCAGGGTTGAAGTTCTTTCGATTTCTCAATTTCCTTTGCCTTTGCCTTGCGCTTCTCTTTATCATTCTTCTAGAATAGGATGGTAGTGCAAAAATGTGGGTTCAACGCCAAATGAACCGGAAGATTTCCTAGAAAACTTAGGAGTTCTTCTTCCTCATCTATGAACTCCGGACTCTAGAATTGAGTTCTAGCATAACTCAACTTCCGATTCCTCCATATATAAAGCCTCTCATACATTCGGGTACGTTACAGATAGCACAACGAGATCATCATCGTCGTCGTCTTCATTTATTAGTGCAAGTCGAGCCTTTTCTGCCTCAGTTATTCTACCTCTATCTGAGGGGAACGGACAACTAACTCCTCACCCTGGTCAGCTGTGTCCAGTTACTTTTCCTCAGCTGTCTCCCGGACAGCTGTTTCATCCAAACTCTGTTGATCTCCACCAGCAGTGTCTACCATCCTCTGTTGTTCGCCAACAACAGACTCTTGTTCTTTCTCAGTGGTCTCCATATCACTCTTCTCTTGCAAAGACTGGTGTTCCTCCTCAGTAGCCTCCTTCACCACATCTGCGCCACAATCAACTGGCTTTAACTAAGGCAGAATTTTTCACCAGTCACCTTGTCTTGGTCTTAACCAGTGGAACTTTGGGTTCCACAACCTCTGGTTCTTTAGCTGTGAAACTTGATTCTCCCATCTCCAGCTTCTTCACTGCAGCTGGCTTTCTCGTTCAAACAGTGAGTGTTTTTTTTTAATATTTGGAGAAGGTGTTAGGGATTCCTTTTCGTCTCGATTCTTTGGGCGGGGCACGGTCTTCCACGGCTACAGGGACAGGTGTAGGCGTTGCTGCAAGAGCTTTTTTCTTCTTCTGCACAGGCTTCGGAGATGGAGCTTTAGCAGTTGCAGCAGTGTCCTCCTGGATAGGGTCAGTTGACTTCCCTTCACTGGTATCAGCTTTTCGTGCATGGGCTTCCCTCTGAGCAGCTGATAGGTTGGCCCTAAACATCTTTTTGTTTACATGGAAGAGTTTCCCATTCCTGAGAGGAATGCCCTTCACCTCCATCAGTTGGCCTATCACCAGGCCATATCCCAGTGAGCTTTCAAACATTCAATCACCATTAATGCTCTTATTCAAGACGTTCTGGCATATCTTGGCAATGATGAAATCAACCCAGTTCACTTTTTTCTCTTTTATAATAGCAGCCATCACTGTTAGTTTAGTCCTTGACAACTGGTTAAAAATACCAAACTTTGTGTCGATGCACTTGGCTACCATGTTCATGAATTTGTGGTAGTCTTTCTTGATGAGCGACTTCTTGGTTGTATAGATAGCCTTCGTAGTAGACTCCGGTTTGGTAATCTCATTCCATGTTGTAGCCAGGTTAGTATATTTCTCTGTTATCTCCTTCAAACCAGATTAAGGCAAATGATATGCTTCAGCTAAGTCCGCAATAGGTATTTTGATGTCCTTGTTGTGGACTGAAGAGCGGATTTCACCATCATGAACCTCAGCATTCATATAAAACATCGCCTCATCCTCCAAGTAGGTGTGCGAGAATTCCATGGAGAGAAACTCATTCAAACATGATTTCTCTAACTTCTCGGCGATCTTTCGAGCCAATGCTTTGCTAGATCCTTTGCTTGATCATTACAACAAAATCCACCGTAGCTTCTGGGTGGATTTTCTCAGCTATCTTCACGAAGTTGAACTTGGGTGCCATTTCTGAAATTAGAACTTGAGATTCGAACGAGAAAAAAAACTAGGGTTTTTGCTTTAGTTTGCAGAGAAAACTTCTAACTTTTGCTTGAGAGAGATGAATGCTAGTGTGAGGAGAGAGAAAATGAGTTTGAGTATATATGGGATATGAGGGGACGGTTTTTGGAATTCAAAAAGTTTGAAAAAGATCAACGGTTGAGATTAAGTGTTTAAACTGCATTAATTTCCCCGCATTAAATGTAGCACTATTTATATCCAATCGTAGGCTAAACGGGTACATGTTTTTTACTGACACCATAATTACTGCTGATGTCATGCCCAAAACATTCCTGTTCACAAAAAACGAATGCATTTTGTCACTTTACTCATAAATAACTCAGCTATCTTCCATAAGTGACTTAACTATGCTTCTCTCTTCACATAATTAGCCATTTAGACTGTTTTACTTTGCTGAAAAATGAAACTTTGCTGATTTCTAATTTTTTCTTATTTGACTCTGCTGATTGAGTTTTCTGAGCCTCCTAACTCAGCTCAATCAATCTAAATTCATTTTAAGCTCTTCAAATCTTGATTCACATAATGGTTTAGTGAATATATCAGCTAACTTCTTATCAATTGATATGTATTCCAAGGTGATGTCTTTCTTTTCAAAATGATCTCTTATAAAATGATATCTGACATTAATGTGTTTGGTTCTTGAATGCAATATTGGGTTCTGAGTTATTGCAATAGCACTTATGTTATCACACATAATTGGAATCTATTTTTCTTCTATATCATAGCCTCTCAGTTGTTGCCTCATCCATAACACTTGGGCACAACAGCTGCCTGCGGCTATGTACTCCGCTTCAGCTGTGGATGTAGCTATTGAATTTTGTTTCTTGCTGAACCAAGACTCTAATCTATTTCCAAGCATTTGACAGGTACCTGATGTATTTTTCCTTCTACATCCAATATAGTCTGAGTCTGAGTAGTCAACTAGCTTGAATCCTCCAACCTTTGGATACCATAAGCCAACTTCTTAACATCCCTTCAAATACCTTAGGATTCTCTTGGTTGTAGTCATGACCCTCTTTTGGTGCAGATTGAAATTTGACACATACCACTACATCAAAGGTGATGTCTGACCTTGCTATCCAATAGAGCAAAAATCCAATAAGGGCTCTATATCTGGTTTGATCTACAGTTTTGTCATTTGCATCCATATCCATCTTGACTGATGTATTCTTGGGAATTTTCACAGATGACTTCTCATCCATACAAAATTTCTTAATTAAGTCTCTGGTATATTTGGTTTGACTTATGAAGGTGGATCCTTCATTTGCTTGACTTGAAGACCTAGGAAGAAAGTCAGTTCTCTCATCATACTCATTTCAAACTTCCCTTGCATTAGTTTTGAAAATTTGTTATACAACTCTTTGTTTGTGGATCCAAAGATGATGTCATCCACATAAATTTGAAAAAACAATATACTCTCCCCATCTTAAATTCTAAAGAGTGTTCTATCAACCTTGCCTTTGGTGAATCTATTGTCCATAAGAAACTGAGACAATGTGTCATACCAGGCTCTTGGTGCTTGTTTCAATTCGTACAATGTTTTCTTCAGCTTGTAGACTTTATCTCCAATAGGTTTCTACTCAAAACCTGTAGGTTGCTCCACATAGGCTTCTTCTTCCAAAAGTCCATTAAAAAATGCACTCTTCACACCCATTTGATAAACAATGAAGTTCTTGTGTGCAACATAAGCATGAAACATACTGATTGTTTCCAATCGCAACAGGTGCAAAGGTTTCATCAAAATCTATACCTTCCTCTTGGCAATATCCTTTGGCTACTAACCTTGCGTTGTTTCTTACTACAGATCCCTCTTCATTCATTTTGTTTCTAAATACCGACTTAGTACCAATAATATTTTGGTGGGTAAGCTTTTGAACTAGTTCCCAAACATTGTTTCTCTCAAATTGATTCAGCTCTTCCTACTTAGCTAGAATCCAATGTGTATCATCCAATGCTTGTGACACATATTTAGGCTCAATCTGGTAAATGAAACAAGTAAACATAGCTTCATGTTGAGTCTTGGATCAGGTTCTCACTCCATCTCTAACATCTCCAATGATTAACTCAGGTGGATGGTCTCTCATCTATCGCACATTTGGTTGGAGTAAGTCTATTGGGTTCAGTCGTCTCGCAACTAAGCTGTCTTGAGCAGCTCCCTCATCATCATTCAACTGTAAACCTTCCAGTTGTCTCTGAAATTCAGCTATGTTATCTTCATCAGGGTTGAGTCCTCTTATATCTACTTCAACATAAAGACTCTTTTGAACAATTGGTTGATTCTTTTTGTCAGCTAATTCATATATGTCTTCTCCATTGACATTAGGTTCATCAAAAACCACGTGGCTAGACTCTTCTGTGACCATAGTCCTTTTGTCCATCACTCTAGCTTTGCTATCAGTCGAGTATCCCAAAAATATACCTTCATCAACTTTAGCATAAAAAACTTTTAAGTTGTCCTTTCCATTGTTGTGAATGAAGAACTTACATTCCAAGATACAAAAATATCCAACATTTGGCTTCCTCCCTGTCCAAATTTCATAGGGGGTTTTGGACAGCTGTCTGCTAATCATACACCTATTCTGAGTGAAGCAAGCGTTATTAATGGCTTCAGCCCAAAATCTTTTAGGCAAACTAGCTTCAGTTAACATGGTCCTCACAGGTTCCTTGAGAGTTCTGCTTCTTCTTTCAGCTACTCCATTCTACTGTGGAGTTGTTGCAGCTGACAGCTCATGTGCAATACCATTTTAACGCAACATTGAGTAATGATCCCATTTACAAATTCAGTTCCTCTATCAGACCTTATCTTTATAATGGTTTGACTTTTTGAACTCTTCTCATCAGTTGAGGAAGTTTCTGCAAGGTTTCCTTCTTTTTACACATAAAGATTATCCATGTGCATCTTGAATAATCATCCACCACTGGTAGGGTGTATTTCTTTCCACTGATACTAGTTGGTTCAATAGGACCAAATAAATCTATATGCAATAAGTGTAATATCTTGGTTGAAGAAGGACTTGGCTTGTCCTTGAAAGAAGACTTAATTTGCTTTCCCATCTAGCATGCATCACAAATACTTTCTTTCTTGTATATTGGGTCATGGAATCCTTCCACAAGATGACTCCTTGCATGCTTGTTGATTGTCTTGAAATTCAGGTGACTCAACTTCTTATGCTAAAGCCAACTTGATTCGGGTGTACACATTGCTAGCAGACATGTGCTTGGTGTAGGAGTTGACCAATCCACTACATACATGTTTTTCTGCCTTGATCCTTGTATCACAATCTCATTTGGTTCAGCATCCTTGATTTGGCATACACCCATGTTGAACCCAACATTATAGTCTTTGTCACAGAGTTGGCTAATGCTCAACAGATTGAAGTTGAGGCCTTCAACATGTGCTACATCTGTGATCTCTAGTCCATTCTTCCTAATGGATCCAGTGCCTTTGATTTCCTCTAGAGCTTCATTTTCTCCAAATATGACTTTAGCACCTTTGATTTCCTTCAACTTTGATAAATTTTTATTGTTGCTTGTCATATGTCTAGAACATCCACTATCCATGTATCAGGTTCCTTGGCACTCAGCTATTCCTTAAACCTGCAACCAAGAAAATTAATTTTTAGGTACCCATACTTGTCTGGGTCTTGAGGGGTTAGCACTATAAGGTGATCCAACTAACCTATATCCAAATGATCTGACTATATGAGGTTGCCACTTATCAGTTCCATAATCATAATGGCTTATGTTGAGTCTGAGGTCTTTGCCACTTAGGCTTGTATCCCATTGGTCTTGGCTGATATCTCATTTGATTATTCCAATCAGCCTGGCTTGGGTAGTTTCTACCATTTCCATCATATCATTTTCTTTGCTGAAATCTCTGGGGCTTTTGGTAACTCTGTTTGGATTTTATAGAGTATTTCCTATTTGAAGTCTGCTGATGGACTCTTCTGAATTTAGTTTTAGCTTCATGTCAGTGTTCGCCTTATTTTTTAGCTTCTCCGCAAGTGTACGGTGTAGTTTATTGAATATGGTAAGCAAGGTCGTATCCACGGAGACTAATAAATTAATGCGCTAAGTATTGAACTAAAAAAGCCTTATTTTTATTTAGACGATCAAGATTGGATGATTGTTTTGAGATTAAGACAACTTAGACTACTAAACACAAGGTAAAGATAATAAGAATAATGAAAGTATCAAAAGAATAAAGCGGATTCCCGGGTTATGGTTTCGATTAATATCTCTTTTGTTGTCCGATTTAACAAAAGCCAAAATTATATAAGACGATCACAATGGTATATTATCCTCCCTCTGGAGATGTATATAAAATGTAGATTGAAATATCTATGCTACCATCTCTACTCAACATAAGATACACAACTCCCAAAAGCACAAAAGATCAAATGTCCTCACAAATATTCACAAACCCCTCAATTCATGCAAATATCCATGTCAAGTACTCAAGATCCAATATTGAAACTCATCTCTCGAATTATGAATCAATATATCAAGCATGTTAAACCATTGGCCAAGTGATAAAACAAGAATAAGCACAATGTACTAAAATAGGCTTCAAGAAAATAACTTCAACTAAGATTAAAACATTCAACAAGAGTTCAATTAATCTACTTCCAAAACCGGGAAATCACAAGAAGATTAGCTGCACATGATGTTCAAACAACTCATAGACAAATTGTTCAATGTAATACTATGCTCAAATGAAAGGTTAAGATATAAGAGAAGCAAGAAAAACTTAGGATAGTCGATAATCTCGTGATATATCTTCGATCCTCAAGCTCCAATGCGACCCGATTCTTCCCTTGATGCCTCCTTGAAAGAGTAGTCTTTTATCTTGTGTTCTAAGTCCAAGAATGTCAGAATATCCCCTGGTGTGCGCCCCCAAAAGTTCTTTTATACCTTTTCAAAAGTCTAGGGCAAAGTGTTGTCAGTTTGTGACATTTACAGACGCACGGGTCCTGCACCCACACACGGGTTACCCGTGCTCCATCCCGTAGACATTGCACTGCTTTTCACCAACAATGCATGGGTCGTGCGTGCCACACATGGGTTACTCATGTGTGGTGCCGTAGGGCATTTTCAAATCCTTCAGGTGCACACAGGTCGTGCTCCAACGCACGGGTGGCCCGAGCGCCGTACCGCAAGCTTAGCTTTCTTTTCCCAGGGACGCAGGGGTCGTGTGCATGCGCGCGCCCTGCCCGTGCGTGCCCTGTTTTTGCCTATTTTGTCCAATTTATTCTAATCTTGGCTTCTAACCTCGTATGTTCACTCGATTCTTAGTGTTTCGACTTCGCGATGCTCGTATTTGTCACCAAATTGCTTCAAATATCATTAAATTCTTACAAAACGAGCAAAGCGTAATATCTTTCCCACAAAGAGTGAATATAAACCATTTCATATGAGTTATTGCATGTCTAAACACAATATTAGTCATAAATATGCCCCAAAATAAATGCAAAATTCATATCTATCAACAAAGATACTCGGTGGCTTCTTGCCTTTTCTCTTGTATCTAAGGCCAGCATGGTTGTGATTGTGTTTTTTAGTGGGTGTGGGTGCTACATATGGTGCTTTGGATTTTTGGACTGCCTTATTGCTTGAGGATCCTTTCTCCATAACCACTCTTAGGACTTGGGCATGCATAAAGGAGTTAAATCCAATGCCTGTTTTGTCACCACTTTCTTTCTGAATCATTATAAGTTGATCATCCAATGATTTGGATGCCTTAGTGAATGATGCAATCACATTTTTAAGATCATTTTCCCACTTTTCTATAGCAACTAAGTCTTCTTGGATCTTGGCTATTTCAACCTTCAGTTTTGTATTCTCATCAGCTATGTGTCTTAGAGTACTCACATTTTTAGTCAGCTGTGAGTTTTGGCATTTAAGCTGGTTGTTTTCCTCATTTAGCAATGTATGAGGTTTTTATATGCTCAAACTCTTTCATCATTTTGCCAATAGAAGATTTGTGGGTGATGAAGTGTTAGTGTCACTATCACTATCACTCGAATCAGAATGAAATGAGTTCCTTGGAGTCTTGTTCTTTAGCCATGAGGCATATCAAAGCTTCTTCTTCTGTATCGGTGCAGTAGTCAGCTTCACTACTATCTGGGTCTGCTGGTTCCGTACACTTGGTTGTTTCAACAGTCTCAGCGGCCAACATGGCTTTCTTCTTTTCTTGTCTTCTTTCCCTGAAGATTTTTCTTTCCTCTTCGGCTTTATACTTGTTGACTGGTGGATAAGGACAGTCAACAGCAAAGTGTCATGGTTGCCTGCAATTCCAACACATGTTCTCAGCTCTCTGATTATCAACTCTCTGATATGCAGTTCTCTGATGTTCACTTCTCTTCGGTGGTCTGTCCTCCTTTGCTTTGGAGGGTGTTGAGTGTCTTTTTGATGATTCACCCTTGTGTGTTTTGTAATTCTTGTTGAAGAACTTATTGAATCCTTTCACCATCAGGGCAATCTCTTCTTGGTCTGTGGTCTCCTTAGATTCAGCTCTATATACTTCACCAGCCATGAATGCAGCTGTCTTGGGTACAACAGTCTGTTCTTATTCTTTCCTTCTAAAATCAAACTCATAGGCCTTAAGATCATAGAAAAATTCATGGTTGGATGATCTGGTGAGATCCATGGAATGTCTCAAAGTCATAACTGTAGGTCCCAAGGGGTGTGAGTGTAAGGTTTAGAAGGGGGGGTTGAATAAACCTTACCAACTTTTCACTTTTGGTCCTTTTTTTTTAAAATTCAGAGTTGACACTATACAGCCGTGTCCTTGGTGGATAGCCAATTTAGTTAATCGAGAGTTAGTCACTCAATGACTGATCGAGCCGTTGATAGAATAACTTTGTTAAGACTAAATTAGCTCAACTGTGGTTTGTTTTATTGGAAGACTTAACACCCTTAAGTTCGGTTTAGTTATGATTTAATTGGGTTTTAGTACTTAGAGATTATCGGTTGGATAACAAATATGTCGTGAGAATTAAACAAATAAGATGCAGGAATTAAAGTCTTTGAAATGTAAATGACACGATAAGTTTTTATAGATGTTCGAAGATGGGGTAATTCTTCTACTCCTCTCTTCTCCAACTGCTGGAGGAATCCACTAAGTATTGATCAAGATATCTGAGTGGTAACAGTCCGGATACAAGTCTTGATCACACGGTGACTTGATCCTTTGGGACTCGATCCGGAGATGCCTTGGTCACTCGGTGGCTTCTCGTCCGACTCAGCTTCTTTACAGGGCAGCTACCTTGCTACTACAGCTCACTTGCTCAAGCTCTTAGGATTTTATCACGAAGCCCTCCAAAAACTCGAGACTGGTTCGACCTTGAACCTTCCTACAATCCTTCGTGGAATGTAGACCCCTTTTCTTCTAAAGTTTCCTCTTCAACTGATTGAAGCTATCTTTCCTTCACAGGTGAGTGTTGGATTGATTTTCTTCGTAGTGTAGGCTTGAGGATTAAACTTGAATGATTTTGAGAATGTTTTGATTACAGTTCAGATATTAGCTTGAATGTTTTTGGTTCAGGTAATCAATAATATCTCTTTTTTTTTCTTCTTCCTTCTTAAATCCTCAGAGTCATCCCTCAGCCTTTTATATTGATCTTTCAAAAATTTGCCCGTTGAAGAGATAGGCTTATTTTTGAAAGTCACTTGTGGTTGTTGGCTTGTCTTGTTGCAGTCCTTGGAATTGCCACTTCCTCGTATGAATTATTCTTGACTTTTAGAGCACTCGACACGGTGTAGTGCTTCCCATTGGTTTATTTCCCTTGCACGCTTCTCGTGGATCGACCACTCGAGAAAGGTAGCATGGAGATATTACTTGTTTAAGTAATTCTCTTGATTTCGTGCAACGGATCTTTTTGATTATCTCGACTTGACCGCATTTCCTTGCTTTCCCCAGGTGAGTTAGAGTCACTTCCAATCATTAAATGACTCTTCTGTCACTTCAACTAGAGACTTGACTATCTTGAGTTGACTTGACTGATGCTTTACTCAGCTGCACTTCAGCTGCACCTTCAGTCAAGTTCCCGTCTTCTCTTCTTTTGCCAAACTCAGCTGTCTCGCAGCGGAGTCTTCCTACTAGTCACCAGTTGTCTTCTTGCATGTTTGGGCATAGCTGACTTAACTCAACTTGACCAGCCCTATTTATTTCAATGCAGTTTACAACAAAAAATGGGGTGCCAACTTCCTATTCTAAGTTTTACATGGCATTCATCAAAATCTAAACAATAAATTTCCCAACAATAACCTTCATTTCCCACTCAGTTGGGAGAGACCTTAGTATCTTCATACACATTTCCTTATGTGTATACTCTTTCTCTAGAGCGGAGAGCTCATTGGTGATCTCTGTGAATCTGGCATCCAGCATCTAGACTTTCACCTGCAATCATTTTAAAATTTTCAAATTTTTGAACAGCAATAGTTAACTTATTTTCTTTAATTTGATCACACCCTTCACAAATTAAGGTAAGTTTTGCCCAAATATTTTTGTCCGTTTTACAAGATTTAACTTTATTAAACATGGCCTTATCAAGAGTTTCATAAATTATACCCTTAGCAACATTATCATGGTTGTATCTCTTTCGATCTTCATTGGTCCACTCGCGGCATGGTTTATCCACCATGGCGGTCCAGCTCAGAGGTGCTTCATCTTGTCCTTCAAAGATGAGCGACCCTTCTTAATTTGTGTATTAACCTTTAGGATTTATAGTGGCCAATCCTCAATCACAAACCACATTTCATCGTGCAAGGCTGATAGATAAGCCTGCATACATATTTCCAATCATCAAATTCGACAATAGTGAACATTGGAATGCGAGTTAGATTTGCTTCCATGATAATAACTTTGCTTTCGAAATAAAGGTTTTAAACACTCAAGTGTTGATTCTTTGAAAAAGAATGAAATGTAGTTCAATAACCAGTGCGAAGGCTCAATGAACCAATTGTTCTGATACCACTTGTAGGTCCCAAGGGGTGATGTGTCAAGTTTAGAAGAGGGGTTGAATAGACTTTACCAACTTTGTTATTTTTGTCCTTCTAAATAATTTCAGAATTAACTCAAGTCAGCTAAGTCCTTGAGGGACAGCTTGGTTGGCTTACACAACAAACTTACCCACTCAATAGACTCGACTGAGCAGTTGATAGTATAACTTAGTTATTTTTAACTAACATTTAAAAATGCAGATGACTTGGTTTTACCAGCGAAAGACTTTTCACCCTTAGAGTATTAAGTATGTTTTTCAACACTTATTTTAGCAATGGTTATTATCAGCAGACTTAAGCAATTTTACCTTATCAACAGATATGAAAATAAATCAAGAATTAAAGTGTGCTGAAAAGTAAATGGACAAAAGTAGTTATTATAATGGTTCAAGGATGGGGAAATTCCTCTAGTCCACTCTTCTCCAACTCCTGGAGGAATCCACAAGGTAACTTGGCTTGGTTACAAAATAGTTTACGAACCGAGTCGGCCTATGATCACACCGCATGCCGCTCCTAGGACTCAACTTTTTCACAAGACGGTTGTCCTGCTTCTTTAGCTCTCTTAAAACCTTTTGGACTTGATCATGTAGCCCTCCAACAGGATCAAAGCCCTGCTTCGATGGAACCTCACTACTTCTCCTTCGACCTTTGAGAGTAGACCCCTTTGTTCTTGATAACAGTTTTTCCTCTTTAACTGATGAAGTAGTCTTTCGTTCACTAATTGTGTTGGATTAGTTTCCTTCAAGTTTAGGCTTGAGAATTTCTTTGTAATCTTGAGAGATGTTTGCAGGTTATTGCTTGATTGTTTGTATGCTTGTTCGTGGATTGGGTCACCTTCTATCACTTGCTTCATCAGCCTTTTATAGTGCACATTTGAAAATATATTTGTTGGAGAGATAGACATATTTTTCAAATCACACTCGTAGGTTGTTGGCTTGTCTTGTCTTGCAACATTGATGGAGATCATACCTAGGGATGGCAGCAGGATGGGTAGACGCGGGTACCCACCCGCCCAGACCCTAATGGGACGGGTATGGGTAGTCATTTTTGAATTTGGGATGGGTATGGGATGAGAAGAATTACTACCCATTTATATATGGGTAGGGTGTCCATTTAATAGTTATATAAATATTCATATAATTATAAGTTTTTATATAAAATAAATGGGTTTAGGCGGGTACGGGTAGTACACGGGTATCGGAAAATAGATTTGGGATGGGTATGGGTAATAGATGTAGTTTCTTAATTGGGTTTGGGACGGGTATGGGTAGTATAGATATTATATGGTTCGGGTATGGATAGCCTCAAATGGATGGGTACCCTACCCATTGCCATCCCTAATCATACCTGAATTAATGTTTTGCAGTCTTTCCTTAAACTCTGCAGAATTTCAGGTGCTTCCCATTGGTTCATTGCTTTTTGCACTCTTTCAGCAAAACAACTTTATTGTTGGCAGCCTAACACATGCATATTTTTAGCAAAACCTTGATTTGTCTTGACAATGGATCTCTTTCAGTTTTCTTTGAGTCTTGTCTGCTGCATACCCCTTAGACATTCGATTCCATTAATTTTGGAATGTCTTTGCTGTCAGTCAATTGACTGAGACAACTTTTCTGTCACTTGACCAATTCTTCTCTTCACTTCACTCAGCTACCACATAGCTGGGTCTTCACTTCAATCTTCAGTCGAGTCTTGTAATCTTCAATTTAGCTGACTTCAACTCAGCTCATACAATCCTATCTATTACAAGTTGAATTACATTTGAAAAGGGGTCCCAACTTCCTAATCTAGTTTTTTACATGGTATCATCAAAATATATACATTAATTTTCCCAACAACTACTAATACTTTTCAAATATACTACTAATACTTTTCAGTGGAAAAACTAATACTTTTAAAGGCCACTAATATTACAAAAATGTCACCAGTCTTAAGATCATATGGCACCACCTCAGAATATTATAAAAATACCATCGGTGCATAAAATTACAAAAACAACCAGTCCAGTTGATTCCATCTAACGGAAAAAACCCGTTAGACGGTTTAACCCAAGTCTTTGTCTTAACGTATATAGTAATTTATTGGTATGAATTTCAACTATGTCTCAATTTACCTAATTTAATTTAGTTTTGAAAAATTACTAAGCAAACGTATAAAAGTTTTTATACAACTCAATAAGTGTTTTTCAAAAGGTGCATAATCCTTCATCAAATATATAATCAATTTGCTTTCTTTATTTTTTCTCATTTTTGTAAAGTTTTAATTTGGTGATAGATATCTAACATTTTTGGTGTGAAAATATATTAAGATATAATAATAATATTTAAGATATAATAATAATAATAAATTAATAAATCCTAAATTATTTTGTTTGGGCCAAGATGTGTCATCCATTCCCCAAATCAAATGACATGATGTGATTGGGTCTTCATATATCATCTCTGCTCCATTACCATTCGTATAATATGTCAATTTCTTAATATCAAAATCATCCAATATTTTATTATATTACATTCCGTGCATCGCACGGGCAAATACTATTGTTACAAAACCAATAAATTGACATGTAACTCGCACATGATCCCTATAATTATGGATATTTTGTTTCTGGCTAGCTATTTGGGTGACATTGGAGATAATAATTCACGTCATATCAATGATTACAATTTGAAGATTAATATAAAATAATATATGTCATGTCACCCGATATCTTATAGGATAATTTTTCAGTGTTTGTAACAATTCAAAAACTATTTGTCAGTGTTTGGCACTACTTATTAGTTATTGAGAGCATTACGAGTGGATGTTCCTCAACATGTTAATAACAAAATTATTTTGTTCCTGCCATTGGTGAGTGTTATTGTAAGAACATTTTTTCAATTTGTTACAAATTTGTAACACCTAAGAACACAAATAATAATAACAAAAAAATTACACAAAAACTCCTGTAAGACCATCTAACGGGTCTGACCGGTATTAACAGTTCTTCTGAAAAGTATTAGTCGTAATATTAGCAGTGGTGTTTTAGTAGTTTTCAGGGACCACCGGTATTGACAGTCCTTCTGAAAAGTATTAGTCGTCCTTCTAAAATATATTGGTAGTTCTTCTGAAATGTATTAGTAGTTCCCTGAAGAATATTTTAGTATTTCTCCTTAATATACTCCCGAAATGTATTAGCAGTCCCTCTAAAAAGTATTAGTAATTCCTCGAAAAAGTATTAGTAGTTCCCTGGAGAGTATTTTAGTAGTTTCCCTGAATATTATTAAATTTTTCTCCCGAAATGTGTTAAAGGTCCTTCTGAAAAGTATTAGCCGTCTTTTTAAAAAGTATTAGCAGTTATTCTGAAATGTATTAGTAGTTTCCTGAAGAGCATTTTAGTATTTCTCATGAATATACTCCCAAAATGTGTTAGCAGTCCTTCAGAAAAGTATTAGTAGTTCCTTGAAAGAGTATTAGTAGTTCCCTGGAGAGTATTTTAGTAGTTCTCCTGAATATAATTAACTTTTTCTACGAAAAGTATTAGCAGTTACTCAAAAAAGTATTAGCACTCCCTCGAAAAAGTATTAGTAGACAGTATTTTATTAGTCCTTCTAAAAGTATTAGTTTTTTCTGTCAAAAGTATTAGTAGGCCCACTGAAACGTATTAGTAGTTTCCCTGAAAAATATTAATTTTTCCCCTAAAATATTTTTGATAATTTCCCTGAATGGTATTAGTCTTTCCAATAAAAAGTAATAGCCCTACTGAAACTTCTTCATTCGTCTATTAATATATCATTGTAAATGGGCTACGGATGTAATGTGGTTTTTTATTTTCTAATCTTCTTCCGAAAAGTTCGTCGTCTATGAATATCTCATTCAAAGGAACTCATTAGGAGGATGAACTAGGTTTTCATGCGAACCGTTTTGCCTAAACTTTGTTTCCTTGAATTTTTAGACTTATGTGAGATTTAAGTCATTAGACCAAAGACTTGTGCTTGAATTTTGTAGCTTACTCTTTGGAGATATGAACCACTGCCATTTTAGGATAATTCCTCCAAGAGATGAGTTTCTTTGATCCAAAAAAAAAAAAAAACTCATTCAAAGGAAGCAAAAGCATCAGAGTTTCAAGCGAGAATAAAATGCCGAACTATTGGCATATGGCGAGTGGTATGTGATTTCCAGTGAGTTTGCCGGCGGTAGTTCGTGATTGAAGATGGTGGGTTTTGTGGTGCTGTTTTATTTTTATGTTTTTCTGTCTTTTTTTTTTTCTTTTTTCTTCTATATTTAACCCATATACCCAAAACGGTTAGGGATTGGGGATCCGTCTAACGGATCTAGATCCGTTAGACGGTCTGACATGAGACTAGCCCAAAAAATTGTTGCCCTCACTTAATAAAGGGGCGTACTGTATAAATTAAGTAGAGCCCATAATTTATGAGTGTGGTGTTATTTGAATGGAAAAATATGTTATTAGAGAAATATATTACTAATTAAAATGAGGGATGTGGCAATGGGGCCTACAAATAACATGTGTTATGAACATCTCCATTGGAGATGCCATGAGACATTAATTAGTTTGCAGATAGGAAAATAAACAATAAATTTTCATACCAAAAAGAAAGGAAGGGAAGGGTAAAGAGTCCGCAGCAGATCAAGTACATATACCAAGGTGAATCCGATCAAGATTAACTACACAAATACAATGATTTTGTTTACATTGTAATTTGTAAATGTCGAAAAGATACTTTTCCATGCACATTATCAAAACTGCGAAGCTCCCTATTACACATAGTTAGTCATGATCAGCTCTTAGCTTTTGATAATCGTAGTGTTCTCTATTGATAATTCTGCTAGAAACTTCTTGCTCAGGCAGCCGACCGGATAACTGCACGAAGAGCTGTTGCTACTTCTTTCACTGTCAAGTTGAATTCTTTCTCCATCTGCCAAAAATAAATCGTGAAATTTAAATTTGTATAAATTAAATGGTTCAACGAAAAAACTTATACAAGGAGTATTGAACAACCACGTTATCCAAAAAATTAACTGACACAGAGGTGAGTCATTTAATATTAACATAAAGGATAATTACAAAAACACCCCTGAGGTTTGGGCTAACTACAAAAAATCCAAAGATGTTTCAAAATTACAATAAACCCCATCATGTTTGATAATGTGTTAATTTTAAGGGGGTAACTGTAGAATTTTTATAAATATCAGGGTTTTTTGATATTGTTTTTGCTTATTAGGGAAAAATATAAGACGGAATTAAATCTTAATGTTTTTTATATTTTTCAAAAATCTCTCGGTTTTTTTGTAATTAGCCTAAACCTCAGGAGTGTTTTTGTAATTATCCCTTAATATAATTATTCTAACACGCCCTTCATGTCCAAAGACACTAGTACCAAATATTATCTAAAAACTTAAATTGTTATAAAGGTGAACATTTAATATTTAATTACCCTTACAACGAGAATAAGTCATCACCTCAGCAATAATGGAGATTTCAAGGGCCGAATTTCCGAAAGGAGTGACATTGGTATTGACAACAACCATATTTAGACTCTCCACCTTGCCAAGTAAACTTGCTAGAACTCCCTTTTGTTTCCCACAGTGTATCCTGAGAAGAATGTTGTTGTTGACCACTCTGACTTCGATCTCCGGCGCCTGTTCGTCGGAGCTCCCGCTTTTCTCGTCGGAAGATCCCTCGTCCTCTACAACGATTTGTGATCTCTTAACCACAAATGGGTCCATGGTCTGGTTCGCTGATTTTTCTTCTAGGATTTCAACTCTTTGTTGGAGATGTTTCAGATACTCGATGGCATCTCCCAGAATAGAAGTTTTATCTGTCTGTATATTTAAAGCTACGAATATAAACTAGGCAGGCCGATGATGGTTTAAAGAACTTGGGTTTACGTGTAATATATAGACTTGCTAAAACCTTTTTCATATTATATTTTTTTACTTTGTTTTTTTTTTTTTTTTTGTCAGCGTGTGAAAATCGAGTTTATTTCTTTATTGCCAATTTCACAGTGTGTGTCGAGATAATAGTACGAACTCGAGCGACTGAAATATTTTTTTGAGTCAGCATGAGGGAATCGGGCGTATTTGTTTATGATATGCTCAAAGGAAAAAGTTAGCACGAGGACCATGTATTTTTATGGATAATTACAAAAAACCCCCCGAGGTTCAAGCTATTTATAAAAAAATCCAGAAATTTTTGAAAATTACAAAAGCTCCCCTTAAAGCTTGATTACACCCTACATTTTCTCCTTTACAAGCAAAAATAATTTAAGATCCCCCTATCTTCATGTTAGAAATATTACACTTACCTACTTAAATTTAAAACAATCAAATCTTAAGGTTTTTTTTTTAGTCGGTCGGATTTTTGGTCTTTTCCTTATAGCAAAAATATTTGTAGCCATGTTTTTTAAATCTTTGAGTTTAAATGTCGATTTTATTTTTTTTTCCATTTTTAAGGATCGGTACATAACTTCGTACCGAGTTACATGATCCGGTACCAAGTTATGTAACTCGGTACCAAGACACATAAGTACCAAGTTATATGACTCGGTACCGAGTAAGTACCACATCAATTTTTGAAAAATGGCAAGTACCTCACTAGTAGGAGTGACCAAATGGAACCGAAACCTAATTCTAAACAGAACAGGAATCGTGGTCAATAATTCCAAGAACCATTTACAGGAACAATATTCCAAAATCGAATCGGAACCGTGTAAGCGGTTCGGTTGTTGTTTGTTGTAAAAACCGTGGAAACCGCCGATTCGAAACCATCGTGAAATCGTGGTGGAATCGACAGTTAAAATTATCGGTTCCAAGGTCAAAACCAACTATTTTTTTTCCATAAAAGTATAATAGAAGAAATGTTAAATATTTATTATGATATTTTATATTCGCAACCGCATGCATGAGACACATCTTAAATTATATGTTGTAAGCGAGTAACGTGTTTTTGATTACTCTATATCTTAAGAGGATACACATGCAACTTAATATTATTATTTGTATTAAGTCCAAAATTTAATATTATTAGAAATATTAGGTGTAATTGTTTTCTGTTTTTCCGTTTTTCTTTTATTTTGATGCTAAATTTGAGAAATTATTTAAAAAAATAAAAAAAGGTACCGTTTCGGTTAAAATCAGAATCAAAACCGAGGAAGAACCAAAACTGTGAGCCTTCGGTTTCGGTTCCTCGCTCATTTTGAAAAAACCGGAACCGGCGATTTCGGAACCATGGTCAGTACCCTACTCACCATAGAATAAATGAAGGGTATAATCGTCAGTTTTTAGTTAAAATGACTAAAAAACTTATTTTAAAAACATATCGCTAATTTATATTTTCGCAAAAAGTAAATTGCCATTTTGACTTATTACCATTTTTTTTTTTGTAATTTTAAAAAATCTTTGGGGTTTTTCTAATTGGCCCAAACATTTGATTTTTTTTCTTAGTTATAACATAATTTCATACAGAAATTTTACTTTCGTGAAACAAACAAAACACTAAAGCCCCACAATGAATATTGCACCCATAAAAGGACCCTTCAAACGGATAAAAAATTAAGAAGCGTGATTTTATGCAAAAACTTAAAGTACCTTCTTTAGGCCAGGAACAATGGCTGATAGAGCTATAAATAGCTGGCTGAGCTGCTCTCGCCGCCTTCTCTCTGCAATAATATGGTCGTAGATTTGCGATGGCGGCCGACTACGTGTTTTCTTCTTTGTTCTTTCAGACCTTTGAATACCATATTTTTCAGAATTTAAATTATATGATCCTTGACCCCTGAAAACTTCGGAAATCAGACCACTTTCTTCATCATACATTGCCAAAGGGTTAACCTGTTGTCGTAAAGGATATAACCAAAATTTTAGATTTGGAGAAATGAAACTTAAGGAGTGTTGCTAAAGAAAAGTGATTCTCAGCACGCAAAAAATAAGTATTTATATTTCTGTATAGAAAATTAAATGAGAATCACTTTTTTTTAGAGTTTGCAAAAACTCCGTCAGCAGGTGAAGGATCACATATGCTAACCTGTTGGAGGTTTTCGGAAGGATTAATATTGTTTCCAAAATCGAGAACAATCGGAGCAGAAGAAGGTTGATCAGGATTAATCACACCGTTAATTCTTGGAAACTTTGAGTGATTGATCAAAGGGTTATTTTGTTTCATTGGTGTAAAGCTGGGGAAAGTGTGTAAGGAGGTTACTGAATTGCTGCTTAGAATATTAATCATATTTGGAGACATATAGTTCTGATCAAGGCCTTGTCCAAATACTGCACCAAGCTCGTCATCAAAAAAATCCATTATATCACACTGATCCATAAAAAAACATGAATTACCCACTGCCTCCATTAATTTCAAGTGTGGAATAACTAGTTATGCTTATTAAAACAGGTACTGATATATTCTTTATGCTGCCATGCGAAAGTCGAAATTACTTATTCAAACTTATCAACTGCCATAAATGAAATGAGACCTACAGAAGAAATTAATGAACGGAATATATAGACAAAAACCAAAAACAGTACATAATGATTCTAGCTTTTCAGATAGTTATCAAGTAAACAGGTTTCATTAATTAATTTTTTTCTTCACTTCTTATAATTTACAGGTAAAAAGAAGCGCACCTCTATTTTCTGACCAGTGAATTAACTCAAGCTCTTGGCCTAATCCAACGCAATATTCTTTATGCCTTGTACGGGGAAATCTGAGTAGTGTAAGATAATGTGTGTAAAAGCATATGCAGACATGCTTATGCCTATCTCCGACGTCATTCTTTACGTATGACCAAAAAAGAGACAAAAATCTATCATTATGTTTATGTGGCAGAGACGATGAAGCTGATCGAAACGTCTCTAATACCACCAATCTAAAGATAAAATAAAATTATTCTTAATTTAACTTTAAGATGTACTAAAAGATAACCCATTTTTTCAAATTACAACATTTTTTTTCTAAAAAAGTTACTATTATTTAAAGTAATGATGTGAAACCACTTATATTCAATCTTAAAATTGTTAATCCAATTGGCTATATACGAAAATCTAGTGGGAGTGAATAGATTCTCCCGATTTTTTGATTTGTGCCATCTTTTTCCAATATAAAGATGGTGAATAAGTAAAAGTATAGAAAATAAACCAATACACAAAGATTTATAGAGTTTCAACCCACCTAGGGCCTACATGCTCTACCACGCGATATGTTCGAATGGATTTTGAAAAGAAAAAAAAGTTTATTAATAGATACCAAACTATTACAACATTTACCTTGAAGAGTACAACACTCTTCTTACAATACCATTTATGAAGATCACCAAAATTTTCTTACAACAATGAAGAGTACCAAACTCTTCAACACCTAGATAATCAACTAAGTGTGTTCTTACCACCAGAACACTTAACAAGTATGTCTTGATTTGGATGATTTGGAACAATCAAGGTTACAACTCAAATGATGTATACAACTTTGTAAGTGCAAGTGTAATCAAGAAAGGATAGCCTAATAAGCAAAATATGAAAGTGATAAGCTTAGACTTTTACAACAACTATGTTGAGAGCGAAGAACAAAAAATTTTCTGATTTATGTTTGTTGTGTTGAATGCTTGTATTGTTTATTTGATCCTTCAAGCCATCATGTATTTATAGGACTTCTCCAAGATTTAATCCCCAATATAGGCTCCTCCTAGTTGTGTAATTTCTGTAAAAAAAAAAAAAGATCAAACAACTCCAAGAAAAGGTTAAGAAAAGATAAAACCTTAAAATCATGAGAAGTATCTGCACAACGGATAGTTTCTGTTGATAAAACACTAGGATGATAAGTCGCCCTCTAATAAATCCGAATTTTAAAGTCGTTGAAAAGTATTTTGACACAGGTTATTGTGGGGGGTCGACCGATCACTGTCTAGGGCAACCAGACGCTCTATAGGGTAACCGGTTGCTCTAGGGTTGTGACCATTTGACCTTGAAACAAGGAGAATTCGAAGAAACACACCAACATTCAGGCATTGGTCGCCCTGGGGGGTCGACCGTTCGCCCTCCCCATTTTCGGGATACAAGTTGTTCTCTATTTTGACAAACTTTCAGGTACGAGTTTCCCTATAGGGCGACCGGTCGACCTCAATACACAGAAGTTATCCGATTTTTGGCAAAAATAAAGTTCAAGAAATACTTCAAAAACTTAGCAAAAATCATTGAAAATATTTTGAAGTATTTGGACAATATTTGGGGATATTGTTTTGGTATAAAACTCATTTATATGAAATCATCAAAATCAAAATAAAACTTTGATCTAACAAACTCCCCCTTTTTGATAATTACAAACCAAAATAATTTTAAGAGAGCGAATTTAAAACAAAACAAGTTTTTCCGGTCAAAATCAATACTATCCATTTTAAGCGACATTTCTCAAGGTGAAAAAACATAAGGATAGGAGTAATGGTTTTTCAAAACAAGTTTTATAAGTTCTCCCTATCAACATGCTAAGCAATGAATAGGCATATAAACAAACAACTTAAAAGCTAGAAGCTTAGGCCTTGTTTGTTTATGTTTCCAATGCCCCATTTCTAATTTTCAACTATTCATAGAAATGGAATCATGTTTGTTTCGAAAATTTCCAATGGAAATCATCATTTCCACTTTCCACTTTTCACATAAAACATCATCTCAAACCTACAATTTCAATTTTCAACTATATACACTACCCTACATCACTTATCAATCATTATTCTTATTTTTTAATCCAATTATATATGTGGTACCCTCCATTACCAACTTTATCCACTTAAAATACTACTATATATATCTAATGGGACCCACTAGCCTACAATCTTACAAATATAATATTATATATTCAATTAAAATATTCAACCACTATCAACTTTTCAAATTATTATATTCATAAAATATTATTTCAAAACTACTTAACCAAACATAATCTCATTTCCAAACCTACATAAAACTCATTCTCATTCACTTATCCAAACATAATTCCAATTTTCACACGAAAACCAATAAATTCTGAAAATTCATTTTCCAACACTAGAAACTAGAAATAGTCCATGGAAACATAACCATACAAGGCCTTAGCTTTTTCACAAATGGCCTTGTTTGTTTATGTTTCCAAGATATTCTTTCCATTTTCCAACTATTCATAAAAGTGGAATCATGTTTGTGCATAAAATTTCCAATGGAAATCATCATTTTCATTTTATATTTTTCACATAAAACAACATCTCAAACCTACAATTTCTATTTTCAAACCTATACACTACCCTACATCACCCATCAATCATTATTCTCATATTTTAATTCAATTATACATGTAGGACCCACCACTATCAACTCTATCTACTTAAAATATTACTATTTTTTAATTATATCTATCTAATAGGACCCACCACCTACAATCTTACAAATATAATATTATATATTCAAATTAAAATATTGAAAGTGGACCCCACCACTATCAACTTTTTAATTATTATATACATAAAATAATATTTCAAAACTACTCAACCAAACACAATATCATTTCCAATGCTACATAAAACACCTTTCAATTCATTCATCCAAACATAATTCCTATTTCCACACGAAAATCAATAAATTCTCAAAATTATATTTCCAACTCCAGAAACTGGAAATGGACTATGAAAACATAAACAAACAAAGCTCCCCCTGTAAAAAATAAGTCATTAGTCATAAGACATAATAAAATAAACAACAATCCACAGCTTTTAGCTTATTTAACACTGAGCTTTTTCTGCGAGCTTTTGAGCCTTTTCTAGTTTATTTGATCTTACCATTAGCCTACAAGTTCATTTTATTTTTCTCTCCCTTTGGAATCATAAAAAAGACAATTAGCACAATAAAAATATGATATATAGATATCAAAATGCGCGGATAGAAACGAGAAATTATCATGAAAAATAATGCTTTGATACAAGGAGTCGTAATGTCACTTAAAGAACATGGGAGAGATATATAATCATGATCAATATGTGGGTTGTAATCAAGTATAATCAAGAAGAGTATAAGAAAGATAAAAAATTTATTGAGACATTTTATCGAACACTTGGCATGAATAAGTATAAAACAAAGATGTATATGCAATTTGTATATAGAATCAAGCAAAATAACTTCAATACCAAACCTAATTTTATGGCCATAATCCAATAATATACATAATTCCCATCATATAAGTACAAACATTCATCAATTTCAAGTGCCAAAAATTTCAGAAAAATAGCTAAGGGTTCAACCTAATTGAGATGAGAAAATTGAAGCCAAAACTTACCAATGATTGTGGAAGATGAATAATATGGATGATATATACATTGTGGAAACCCAATATAGTAGAATTTGCAAGAGAAAATCATTTTGAGTGATATGTGTGTGAATTGGACGAACGGGTGTGAGTATGAGAAAATAAGACGAAGTGAGGATATAAACCAATTTAAGAACTTCTACCTAAAGGGCGACCGATGGACCATGGGGGGCGACTGGTGCCTGAACACCATGACCGGTCGACCTTCACGACGATCTGTCCCTGTGCAGTGAGATTTTTTCTGTCTGAATTTTAAGTTTGAAAATGTAATTTTTCACCCCTAAGTTTTTAAATTGCACAAAATGCAAAAATAGATCTTATTCGATATGCGTTATGCCTAAACGAGCTAGAATATAAGTCAAAGACTCGGCGGTTAACGATTTTGTAAAAATATCTGCGAGCTAGTTTTGAGACGGAATAAAACACATCTCAATTTTTCGTTTAGAAACACAATGCCTTAAAAAATGGTGTTGAAACTCAATATGTTTGGTTCGATTATGATGAACTGGATTTTGAGCAATATTTATAGCGGAAATATTGTCACAAAAAATAGGAACATTTTCGAAAGAATATTTCCAGTCTGATAGAGTTTGTTTCATCCAAAGAAGTTGAGTATAACAAAAGGCCGCGAAAATATATTCGGCTTCGGTCATTGATAAAGATACACAATTTTGTTTCTTTGAAAACCAAGATACTAGACAATCACCTAAAAATTGACATGATCTGGATGCACTTTTACGATCATCAATGTTACCCTCATAATTCGAATCACTATATCATTTTAAAGAAAAAAAATTCATTCTTTAGATAAAACAAACCATAAGAAATAGTGCCTTTCAAATATCGAAAAATTCTTTTAACGTCACTTAAATGAGATTCTTTGAGATTGCTTTAAAATTGAGTACATAGGCATACAATATGAAAAATATTGGGTCTAATGCGGTTAAATAAAGTAAACTACCAATCATACCTCGATACATTGATTTATAAACTGACTTGCCTTTTTCGTCTTTGTCAGGTTTCATATTCGTTGCCATAGAAGTTTCAACGGTGCTTCTTTCTTCACCTTCTTTAGAAGTTCTTTGTTGTATTTTGATTAAGATATATAAATACCTTCTTGGCATTGCTTTATTTAGAGTCCAAGGAAGAAATTGAGTTCTCCCATCATACTCATCTCAAATCACCTTGCATTAACTTTGAAAATTTCTTGCAAAGAGATTCATTAGTAGCACCGAAAATGATATCATCTAAATAAATTTGAACTAAGAGACAATCTTGCCCTTTTTTTAAAACCAAGAGAGTAGTATCAACTTTACCTCTTGTAAAATTATTTTTTAAAAGAAAAGAACTAAGTCTATCATACCAAGCTCGGGGTGCTTCTTTTAAATCATATAAGGCTTTTTAAGTTAAAAAAAAATCATTTGGCCTAGAAAAAGTTTTGAACCATGGAGGTTGTTTTACATAGACTTCTTCTTGAGTAAAACCGTTTAGAAAAGCAGATTTAACATCCATTTGGTAAAGTTTAAAATTCTTGAAACAAGAATAGGCAAGTAAAATATAAATAGCCTCTAAACGTGTTGTAGGTGTGAATGTTTCATCATAATCAATACCTTCTTATTGAAAATAACCTTGAACTACCAACCTTGCTTTATTTCGGATGATATTGCCTTGATCATCGAGTTTGTGTCGGAATATCCATTTTGGGCCAATGGTAGTTTGTGATAGAGGACAAGGCACAAGTTCCCAAACATTATTCCTCTCAAATTTATTTAACTCTTCTTGCGTCTCAAGAATCCAATCTTCATCTTCAATGGCTTCCTTATCATTATTAGGCTCTTTTTGAGATATAAGAGCTTTTTCGGTAAATTTCCTTCTAGTCATTACCTTGTCAAGAGGATCCCCAATTATTAGATCTTTTGGATGATTCCTTTAAATTTTAATGCCACGAGAATATCCCTTATCCTATTGTTGAACATTTGAAGTTGAAGGTTGATCATTTGAGGTAGAAGATAGATCATTTTGAGTATCATTTGGAACAATTGGTCCAACTTCATCTTCTTCATCACTATCATCATTTAGGATTCTTTCAACTCCGGATGCTTCATTAAATTTGATGTGAATAGACTTTTCGACCACCATGCCAGTCTTGTTATAAACCCGATATGCCTTGATCTTAGTTGAGTACTCCATAAATATCCCTTCATCGGCTTTAGGATCAAGTTTGTCCAATTGATCTTTGATGTTCAAAATAAAACATTTGCAACCAAATATTTTGAAATAACCAATATTTGGTGTTCTTCCTTGTAGGTCCCAAGGGGTGTGAGTAAGATTTAGAAGGGGGGATTGAATAAATCTTACCAACTTTTCGATTTTAGTCCTTTTAAGATATTACAGAGTTAACTAAAACAGATGTGTCCTTGAGGGACAACTAAGTTGGTTATTCAGCAGAGTTAGCCACTCAACACACTCAATAGAGTTGATAGAAGAATAACTCAATTTGCTTAACCTGAACCTTAACTTGGTTGTGTTGGTTTTATCAGCGGAAGACTTAACACCCTTTGATTTGTTTTAAACTAGTTTTAACACTTGATTTTAGCACTTGGTTATTGATCAGTTGGATAGAAAATAAGTTTATCAGCAGATATAATGTAAGTATGCAGAAATGTAAATGTGCTGGAAAATAAATGACACAGTTGATTTTTATAGAGGTTCGAAGATGGGGTAATTATTCTAATCCTCTCTTCTCCAACTCCTGGAGGAATCCACCTACTGGGATGAGCACTTTAAGACCTGGCAGCATGGAAGTATTACTTATTTAAGTCATGTTCTTGACTTCTGTGCAACGGATTTATTTTAGTTAACTCCTCTTGGCTGCTGCCTTTTTCCCCAAGTGACTTGAGTCTGCTCCAATCATTGGATGACTCATCTGTCACTTTCAACTTGAGACTTGGCTTCTTGATTGACTTGACTGACTCTTCATACAGCTGTTCCTCAGCTGATACATCTTCAGTCGAGTTCTTGATCTTCTATCTTGGCCATACTGAGATGTTCCACATCGAGTCTTCTTCGAGTCTTGATTACTTCTTGTATTTCCGGGCGTAGGGCGACTTGACTCAAACTTTTCCATTCTATCTATTACAATGTAAATTACAAGGAAAATGGGGTGCCAACTTTCTAGTTTAAGTTTTACATGGCATTCATCAAAATCTATAAAATAAATTTCCCAACATTCCTTTCCAAAGCTCATAAGGAGTTTTATTTAACTTGGGATGAAGATATACCCAATTTATAACGTAGCAAACGGTGTTTATGGCTTCGTCCCAATAATATTTTGGAAGTAAAAATTCGTTGAACATAGACCGACACATTTCTTGTAAGGTCCGATTTTTTCTTTCAGCTACACCATTTTGTTGAGGATTTCTCGGAGCCAAAATGTTATGAGTGTATCCCTTGGTTTCACACAAGATTCTAAAATCACCATCAGATTGACCTCCTCGATCACTTCTTATAGACTTAATAGTATCTTCTTTTTCATTTTCTAAAAGTCTACACAACTTAGCAAATTCAATAGTGCCATCACTTTTATTAGCAAGAAAAATAGTCCAAGTATATCTAGAAAAATCATCGACTATAACAAAAGTATAATGTTTCCACTTAGACTCTCTGTGTCAATATCCCCATATAAATTTAGATGAAGAAGGTCTAGAGGCTTGGTTGTGGAAATTTTATTTTTGTGCTTAAAACTACTCTTAACTAATTTGTTCTTTTGACAAGTGTCACATAAGCCAATGTTTTCAAAATTTAATTTGGGTAGTCCTTTGACATGTTTATTTTTGTAAATTTTTGTATCCAACATGTCCAAGTTTCCTATTTCATAAACTAGTTAAATCATTGCTAGCGACAAGACAAGAAACATTTTGACTAACCAAATCACTTGTACAAATATTATAAAGATTGTCTTTTCTACTAGCTTCAAAAATAATTTTACCATTTTTAAGAATAAGACATTTTTCTTTATTGAAAACAATATCATAATTTGAATCATAAAGTTGGCCCACATTTATCAAATTAAACTTAAGTCCATCTACTAATAAAAATCAGGAAGAGAGAAAGAAGAATTACATATGTCTCCATTGCCAATAATTTTGCCTTTGCCATTCCCGAACATGACCATCTCTTCTTGGAGCTTTATGTTGGTAAAAATTTCTTCTTTTCCAGTCGTGTGGCACGAACATCCGCTGTCCACGAGCCATTTGGAATCCTCTGTGATTATTATTGCCCCTAGTACCTTATTGTCTTCATCATTTATGGCCATGAGACCATGTTCGGTTTTCTCTTCATCGTCGGATGTTGCCAAAAGTACATCCCATGTTTTGACATCCGCTTTGAGAGCCTTTTTTTTCGGAAAAGCCTTTTTCTTCTTTTGCTCATCCTCTGCCAAAATTAGGACAATTGTTCGCCAAAAATTGGATCGTGATACTGCAAGTATACATCGTAGTTTATAGAATAATGGCAAGTAAGGTCGTATTCCTCAGGGATTGAATACGAAACACATAGTCTATAATAACATCGTATTCCAATTTTATTGAAGCGACCAAAAATCAAGAATTTTATAAACCCTAAATTAATAAGTACAAATAAAAGAAGTAAATTTATAAAAACCCGAACTCTACAAGTCTTTTCAACAAATACGAAAGTAGCCCTATGCACGTAATCTCAACATGCTCTTTAATATTAAATCCAATCAATGTTTATCAAAATCAATTCATGTGTCTATATGGGTTCAATCCCTAAACTAGTTTATCCCCCCTCCCTCGAAGCAAATAAACAGTAGATTAATACCAATTACTAGCATCCTACTCAATAATTAATATCAACTCCCAAAAGATCATTGAATTGAAATACTCCCCACAAATAGTTATAAGCCTCCCGACTCTATACCTATTTATGTGTGAATTCAATTTTCGTTTCATTAGAACTCATCTCCCGAATTATGGACTAAAAAATATGACATGCAAATTATTGATCAGATAATCGGCAAGAAATAAACACTCGAATTTATATAATATAACACAAATCAATCAAGTAAACAATCAATAAAGATTTAACATGAATCCACCGTTTAGATTACACCCTAGGATCAGAAAGGTTAGCCCAATATACTTGATAACAAATTTATAGTCAAAGTTGCAATCAGATAGTTTGAAATAATTTAAGTCCAAACAAGAGATCTAAACTAAGAAAGAAAACTCCATTTGTCAGGAAGAATCCTTCTTCCAAGCCTTCGAAACTCTTGTGCTTCAGTAGATGCGAAAGGCCTTATGTTGTTCGTCCTAGTTAGCCCTCTTCTCTAAACCTTTGATTTGTGCATTGTAGTGTATTTTGTGATGTACCTGGTACAGTTTTGGCGCAAGGCCTTGGTCCCTTCATATATGTGCTTTGAGAGATCACTCCTAGAGTTCTAACGGGATTTGGAATCAAATCCAGCCGCAGACAATTCACATGACCGTGTGCAAGTCACACGGGCAGGTTTTGCAATTGGATTTTGCTCCTAGTGTCTTCATGAACGTTGTAGTCCTTTCTCTTAGCTTTCTATAGCCACATGAATAAGATCAATATCAATTTTTTAGATAAAGTTATGGCTAAAATACTAAATCATGCCAGTACTAAAAACTGTTAGCGCGTTTAGACGTTTTTGAAAGAAATTCCCTTTTGTTCGACCATCCATGCTTCTTTCCTTCACATCTTTGCTCGTACATTGTCTTTTGACAAATCATTTGGAATGTGCTATCACTTTTTGTCTAATTTAGCTCCATTTTCTATAAGAATACATATAATACTTAGTATCGCGCCCAACAAAGGAAACTAACTAAAATACACTAAATATACATGCAAATGCATCAAATATGTATCAAAATGAGACCCTAAATGCATGTATATTTTACATGTATTACAATACCCTAAACTTAAACCATTACTCGTCCTCGAGTAAACTTTATAAAAGTAATCTCAAATGGTACAAAGAACACACAAGAACACTATAAACATTCAATCTCATTCGACTCCATATCTAAATAAACCATGCAATTCATTATCAAGAAATCGTCAATCCCAAGTTTTGCATAATCAATACTCATTCGAGTACTTGACATCACAACTCACAAGTAATAGTGTATCACTTATCTCTCAAAGTGTATGGGAAGTATATGCACTCAAAATCAATTCAATGAATGTAGAACTGCCATAGGCTTGCAAATAGTCTAACATCTCTACCACTTTAGTGTACACAACTTAAGAATCAAAAAAGACTTTTCATTTGGTTATAATGTACGCTCTTTGGTAAGGGTACGGAATATTTAGATTACATGACTTGACTTGAGCAAATAAAATTTAAGTACACAAACTTCCAACTCACCAACCCAATTTTATCATAAAAATCAACTTTTCAAGTTATTTTATTTTTCAACTCAACTCAACCATTTTTTCATCTTTTTTTCATTCTTAGACCATTTGCCTTTTTCTTTCTTTAGCCTTAAGCTTTTAATTTCTCAAAATTTTCAGAATTTTTCTTTTTCTTTTCTTTCTTTTTCCTCTCTTGCTCTTTCTCGATTTTTCTTTCTCTTTTTCAGAAATTTTCTTTCTTTTTTGAGCTTCATTATTCTTTCATTTACCTAAGTACTTTTCATCCTTTTTCTTTTGTCAACTTTCTCTCTTTTTCACAATTTTCACCACATCTCCCCCAAACTATTCATCTTTTATAAGCTCAAATAAATTTTAAGGATAAAAATATATCTTTCATTTTTAAATATCAAAATGTGGCTAACAATAAAACGTTAAGTCTCAAAGTAGCTAACTAGAGAATTATGAGTTCATAGGTAGGCTTTTTAGGTTAAGTAGGCTAAAACAAAGACGACCTTTAAATCATTTTTAAAAATTGCACACACCCATGGCTTCAATGAAGCTACCAAAGCAAGTTCTAAAGTTTTAATAATCATGAAAGACACACTCAAGAAAAAAACAGACTGCATAATATAAAAGCAGTTATAGGCACAAAAGCTCACAGACTTATTTTTCGCATCATGCTCAAATACCCAATTTTCTTAACTAATGTCAAAGAAGTAAAATACATCACCTCAACAATTCATTACATTATTCACAAAAATATTTCATCTCATAAAATCAAATGCTCATAGTAAAATCATGCGGAAGTTTTTTAGTACTTTTTCGAATTTTTGAACCTAAATCACACTAAAGCAATTAAACGTGCTAAAGCCATAAACGTGCTAAAATAAAAAAACAATAAAAAAATCAAAATTTTGTATTTAAAAAATTTATGGAAATTTTATGCTCTAAATGCAATGTGATATGCAACAGTACATATTTACGCATTTTTGACAACCCTCCTAAAACTCAAAATATGCTTCGTACCGAACATATGAGAAATTATCAAAATAAAGCGGAATGCGTGAAAAGTATTTACAAGTTCAAATATGGGGTTGCCCAATAAGCGCTAAGTTTTGCATCTTCAGCCAGACTCCTGATTGTCTTGTGGCTCAATCAAGTCGATGGTCGAAATTTCTTGCTGCGTTTCTTGCCAATAATAATGTTAATTCTTTGCCCATTTACTATGAAAGCTCGACCATCCTCCGCTAGTAGTTCAATGGCTCCTCCCAGTGATAGTACCTTTTTAATAACAAACGGACTTGACCATCTTGATTTAAGTTTTCTTTGAAACAATTTCAATCTAGAATTATATAAAAGTACCACTTGCCCGAGTAAAAATACTCTTCTTAAAATTCTCTTATCATGCCATCTTTTTGTACGATCTTTACAAATATGGGCATTCTCATATGCATTTTGGCAAAATTCTTCTAATTCGCTTGTTTGCAGTTTTCGTTTCTCACCTACTACCATCATGTCAAAGTTAAGTTTTTTCACTGCCCAAAATGCCTTATATTCTAATTCTGCCGGAAGATGGCATGACTTCCCGAAATCTAATCGATACGGAGACATGTCTATAGGTGTTTTGTATGATGTACGATAAGCCCATAAAGTACATCAAGCTTTAAAGCACAATCTTTCTGATTTGTAGTAACCGTCTTTTCTAATATCTGCTTAATCTCCCTATTTAAAACCTCGACTAGCCCATTTGATTATGGATGGTAGGCGGTGGCCACTCGATGTCTCACTCAATATTTCTCCATTATATTATTAAATAATTTATTGTAAAAGTGAGATCTTCCATCACTAATAAGAGCTCGTGGAGTGCCAAACCTAGTGAATATATTCTTTTGTAAAAATTTGAACACTATTCTAGCATCATTTGTTTTAGTAGGAATTGCTTCCACCCATTTAGATACATAGTCCACTGTAAGCAGAATGTACATATACCCATTTGATACTAGAAATGGTCCCACGAAATCTATACCCAAAACGTCGAACAATTCCACTTCTATGATTTTAGTCAATGGCATCTCGTCTCGCTTTGAAATGTTTCCCATACATTGACACCTATCGCACTGCAAAACAAACTTATAGCAATCTTTTGAAAATTGAAGGCAAAAAAAAAACCAGACTATAATACCTTAGTTGTAGTGCGTGTTGGGCCAAAGTGGCCCCCACATAGTGATGAATGGCATTGCTCCAGAATACTTGCCCACACTTCTTGAGGTACACATCTCCTAATAACTGAATATGCACATCTTTTAAAAAATAAAGGTTCATCCCAAAAACAATATCTCACATCATGAAGAAATTTCTTTTTTGCATGATATGTGATATCTGGTGTTAGAATCTCGCTTACTAAATAATTTACAATATCAGTGTACCAGGGGAAGGTCATTTCGGCCATCAGAATTAACTCGTCCAGGAATGTTTTTTTGATGGTTGTGTCTTTTATGTTCTTATTAGTTGTTTTCTCAAGTATTGAGAGGTGATCAGCTACCACGTCTAGTAATGTCTGATCCCGAATTTCAATGTCAAGCTCTTGTAACAAAAGTATCCATCGAATAAGCCTTGGCTTGGCATCCTTCTTTGCGAATATGTGTTTAACTGCAGCTTGGTTCGTATGGACTATCGTCTTTATCCCAATTAAGTATGCCCAAAATTTATCAAATACAAACACCACTGCAAGTAATTCTTTTTCAGTCGTGGTGTAATTTTGTTGTTCTAGATCCAATGTACAACTTGCATAGTAGATAACACGAAACATCTTTTTGCGTTTTTGTCCCAATGTGGCTCCTACTGCATAATCGCTTGCATCGCACATTATCTCAAATAGGTGACTCCAATTGGGTGTGATCAAAATTGGTGCACTCACCAGAGCCTTTTAACATTTCAAAAGCCTGCAAACAATCAGGGGTAAAAGCAAAAAGGCACATCTTTTTCAAGCAAATGGGAGAAGGGTTTAGTTATTTTTGAAAAACCACGAATAAAGAGTCTATAAAAACCTACATGTCCCAGAAAACTCTTTAGTGCTTTTTCATTCTTTGGAGATAGAAGCTTTTTAATTGCTACCACTTTTGCTCGGTAAACTTCTAAACCTGCAGAGCAAACACAATGACCGAGTATAATACCATCTCATTCCATAAAATGGCACTTTTCCCAATTTAATACTAAGTTCGTCTCCTCGCACCTCTACAAAACAAGGGTTAGATTATGTAAGCATTGATCAAACGAACTATCAAAAACTGAGAAGTCATCCATGAAGACTTCCATTATATTTTCAATCATGACATGGAATATCACCATCATACATCTCTGAAACGTTGCAGGTGCATTACATAGCCCAAATGGTACTCTACGGAATGCGAAAACACCTTAAGGACATGTAAATGATGTCTTTTCATGGTCCTCATGAGCAATCACGATCTGATTATATCCCAAGTATCCATCCAAGAAGCAATAATACTCGCAACCTGCAAGGCGATCTAACATTTGATCCATAAAGGGGACAGTAAAGTGATCTTTACGAGTTGGCGTTTAATTTTCTATAATCAATGCAAATACGCCATCCCATAACAACTCTAGTAGCTAAGATTTCATCAGTTTCACTTTTTACTATTGTCATCCCCTTTTCTTTGATACTTGTACCGGACTAATCCAATTACTGTTAGATATAGCAAATATAATTCAATTATCCAACCATTTAAGAACTTCTTTCTTCATGACCTCTAACATAATTTGGTTAAGTCTACGTTGGTGTTGCACAAAAGGTTTACAATTATCTTCTATTCTTAATTTATGCACGCAAATCGAAGAACTAATACCTTTTAAATAAGAAATAGACCAACCAATAGCAGTTTTATGTTCCCTTAAGACTTGTAGTAGTTTTTTGAATTGATGTGTGGTAAAGGAAGAAGAAACTATTACCGGATAGGTATAGGTTTTGCCTAAAAATGCATATTGAAGATGGTCCGGAAGAGGTTACGTTCTGGGAAGCTGGGGGATCATCCGTAGAATTTGGGGCTGAAGAAGCATATCGCATGGTCGGGTCGTGTGACCATAGTCGTGTGGATTTTCATCTATAGAGACTGATCGCATAGCCTGACTGTGTGAACTCACAGGGTCGTGTATTTGGTCCCCTTCTTGCCACATGATCAAGTCGTGTAACATTGCACGATCGTGTGTAGTGTATGCATTGGGGCTTGCCGCACGGTCTGGCCGTGTGCGTTCACATGGTCGTGTGAATCATCATGCGCTCCTTTTTTTTGGTATTTTCTCCTCCGCTGAGTCTAAGGCAAGCAAATAATTGACAATTTCATTGTTAGTAATATTAAAACACATACCTTGGGTCTCTGGTGAGTGTCTCTAACACCATTCCAACGTGTCTTTCATCACAACCTATTCAAACTTAGCCTCCATGCATGGTGTTAGTATATTTATCATGCTGCAATGTTCAACGTTTTCATGGAATTGCATAATTTTATAAATAAAAAACAATATGTGTTCATCATTTACCCGCAATGTTAACTCACCTTTTTGCACATCGATTAATGTCCTACTTGTGGCTAAGAATGGTCTTCCCATAATTAATGGGACCTCACGATCCTCTTCCATTTCCAACACAATAAAGTTCGTTGGGAAGATGAATTTGTCTAACTTTACCAAAACATCTTCAATCACCCCTTTCGGATACATTACCGAATGATCTGCTAATTGTAGAGTAATTGTCATAGGTTTCACTTCGCCTAATCCTAGTTTCTGAAATATTAATATCAACATCAAATTAATGCTAGCACCTAAGTCGCATAATGCTTTATTAAAGGTTGTACCCCATATTACACAAGGAATTATGAAACTCCAAGGATCTTTAAGCTTTTGGAGTAACTTTCTTTGAATAATTGCAGTACACTCCTCTATCAGTTTTACCGTTTCATATTCCGAAATCTTTCTTTTCTTTGCCATAATATCTTGAAGAAATTTAGCATAGTTTGGCATTTGATCTAAAGCATCCGCAAAAGGTATATTGATTTGAATTTTCTTAAAAATTTATAGAAATTTAATAAATAGGTCATCTAATTTCTTTTTCTGAAACCTTTGAGAAAAGGGTTAGGTGCCTCAGTTTTCGGAATTGTTGGAGCATAAACTACTTTTTGTTTTTCCACTGGTTTTGGCGTAGCTCTACTGCTGTGTCCTGCTCCTCACTTGTTTTCTCTTCCGCATCTTGTTAAACTGGCATCTTTGGACTCTCATAACCTGTTCCACTCCTCAGACGAATGGATTAACACTGTTCCCCCTTATCTATCTTTGTATCTTTCAGGAGTTTACCTTTCTGGTGCTAGCTGCCTACTACTGTAGCTATTTGCCCCACCTGTTTTTCCAAAGATTTTAGTCTTTCATTGATGTTAGTATTTAATTGAGTTACCTATCCTCGATTATGTGTATCTTAACTTCATATGATTTAGTCTGGCTCGAGTTTCCCCAATGAATAAGGCTACCATCTCCTCCAAAGATGGTTTATGTTCCTTTGACTCTGTTCTACCCTGATTACTCCTATCAAAATTCGGAGGTGGTTGAAAGTGTCGGGATCCCCAGATTATAGCATGTGAGTGACTGGGTATTTCTATAGTTGTTGTTGTAACTTTGTTGTCCTACGAAGTTTGCCTCTTCTACAACCATTGTTGATTCTATTGAAGCTACTTGTTGCATCGCATCCAGTTTCATACTTAGCATGGATATTTGTTCTATGAGCATGGCTATTTTATCCTCATCCTGAATTTCCACGACACGTCTGTCATCAGATCTCTCAGATGGCCACTGGTAACTATCACTCGCCATCTCCTCTAACAGTTCTAGTGCCTCACCCAGATAATTCCCCAACAGTGCACCTCCAGATGCAACATTTATAATAGTTCTTGTGTTGGCACTTAAACTATTATAAAAATACTGAACCTGTTGGTGATCGAGATATCCATGCTAAGGACACTTCCTCAATAAATCTCTGAATCTATCCCATTCTTCATATAATGGCTCTCCATCTAACTGCCTAAATTGGGCGATTTTAGATTTCAGTTGCAGCGTCTTGCTAGGGGAAAGTATTTGTCTAGAAACTGATGTGTTGGGAAATTTATGTAATAAATTTTTATGATACCATGTAAAACTTAGATTAGAAAGTTGGCACCCCAATTCAACTGTAAAATCAACTTGTAGTAGATATGATTTTGTAGGCTGAGTAGAAGAGAAGATTGCATGACTCAACTGAAGATTGAAGAGAAGATTGCAGGACTCGGCTGAAGATTGAAGAGAAGACCCAGCTGTAGAGAAGTTGAGTGAAGCGTAGAGAAGTATCAGTCAAATAACAGAAAAGCCGTCTCAGTCAGCTGACAGAAAGTTAAGTCGTTTCTAAATGATTGGAGCTGACTCAAGATAAAGGGGTAAAGCAGCTGTTAGGTCAAAGTCGACTGTGATGGATCCGTTGCATACAAGTTAAGGAAATTACTTATTATAGTAATACCTCCATACTGCAGTGCCTAAAGTGCTCATTCCAGAAGCGTGCAAATAGAATGAACCAATGGAAAACACTGAGAGTGTGTCAGAACCTGAAAGTTGCAGAGTTCAATTAAACAAGGATATGTCACCATCACCTGTTGTAGATCAGAAAAAGGCAAGCCAACAACCTAAAAGTGGAGTTTGAAAATACATCTACCTCTTCAACGGATACATTTTCGAACTTCCACTATAAAAGGATGAGTATTTTTATAGAGTAGACACTTTTGCAATCTAAGACATACAATAGAAATCAAGCAATCAAAGCATAAACTCTCTCAAGTATTCAAATCATATCCTCAAGTCTAAACTCGAAGGAAATCAATCCAACGCATTTAGTGAAGGAAAGACACCTTCAATTTGTTGAAGAGGAAAAAACTTGTTTCAAAGAACAAGGGGTCTACTCTCCAAGGTTGAAGGAGGTGTAGTAAGGTTCCAGATTGAACCAGAGACTTTGAACTCATTGGAGGGCCGTGTGAACAAATCCAAGAGTTTAAAGGAGCTGAAGTAGAAGGACAGCCGTCTTGTGAAGAAGTTGAGTCCTAGGAGAAACTAGTTGTGTGATCAAAGCTGTCTCGGACTGTAACCATTTTGTAACAAAGTTAAAGTTACATTAGTAGATTCCTCCAGGGGTTGGTGAAGAGTGGATTAAAGTTCATGATAAAAAACCGAGTTTTAATTTTATACTTTTAAATGTTTTATTTAAATTGTGAATTTAATATTTAAATTGTGAATTTAATATTTAGAATTTATATAAGAAATTCATAATATTATAATCTTTAAAATTTAAGCAACATGAATAACCGTATTAATGTAATAAAGTTTTTGAGTAAAAAAAATTATTATTAGACTTCAGGGAAAAAATGAGTGAATTTACAGAAAAATAGATAGTACTAAAAATTTAATTATAGAAGCTTTCATTCTAAATTAAAAGTAGGTTTGGTGATAAGCAATCTAATTATATGTTATCAACATATAGAGAACCTGCCTTAGATGAATTTAGTCGTCTAAAAGTAAATATTATGCATTGTGAACCTATAGTTTTATTTTTCGTATTTATTTTCATTATTGATATAAATCTATACTAAATTGAGAGAAGAAACAAGATGATTTTAAAGCAAAAATAAAAAATACAAATAAAATAGTTAATTTTAAGTGCTCTTATGCTAACTCCAAACTGATTAGTTTTAATAATAGTATAATATAATAATCAAAGTATTCGTCATTAATATTAATAAATAAAAATTCTATGAAGATAGATATGCCTACAACCTTTCACATTCAAATTTATTTAACTAAAATAAAATATTTTCAAATGATAGAGTTTTAATCATATTTTAATTCATATTAGTTTAAGTATGCAACCATATATATTTACTTACAATACCATCTATTATTTAAGTAAAATTATTATGTTATATTATATTTCACTAAACTCATAATTGAAACAAAATGATTTCATAGAATAACTCTTTTTAGTTGTATTTTTTTTAAGTTATTTTAATGTCCATTGTATTTAGTTTAATTATAATACCTTTTAAGATATAGTTCATGCAATATATAAGTTCAATTTTAATCTTGCAGGTTTTATGTTAAGATCAAAAATACATGAACAACATTCACAATAAATTTAAAATAATTTATTCAATATTAATTGCAACTAATTAAGTTTATATTTTTAATTAAAAATTACTTAAAATTATTTGGATCACGTGCAACGCATGTTCACCTTACTAGTAATACAAAAAGAGTGAATATTCTCAATAGGAAATTACTCAAAATACCCTCCCTTTTAGAAAAAGGACAAAAATACGCTCCAATTACTCTTATGCCCAGTGGTTCACACCAAATACATGTTTTACTGTACTTTATCCTCCCTGTACGTTGTTTTACAAAGGGTTAAAAATTTTCACGCTGGTTCTCTACAACTCAAATTTGTCCCGTGTTTTGTTGCTCTTTTGTGTTTTTTGCTCTTCTCTCATTGATTGTGGGTACATTTTCTCAGACTCGATCTCAGTTCTTTGGCTTTTCAGTTTTATGTCATTCCCACTTTCCCCTCACGTTTTCATCATTAACTTCTCCTATTGTAAGTGCTTGAAGTTTGTTGCTTTAATGACGTCTAAGAACTCTCCTTATAAGAGGCTTTTGGAAAAGCCCTTTGAAGTTGGAAGCACCAGATACTTCGAAAAAGAAAAAACTTCAAAAGTTCGCTGCTGGTAAAATGAGTTTGAAGAAGAGGAAAGTCGAAAAGGTTGCTGATGTTGAAGTAATTTAAGAGGTTTAATCGCCTTCTAAAGCTGTAAAATCCAAGGTTGTTGTCAATATTTCGGAAAAGAAGATTGTTTCTTTTGTAGAATCTGATGTTTCTCAGGTATGATTTTTTTGTGTTCATTTATTATTTTGTGATTTGAAGTTTTTTGTTTGTTCTTTTATGCATTTTAGTTGAAGTACTTGTTCATTTTGTGTTTCTTTTTTGTTTCTATTTTGTTTCTTTGTTGTTTCTAGGGTTTCAACTATGTTATTGATCCTGAAGACTAGTATACTGCTTTATAATCATGTTAAGCTGAATCAGCAAAATGGTGATGATGATGACAACGACATTGAGATTCTGCCTCCACTTTCTAATGATTATAGGAAATTATTGTTATGTAAATCTTCATGATGGTGTAATCAGTTGAACAATATTTTTAAGTTTGGTATTTTTAGTAGTATGAAACTATTTTGTATTTGAATATCTTTTTAGGGTCTGGATTGTTATTGGCTATTTTGATTTACTATAGATTTGTGGGTAGTAGGTTTTGGAACAATTTGGGACTAAGTTATGTGATTTTGTTTAGTTAATGTGTGTTGTTACTTGTTTTGGTATTCACAAGTTGTGTGTTTTGTTTTATGTTCCTTATTATTTCTATTTCTAAATGTTTTTTTTTGTGTTATAGAAATAAATCTGAAACACATTCGCAACAAACATTTGTTTTGTCATCTTAGTGTTTATATTCAATTATTGTTTGTTTTTCTATCCATATGTTCAGTTCGAGTTTGTGCGGCTTTATGTTGTTTGATTACCTTTTTGGTTCTCGCATTTTTTAGTGTTTAGGAAAAATAAAATTATTCTATGCAATATATAAAGAACTTCTGTTTTCACTAATTCATTATCAGTGTATAAGAAACATTCATATCAGTGTAAGAAACATGTTGGAAACAACATATAAATAATTTGTTTTTAATTTTCTATATGTTGAAGTCGTATCAATTACACGTATATTTATAATAGTAATATTCTACTATGAATCCTATTTTGTTTTTGGTTTATTCCTGCTTGTTTTTCTACTAGGACCAAGATTCCCACATTTTCCACATTTGGTTTTGGCCTTTTTCTCCCAAGCTGCCTTGTGTCTTCTTTTCTTTGGCCTTCCAGATTTTGCCTTGCCTTCCGGCGGGAGAGTCTTCATTGTTTCGAATTCATCTATCAGGATCAAAGTATCTTCATGTGGGATTTGTAGGTCCCAAGGGGTGTAAGTGTAAGGTTTAGAAGGGGGGGTTGAATAAACCTTACCAAATTTTCGATTTAGTCCTTTTAAATATACTGAGAGTTGATTCTTCACTTTGTGTCCTTGATGGACGATCGATTTAGTCAATCAAGTAGAGTTAGTCTCTCAACGAGACTCAACGAGTCATTGATGGAATAACTCATTTGTTGACTCTAAATTAACTGTTGTGGTTTTGTTTTTATTGGAAGACTTAACACCTTAAGTTTGATTAAGTAAGAGTTTAGTGTTGGGTTTAGTACTTGTATTATCAAATGGATAGCAAATTTATCAAGATATATAAGCGATTAAAAATGCAGGAATTAAAATCTTTGAAATGTAAATGACACAGTGAAATTTTTATAGAGGTTCAAAGATGGGGTAATTCTTCTACTCCTCTCTTCTCCAACTCCTGGAGGAATCCACGAGGTAATGATCGGTTTACAAAGTGGTAATAGTCCGGATACAAGTCTTGATCACACACAGCTAACTTGATCCTTTGGGACTCGATCAAGACGCCTTGATCACTCGTTGGCTTCTCGTGCGACTCAGCTTCTTCACACGGCAAATGCACTTGCTACTACACTCACTTGCTCAAGCTCTTTGGATTTGATCACGAAGCCCTCCAAAAGCTTAAGACTTGGTTTGACCTTGAACCTTCCTACAAACCTTCGTGGAATGTAGACCCCTTTTCTTCAAAAGTTTCCTCTTCAACTGATTGAAGTTCTCTTTCCTTCACAAAAGGTTAGTGTTGGATTGATGTACTTCGTAATGTAGGCTTGAGGATTAATCTTGAATGATTTGAGAGTATTTGGTTATAATTTTAATTGATTTCTTGAATGTTCGTGGTTCGGGTAACCTTCTCTCGAGTCATTCCTCGGCCTTTTATAGTGACCTTTCAAAAATTTGCCCGTTGAAGAGATAGACTTATTTTTGAAAGTCACTTGCGATCGTTGGCTTGTCTTGTTGCGAGTCCTTGGAATTGCCATTTCCTCGTATGAATTGTTCTTTCACCTTTTCGAGAGTTCGACACGGTGTAGTGCTTCCCATTGGTTCATTCCATTTGCACGCTTCTAGGGATCGAGCACTCGAGAAAGGTGGTATGGAGATATTACTTGTTTAAGTAATTCTCTTGATTTCGGCAACGGATCTTTTACGATTATCTCGACTTGACCGCATTTCTTTGCTTTCCCCAGGTGACTTAGAGTCACTTCCAATCATGGATGACTCTTCCGTCACTTCAACTTGAGACTTGGCTTTTCTTGAGTTGACTTGATCGATACTCTACTGTTGCATCTCACCGCTTCTTGATAGAGTTCCGTCTACTCTTCTTTGCCATACCCAGTGTCCTCGCAATGAGTCTTCCTTCTAGTCTTGATTTGTCTTCTTGCATGTTAGGTCGTAGCCGACTTAACTCACCTTGGCCAAAGACTATTTATTACAATGCAATTTACAACAAGAATTGGGGTGCCAACTTTCTATTCTAAGTTTTACATGGTATTCATCAAAATCTAAACAATGAATTTCCTAACAGGATTGGATATATTGTTTCCAAATAAGTCGCTTACATTGTTTCCTTCATAGTATGCCAAGTAGTATTAGTACGGATCTTCATTCAATTCTTTTAGTACTGCTATAGCATGTGGGCAAAGAATTTCATCCATTTGAAACTTGTTGAATGTGCAAGTTATTTTATCAAGGTCCACAACAAATGGTTTGTCTGCCTCTATGACTTTAAACATAAAACAATTTGATCTCTTCACCTGAAACATAAATGAAACAAGTAAGAAACATTTGTGAAACAAGTATCATATGCGGAAAGTTTGTAGTAAATTACTCTTAAATTTAGGGAAATAGTGTAGTTTTTCTCCATTGCAATAGAGCTTCTGTCAGTTTGTGTTTAACCTGCATTGTTTCTTCATCTTTTCTGAATTGTATTTGTTGTTCCAAGATTTTCTTTAGGATGATGAAAGTGCAGTCCATTGAAATTAGTATTCTTGTTATCTCAAAGTTGATATAATCTCTTTTTGGGGTAAATACCGAAAACCTTCCGAACTATGATGAGTTTTAGACTATGCATCCTAAACTTTAAATTGGTACACTTTACCTCCTCAACCTTTTAAAATTTTGCACTTCGCCTAAAATTCCAGATTTACCCCTATAAACATATATGTTAATTCCAGACTCCTATCTAAACTTTGAAATCATTGCAGATTACCTCCCAGGTTATAAAATTTATTGTATCTTCTATCTTTACTCCAACTGGGTTTTGCGATCCTTAGAATTGGTATCAAATCCTAGGTTTATTAAGAACTTTTAGTTATATTTATAATATTTATGTAATTAACAATTGGTAATTGGTCAGGAGAATTTCTCCGAGAATATGGATCTGGAAAATTGTCCAAGATGTTTACCATACAGGATATATCGTCAAATATTGACGATGTATGCACAAGAACACCAAGACAAGGTGGCATATTGGAACGACCAATATGTTGAAAAAGAACACGCATGAGCTGATAGGGAAAACTTGAGACACTGCGGAAGATAAGCAGCATATTATCTGAGTTTCCTAACAGTAAATCAGATATTGTATGTCGATCTGATGAATCATCAGGAATCAGTCCATGATAATGCTCATCAGAATCATGATTCCTGATGGGGTACCAGAATGGAACGAGATATTTCCGGATACATCTAAGATCTCAAAAGACATTAGGAAAGTCCAGAAAATGGTGCAGAATTATGGCAACCGCCATATTCATTTACCTACACAAGTTCATTAGATCTAGAACCAGATGGAGACGATGGTAAAATATCAGAATGAAACTCTTGAAATTCTTCATGATATTCAGAAACGAGTCAAGAATCTGGAGGACAGACCAAGTTCTTCCAGAGGAAAGAAGCGTATCGATTTCGGGACGGTACCCTATTTACACCAAAAGGGGAAACCAACTGAAATGGTACGAAAAATGACGGACGATGATAAGATCATTGCTATCATTAAAAGAAAATCCATCATAAACTAAAAGTGATGGATATGGAAAAGATGAATCTTAAAGATCTACATGACCTTGCAGAATCCTTCGCAGGATTAGGAATTATAGATTTAAAGATGAACGCAAGAGATGGAACAACTTTGGTTACCTATGACCCACAAGGTAGACCAATTCCACCACTACCACCCGTAAATTCCAACGTCGTAGAACGTGCGGGTTCAAATCATGGAATCCAGGACTAGAGAATGCATCACATTGGAGATTTCACCACAGAGAGTGAACCACTTTCAGGAACAGGAGCTCGACCACCTCTTATAGGAACTCGACTACCTCCTAGAAGGCCATATATTTATCAGACGCCTTATGGAAGATCGCATCTCGATCCAATACATCCGTATGGATTGATGCTAAATCTGGATATCCCTGATTTAAAAAATCGAGAAGTCCTTATTGATGAATGGGCATCACCTATGAGGATTGCAGCAGGTACCCTCGATCTTACGAAAGAAGGATTCATTTTACTTCTTCAAATAAGTCTAGAAGGATCTGTAAGAATTGCATGGGATATGACCGAAGCAAATATGAAAAGCGCGGTCACAGTTGGAGAATCATTAATAGGGATTGTTGATGATATGGCAAAATTATTCAAAATCCATTTTATCGGCACAGGCTCCTTTGAGGGATTAGAAGAAAAAAAAACAAAAAGATATAACAAGCCCTCTACAGCCTCGAGTTAAATGATATTTGTCATATTGATGAATATATCAAATTATTCACCGAGTACCGGTGGAAATCCAAGGTGGGAGACAAAGAAGCTTCGCAGCTATTCTTTGCAAAGATTTCGAGTCCCTGGAGAGAAATGCTTATCAGGGAATACAATGATGCAACTGATTTGGATACAGTGGCTAGAAGAATGTCTTTCCTAAAAGCCAAACTATCTGAATGGTGCTATCAGGCAGCACTAACTGGAATTACAATAGATTACGAGGAATTAACAAATCAGTTCCTCTATGTTGTATCGATGATGATATCCCAACAGTTGTGGGAGGTCAACCCAGGAGGCATAAGTAGAAGGAGAGAAACCATCCATACCGCCAGGGAAGTAACAACAAAAGAAGTAGGTCTTCATGGAAACCTAGAAGGTTCTGGTCAAAACAAAAAGCCCGAAGTTACAAATCAGGGCAAAGGCCAGCACCAAGCAGGAGTAGAGCCTCATCATCAGGTTCAAATCAAGCAAGTACCAGCAGGACCACAGGGAGAAGAACTTTCAGGCGAGCTCACACCAGAGTTAATGAAAGTTTCAAAGATTGTAATTACTGGACATGCGGAGCAAGAGGGCATATTTCAACAGGTTTCCCAGAGAACCAGAAACGAGGAATCAGACACTTCGAAGCAACACCGGAATTTGAAGAAGTTGTCTATTATCAAGATTTGATCCAGGTGTATCAATTTGAGGATCTACCCTCAGATGAAAGCATCTATGAAGAAGAGATCTATTCTGACGATGGAAGTGAATCCGATTGAGAATCGGAGTGAAGAAGAATTTCTTGAAACAAGCGATTAGGGAGGATATGTCAGGATTTCTCTCTCACACTACGGTTTCTCATAAGACTCTTGTGAGAATTATGAAGGAAGATCCAAAGCTTCAGATATACGATGGATTTACAATTGGAACTATGGAGAAGGCCTTGGATAAAATTGGGTTTCGTAAGAAAGCACCAAATTATCCACAGAGTAACTACTGGAGAATTTGCCATCCCAATGGAATTCACTGGCAACCTGATCGAGATGCAGTTGGTCCCTTACATAGAAATCCAGGAGATCAAAAGCACAGTCAAAAAAGACGTTGCCAACACATTTTCATGGATTCATATTAGAGCCATAAGAGTTATTTTTAAGGCAACATTCAAGGAAGGAATATATTCGCCACTAAATTTTGCTATCTTTGACAAACGAATCTCACATCTCAAGGATTTGTGCATTGGAGCGATTACAGGAAATTTGTATGCAAGAAAATTGACATTTAATGTCTATCCTAGAATTGCATACAATTTGGGAGATCGAGATTTCAACAGAGTTCTAACCCTTCATCAAGATTTCAAAAGAGTCGATTTATGAAAGAAGGAAATAAACCTTACTCGATCACATACAAGATTTCCTATGCTCTCTCGAATACACATCATTTGGAGGTATTCTTGAGAAATAAATTTATTGAAGTCCCAAGAATCTTTGAGGACTTTGCCAGGTTAGTTCTACCAGAAATCATTGAGTCTCCAACTATAAAGGAGATTGATATGATAATTCAAGATTAACCAGTCTTCAACAAAAGTCGAAGTCTCACAGTTGAGCCACAAAGGATGTCTTTCCAACAAGACAAAATGATAAGCAGTAGCCGTTGGGAGGAAAAGAGACCCAGTACAGTTTAGCGCATCCCATATATTTTCAAAACACAAGGAGAGCTGAAATTCCTAGAAGGATGGAGAGAAGTTGAAGTAATATTCGACATCACTCAAAAGGATAATATTTGTCCTTGTGATGTTCTATATTATCTCCAACAACCGATAGTTAGAAGGTATCAAGGACGCCTGAAGATAGGTGAAATTAAGCTGACTATCACAGGAGTAGCAGGGAAAATTCCAGAGCAGTTAATATTGGGGATTGAATTTCTTGAGGATCATAAACCTTGGGAAAGATTACAAGAAGGAATTGAGTTTATAGTGGCTGATAAAAGATACAAAATCAGATGACCACTAGTCCATTCTCCATATACATTTCTATCGGAATGTTATATGCTGAATACAAGGCCAAGTATTTCGCCGCCTATATTGATTTAGGTGCCGGTATATGTACTGCAAAGCCGGATGTTTTTCCTAAAGAAATTGGAGAAGATTTACCAGCTATTGCAGGAAGAGATTTCTCTAAAAGTATTCTTATTCTTAATAGAGGAATTAAACAAGCTGAAATAATGATCGAAGGCACAGACGGTACCCCATGGTACAAAGTGAAGACGCCACCAATCTATTTCCATGATACAAGAGCAGATGTGTTGCTAGGAAACAATTTCCTACAAACATTTAAGCGATTTACACAGGAAAATGAGACAAGAAGACTTATTTTCACAACTTTATGTGATCATAAGATAATTGTCCAGAGAATGCGGGAAGCATTTTATCGAAAAATGCTCATTAATTTTCGCAGCAAGTATGGTGATGAAGCCAAACTTCGAAACCCAAAGATGGTAGATCGAAGGAAATTTGGTGAAGCATTATTATCCTTTAGACAATTTGGTTCAAACCAGAAGGATACAAAACTATGGGAAAATAACTCGTGTTCATTTAGAATACAAGGGGAAGAACGAGTACCTCCAGAGGCTATTGCAAAATTGATGATGATCCTAATGGAAAAACCACAGAGTGATGTTACTATAGAAGAACAAATATCACTCGAGGATATCAAGAAGAAGATCCTAAGGAATTATAATGAAAATCCTTTGGCATGGTGGGATAAGAACGAGCTCAAAGCTTCCTTAAAAGTTAAAGCAGGAAAGGAGTACGAGTTCGTGAGATTCAAACCAATACTTATGAACCAGGAGGATCGTGAGGATATGCAAAAGATACTTAAGGAACATCTTGACCTTAAGTTGATTTCACCAGGAGTTTCTCCATACAGCAGTCCAGGATTCTTAGTCAGAAATCATGGAGAAATGAAAAGAGGAAAGCCGAGACTTGTTATTAATTATAAGGGGATTAATAAAATTTTGGAATTCGACGGATACTATATCCCGAGCAGGGAACATTGGTTAACTGCATCAAAAGTGCCAAGATATTCTGAAAGTTCAATTGCAAGTCTGGATTTTACCAGATTAAGATGGATGAAGAAATTAAGAAGTTCACAACTTTCTCCACATCATAGGGACACTATATTTGGAACGTGATGCCTATGAGATTGGCTAACGCACCCCAAATATATCAAAGAAAGATGGATAATCTTTTCAAGGATTATTTCAGTTTCATGTTCTTATATATCGACGATATTCTTATTGCTTCAAAGAACATGAAAGAGCATCTCAAACACTTGGAGATATTCTCAGATGTTTGTCACAAGGAAGGATTAGTGCTTTCAGAAAAGATGAAAATAATTGCTATGAGACAGATTGAAATCCTTGGAATTGAAATCGATGAATCTGGAATCGTCCTACAAAGTCATATTGTGGAAAAGATACAAGTATTTCCAGATACGCTGAAAGATAAGAAACAACTTCAAAGTCATATCTGGCCCATTACAGGAAGGTGTTTAGCCCATTACTTAAGAAATATGTTATATTCAAATGGGAAGATGAACATCAAGAAGGGATAAAGCAACTAAAGGAAGTTTGTAAAAAGCTTCCAAAGCTTGCAATTCCACAAGAACGAGATTTTGGGACGTTATGTCTCAATGCAGAAGTTGCTGGACGACTTCAACAGGCTGACCAAAAATCCATTTCTAGTCAAATACGAGCATGTCAGTTCGCTCAAGGACAACTGTGCTTAGCACTGCAAGGGCCTCTCCTCCAGGCTGAATCTCCTACGATGCAAAAAGGGGCAGTTAGAGAACGGGGCTCTAACCCAGAGGTTATGGATTCAAATACCATAATCACAAGTGTTGCATGTGAAGCATCCCCTGAGGGTGTACAAACTGTAATAAATGTTAAAGCTCCAGTGTCACAACCTGAGTCTTCAAGTCAACCCAGCACCTCTGGGGTAAAAGAGAGAGAGTTGAATCTTAGGCGACAGACAGGCAAATCTAAGGTTAAAACTGACGAGATTAAGATTTCTCCAATGCAGGTATATCACCAAAATGGGAGAAATTGGTTACAAGAAAAGGTATTAACCCAGAAAAACAATGGTTGATATCTCAGGCAAGTATCCTAGAGTTTGGATGAAACCAGGAAGTCATCCAAATGAAGTACAAGAATGGTATACTTTTGGAGCTTTGGCTTCAATATATACTGTCTCAACCGGATTCCCAGAAATTTCAAAATTACCAAAATGGATTGGGGAAGCAGTTTAATAGACTTGGGCCAACAATCCACACTTGGCCAAATGAGATATTTTGGAACTGTATTTTATAAGTGCATCTCCCAAACCAGTAAATAAAGGCTTTAACAAAGCTTTTCATTTCATCAAGCTTAGAAGATCGGATGGAAATACTTTAAAATACATTAAAACAGCTTCACCGGAAGAAGTACCATTGTTAGTAGGAGCAATTTCTGAAGACGAAGCTTCTACATGACGAGCATGGGGACTTTGGGTTTGTCTATCTGAAATGGACAAAGTCAAATATCCATTCAAGTTTTTCCAGACTTCAGCAAATGGATTTTTCCTTCTGAATTCGATGACAGGATCAACAACAGGATTTGCAGAAGAGCTTTTTGAGACAAAGAGAAGAATTCTCTGGGAGAATAAGATTCCGGCTAGCAAAGAAACTTACCAGAAACTCTATAACATGGCGCATGGTGGCCGTTGGATCGACCGGATCTGTCAAGCATGCCCCGAACAGAAAGAACCCGAGTTTGGGAAATGATTCTGACCCAAACCCAACCGACAAGATCATGCAGCTGGAAAAGATAAGAGCCCATCTCACAAGACGCGTTATCCTCGGGGACCACGCAAACTAAATTTTTAAAAGATTCCCCGACAAACCTCACATGGGCTGAGTCACGCGGAAAGAAAAGGAAAACAGCTGGCGAGGCAATAATTCAGGATATGATGTAAGCAGTGATGTCATATACATCAACGAGATTTGGAATCCGCCTTTCAAGTCCGGATTTAAGTCTATAAAAGGCAAGGGTTGAAAGAAGCTAAGGACATCGAACATTTCCCTTAGTTTTCTTATAATAAATGCTGAGAGAAAATTTGTAATATTTTGAGTGTTTTAGTTTTAAGTTATATGTATTTACGAGTGCAAGCTTCATATATGAGAGGCTAAACAAGTATTCTTCTCCCAAAAGGAGATTACTAATGTAATAATATTTCTATAAGTTCTTAATAAAAAAAAGGCTTCTGCTTCAACATGTGTTCATAATGTTCTATTAATTCATCCCATTTATGAAATACTTTGTACGCCTGGAGTAGGAAACGAACCAAGGCTGTGCTGAGCAGTTGCTGAAGGAATCAGATAACTTGTAGATCATCTTCCCTATTGGTTGAAGTTGAACAGTGTGAACTGTTTGTCAAACGGTCTAGGGGCAGTAATTTTCCGACTGGTGGTTTTGCGAGCCATCTCACCCAGTGCTGTTTCGGTCAAAGAGGGTATGAATTTTAAGGGATTTATTAATTTTACAGAAACATGTTGGGCCTGATATGGTCGTAATGGACTATATCCAATCTTAAAATCCAAAGACCCAGTTTTGTTCTTATGCATAGATTATTCCAAGAACAAATTATTTTAGAGTAAAATTTATACTGATTAGATTATATGATAATTTTATAAATTCTGGGGTCAGATGCAACAAATTGGAGCTTAGATGGATTTCTGAAACTATTTAAAGTTATTTACAAAACTATAGGGGCAAAATTGTCAATAGATGGTTAAGCGCAAAAATATTCATAGTCCAGGAGGCATAGTGAACCAAAACGAAGTCTAGGAGGCAAAGTGTAAAAACAGGCAAAGTTTGCAGAGTAAAAAGTATTTAGCTCTCTCTTTTTTCTTTCCATTATCCATTGTGGTATACTACTGGGATTTTCTCCATGCAACTGTGGAATTCAATAAAATTTGCCTATGTGAAACATATATGAAACATAACTGAAACAAATATGAAACAATGTTTCATGTACGGAAAGAAGCAATGTGTTGTATTAGGTGAAGAATTCCCAATAGAAAAATTTTTAAAACAACAAAGAAACATATGTGAAACTATACCCGAATGTATTGCATGATTTGTAGATATTCATGAGAAGCAATTTTTGTAGAAGATTGGATTATATTTCCAACAAAATATGCATTTTATAAGCTCAAAACTTTCAGGTTGATCGAATTCTTGTGCAAAATTTATTGTACAATGTCAATTTCATCCGATATATATTCAGTTCTAATTTTCTATTTGGAATACAATGAAAGTGATCTAAACAACGTTTTTTCAAAATAGAATAAGCAGATCGTGTTGCTGTTACCTGGTTTGTTCTTCTTCTTCTTCCTGATTTGTAGTTTGATTGTTATCTCGAACAACTCTCTTCTCGTCTTTGTGACTAGTTCCCACAATTGTGACTAATTTGTGACTAATTTTAATAACATCGTTGTTTTTGGTGGATGTTTTAGGTGCAGCGTATTGTGTTGGAGTGAGAGAGCTGGGAGCGTATTTTTTGGATTGTTGGAAGCAGTAGCATATTTTGTGAGATTGGTGGGTGAGATTCAGTATTTTGTAGGTATTAGGGATGAAATGGTGGATAATTGTGTTATTTTTCCCTATTCTCAATATAATCGTCAATGTTGAAAACCACTCTAAACGCTGAACACATAAGCCCAGAGATTTCCTCGTTTTTTTGATAACTCAAACTCGTTAAATATGAATAGTTATATAAATATGTCAAAATTATAACAAAATATTTTTTGTGCAAGTCAAGTCCTACTTATATTGGCGATACTTAAGCTCAAAGATTTTATCAACCTCACCATGTAAACAAACCCTTGTTTGAGACCTTAATGCCACATACCTAAATCATTTTGTTTAATGTTGGCTTGATAAAACTTTGAAATTGACGTATGAAATGGATTAGATAAATTGTGTAATATCCCATATTTTCAAATCTTATTATTATTATTGATTCGACATAACATAGGCTGAGCTGATGAGCAGGCCCCCATAACCGAAGTCCCACTCTAGGCCTATCAAGGATTATTTCTTAAGACCCAGTTTCTAGAAGAACTGAGTGCTCATGATTGATTAGTGTGCTCGGTATATCTGAAGGCCTAACTTAAACTCATCTGATTAGATAAGATTTTGTAACAATTATCTGACAGATTCTCCCTAACTGTTTCCGGAAAATACGGAAACCCTGTCGGTAAGCCTTATAAATAGTCATCCATCAGGTATGGTTAAAGCTAATGCATTTTTACTATTCCATAGGATATTTAAGCTATTCTCTATCTTCTTTGAAATGATATCTGACTTGAGCATCGGAGAGGGTACGCCGGAAAAACCCTCCGGCCCCCCTTCTGTGCAGGTGCTCGGTACGAACGGCGAAGCTCGATCAGGTGCACGGTGGAGCGAAATCATCATAGCCATCGAACATTTTCTGGTAACACCAATTTGGCACCGTCTGTGGGAAATTTTGGGCTAAGACGTGAGGTTTCAAGGGCGATTATGGAGGATTTGCGGAGGAATCTGATGGAGGATCTGAACTGTACTCCCATGGTGGATACCCCAGGGGGAGTGACGCAGGAAAGAGGTGTGCATCCACCACCACCTCCAGTGGGGGATGTGCAATTGGAAAATCCGGGAGTTATAGGGGGTGGCTCTGTTCTCTCACCCTCGACGGGGGTTGGGATCTTGGGGCCTATGTTTTTCAAGCAATTGGGTAATTTTGTTACTGCAATGCTGGAGCAGGCTGTAGAACGGAGGCTGAGTCACTTGGTGCCGCCGCCACCTCCTGTCACCACCCCGGGGGGAGTGCAGGAGGCTAGAAATCCAAAAGGGGATGACAGGGAACGGCGAGCTCCGGTGGTAGAGGAGGAGCACTCTTCTCGTGCTACGGAGTATACGACCACAGAAGATCCGGATTGGTCGGAGCGGATGAACGACCTCCACAGAGAGGTAAGGGAGGTACGAAGGAGAGTGGGGGGGATGCCGGCAGGAGCGTTCATCCCTCGAGTTCGGAGAGGGACGCTATTTACAGAGAAAGTGATGGCTGACGAGGTTACCGGTTTCCTATAGAGCCCTGAGTTTTGAGTATGATGGTACGACATACCCGTGGGATCATCTTTGCCGATTTGAAAATGCGGCGCTGCTACATAGGTTCTCGGACGGAGTAATGTGTAGGGTGTTCCCAACAACCCTCACCAAATAGGCGCAACAATGGTTTTCCCAACTTTCTCCGAACTCTATAAGGAATTTTGACGAATTTAGCTCAGTGTTTATGCATCAGTTCACTAGTTGCAGAAAGTATCAGAAGGCCCCCTTTGACATTCGATATCAAGCGAGAAGGATGAGAGGAAGGGCTGAGGAGCTACATCCAGCACTTCACAGTGGCAAAGCTGGAGGTACCCTCAGCTAGCCCGGAGATTTTGATGAATGCATTGGCTCAGGGATTGAGGGATGGAGAATTTTTCGAATCATTGGTAATTGAGCCGGCCAAAACCTTTGATGAACATTTGGCTAGGGCAGAGAGGTAAATTAATTTGGAGGAGGCTAGGAAGATGAAGAAGGAAGAGGGGAGTAAAAGGAGAGATAAGGGGGAGGACAAGGAGGATAAAACGCCCCAGAAGAAATCGAAGGTTGAGGTGTCAGGAGGGAGACCCAGATTTGATAAGTACACTCCGTTGGTGGCTTCTCAAGGGGAGGTGTTCTCAGAAATCGAGAGACACCCCAACTTGAGGCGGCCAAGGACGTATTCAGAGGTTCCTAGGAAGGAGAAGAGCAATGAGTTTTGTTGCTTTCATAATGAATATGGGCACACCACAGAGCAGTGTAGTCACCTGAAAGATGAAATCGAAAGAATGATCTAGGCAGGACACTTGAAGGAATTTGTATATGTGGATAAGAGGAGATCGAAGGGTATTTACCGGAGGGGTCAAGGTAATTAGCAGCAGAGGCAGGAGCCGGAGAAAAAGCCTGAGGAGGAGAAGAATATTCCCCCTCCACCGCCAAAGGTAGGCATTCTAGGATCTGGCTTGTTCAAAGATGGCCTAAATCACTTCCTTAATGTTACTTCACCTAAGATTTCACCTCGATTAGTGATCAAACAAGTTCTAGAATCCGGTGGGATCATACAAGCAACACTCAACTTCATTAATCATTTTCGAATAAGTTAACAAAATTATACATGAACATGAAATCAATGAAGCAATATATAGATCACTAGTTAAAAGCATGCTCTTGTGACAGTTCAACTCATAATCAACAAATAAACTTAGTCATGCAGTTCTACAGTTCAACATACTACTAGACTCGATTTTTTTTTAATCAAAAGACACAAAATAAAGAACAAAAACAGATTACACTCCCCCAAACTTAAAATGAACATTGTCCCCAATGGAGAGTGAGAAAAACTTTCTTGGTAGCCGGAGTGATTAGGACTCCGCATCGGAATCCCTATCAGAATCGTGCGGTGGAAGATGAGCAATAGGACCCAGTGGTGGTGGTGTCGGAAATTGGAATTGTGGGTGCGTCTGACCATAAATTTGAGCAAGAACTCTGTTGTGCTCATTAATATACTCTTCCCTCACAGCTCGATGACGTTGCTCAGCTACAAAAGCTACAGCTAAGCGACGATGAGCCCTTCGCAACTCTTGTACCTCACGCACTAATACATCTGAAGGGTCGTCATCGTGATGAGAGCTCGTGGAACGAGAATGACGCGCCACTGAACCAGATGTAGCACCAACATCGTGTGACTGGGCATGAACCTCGGGCTCAACGGTGGAAGGGCAAAGTCGGGATCAAGGATATATCCCGCCCCTTCGCGTTAGGTACACCTTTGCCCATTCGTCATAGGAAACAATAATGGCAGAATCAATAGGCCCTTTAGGCGCTCCAATGGTTCGTTCTTGTCCCACGTAATTTTCTCCTTTTACACGGACCACATATCAAAGCGGCATAATCAATCCTCCTAATTTACAATGTCGGATGGTGTAGCGGATGGATTGTGCGATAATTCTTCTTTGGATCGAAGCCGGATGTCGGTGAATAATCGATATAACGAGATAAGCTCGATGCTTCGTGACATCGCCGATATGCTTGGTCGGCATTAAATTGTGACATATGAAATGAAACCAAGCACGCGTTAAATGCCGACTCAACGTAGTGTGAGAGAAGGCGAGGATCCGCCTTGAGAGACCTTTGTTGGGCGTAATGCATGCACCGGGCGACAAATAGCACGACAAATCATCTCTAAATCCTGTGGCTGAGAAATAAACTCGGTATAAGGTGGGTGATCCACCTCAGGCAATCCATAATACTGTCGTATTTCTGATGGATCAAAAAACATGTAGTCACCACGTACATAAATATCTTCAGGGTTATCGAGTGTGACATTCGCATTTGCAAAGAATTCTCGAACCACATTTGGTGCATACGGTCCAGGTTGAGCACATAATTTTTTCCATCACCTTTGGTGAATCATTTGTGCAAGATCACCATCACGCGAACTCGGTTGCAACCCCCGCTCCGCGGTTATGCTCTTTGTGCTTAATTTATCATAAAAAAGTTTTTGTGCCTCTAAGCTTGTGAAACGACAAGTATCATATTCCAACAATTAAACATGAATTTCGAAATTGAAAGGAATATTGACATGTTCTTCATATTAGGTTAATAATTGGAGAAAAGGAATGTACAAAATTAAACCACCTTACCTAGATGATAGAGAGGATGAAGATGAGGATTAAGATGCTTAAGTGTTCCCTTGAGTGATGCAAGATTGAGGGCTTGTGTGTGCTTATGTATAGAGAATATGGAAGAGGATGAGGGGGATGTGTTTTGTTGAGAAAGAAATGAAGGGAAAGCACGTTCAGTACTTTAAAAAAAAACTTTAGGCGGTCGACTGCTGGCGCTAAGATCCCCATTTGCAGCGCCACGCAAAAATGCGTCTTGCCTCGATTTTGACTTAGCGGCTGTGTGTGACTAATCTCAGCTATAGCACAACCCTTCAATTTTTTTTATATATATATATATATATAAATGTTAATAAAAACAAATTAAAACCACACAAAATTTAATTCACACAATAAAAAAAATCACACCAAATTCAAATAAATAAAAATAAGCCAAAATTAAAGAAAATAAAATCACAATAAAATGCAATCACACAAAAATCACTTGGGTTGCCTCCCAAGAAGCGCTAAATTTATAGTCGTTAGCCGTACTTGACTACTCGGGCTCAAGAAACGTCCTCACCAAGTGGAAGATTTAAAACCTTTCTTGCTTCATTTCCAAAATAATGTTTCAATCGTTGTCCGTTCACTTGGAATGAATTCCCATCGTTTCCTCTCAACCTGACGGCACCATAGGGAAACACACGTTCAACCACAAATGGCCCGGACCATCGTGATTTCAGTTTTCCTGGAAATAGTTTCAATCTCGAATTGAACAATAACACTTGTTGGCCGGGTAAGAATTCACGTCGCAAAATCATTTGATCATGCCATTTTTTTGTTTTTTCTTTATACATTTTGGCATTTTCATATGATTCATGACGAAATTCTTCCATTTCGTTCAATTGAAGTAATCGGTTTTCACCGGCCTCTTTCAAGTTAAAATTCAACTTCTTAATTGCCCAATAAGCTCGATGCTCAAGCTCAACCGGCAAATGGCACGCTTAACCAAACACCAATCGATATGGTGACATACCAATGGGTGTTTTGTAAGCCGTGCGATAAGCCCACAAAGTATCATCAAGCTTTTGTGCCCAATCATTTCGATTAAAACTCACCGTTTTTTCAAGAATTTGTTTCACTTCACGATTGGAAATTTCAGCTTGACCATTAGATTGAGGATGGTAACCAAGCGCAATCTTATGACACACACCAAATTTAGCAAGATGGTTATTAAATAATTTATTACAAAAATGCGTACCTTCATCACTTACAATAGCTCGAGGAGTATCAAATCGGGTGAAAATATGCTTGTGCAATAATTTGAGTACTACCTTAGCATCATTCGTTGGTGTAGCAATCGCCTCTACCTACTTGTAGACGTAATCAACCGCAACCAAAATGTACAAATTTCCATAGGACGCGGGAAATGGTCCCATAAAGTCAATACCCCATACATCAAACAACTCCACCTCCATTATGTTAGTCAAAGGAAACTCATGACGCCGTGAAATATTACCAACCCTTTGGCATCGATCACAAGTCTTTACAAAAGCATAACAATCTTTGAATAATGTCGGCCAATACAAACCAGATTGTAGTACCTTTGCAGCTGTTCGGGTTGGCCCGAAATGTCCCCCGTAAGATGAGGAATGACAATGTTGAAGAATATCTCCAATTTCTTCCTTAGGAACACAACGACGAATGATAGAATCAGCGCATCTCTTGAACAGTAACGGATCATCCCACAAATGAGACTTAACATCATGTAGGAATTTTTTCTTTTGGTGTGAAGTCAAGTCCGGTGGCAAAACTCCTCCCGCAAGGTAATTAACAAAATCTGCGTACCAAGGTAATGATGTCTCGCACGCATGATTTGTTCATCTGGAAATGATTCTTTTATTGGGCTTTCAATCACCTCGTGAGGTTGCTCAAGGCGGGATAGATGGTCGGCAACCACATTTTCGCTTCCTTTTTTATCCCGAATCTCAATATCAAATTCTTGCAAGACCAAAATCCATCGAATTAACCGAGGTTTTGCATCCTTTTTTGAGAAAAGATATTGGATTGCCGCATGATCCGTATAAACAATCACTTTTGTACCCACCAAGTATGCTCGGAATTTATCAAATGCAAAAACTACCGCCAACATCCCTTTTTCTGTGGCGGTGTAGTTTTGTTGGGCATTGTCCATGATCCTGCTCGCATAGTAAATTGTTTTAAAAATTCTGTCTCGCCTCTGACCAAGAACGGCACCCACTGCATAGTCACTTGCATCGCACATAAGCTCAAATGGTTGGATCCAATCCGACACTATCATAATAGGAGCTGAAACAAATGCCTTTTTTATCTGTTCAAATGCCTGCAAACAAGGCTCATCAAAGCAAAAGATAGCATCTTTTTCAAGGAGATTACAAAGTGGTTTAACAATTTTTGAAAAATCTTTTATAAATCTCCTGTAAAATCCTGCATGCCCTAAAAAGCTTCTTATGCATTTCACATTTGAAGGTGGGGGTAACTTTTCAATAGCCACAACTTTCGCCCTGTCAACTTCCAAACCTGTACAAGAAATACGATGCCCAAGTACAATCCCTTCTTTGACCATAAAGTGACATTTTTCCCAATTAAGTACAAGATTAGTTTTCTCACAATGTTGCAAAACAAGAGACAAGTTATGCAAACAATGGTCAAAAGAAGTACCAAAAACAGAAAAATCGTCCATAAAAATCTCCATGATTTCCTCAACCATACCATGAAAAATCGCCATCATACACCTCTGAAAAGTAGCAGGTGCATTACATAATCCAAATGGCATCCTGGGAAATGCAAAAGTACCATATGGACATGTAAAAGTGGTATTTTCTTGATCCTCAGGAGCAATGGCGATTCGATTGTACCCTGAATAGCCATCAAGAAAATAGTAGTATTCGTATCCTGCCAACCTGTCCAACATTTGATCAATAAAGGGGAGGGGAAAATGATCTTTACGAGTAGCTTTATTCAGCTTCCTGTAATCAATACATACTCGCCATCCTGTGACAGTTCGTGTAGAAATTAATTCATTGTTATCATTTTTCACAACTGTCATACCTCCCTTTTTAGGAACAACCTGTACTGGACTCACCCATGAACTATCAGAAATGGCATAAATGATACATGCCTTTAGCCATTTTAAAACCTCATTTCTCTTAACCTCTTTCATTGCGGGATTAAGTCGTCTTTGGTGCTCAATAGATGGTTTATAAGACTCTTCCATTAAAATTTTGTGCATTACAATGGAAGGACTTATACCTTTCAAATCAGAAATATACCAACCCAAAGACGACTTATGCTCACGCAACAACTTATCCAATCCGGGTAAAGATAATGAAGCAGAAACAATTACCGGGTAAGTCTTATCCATTCCCAAAAATGCATATTGAAGATGTTCCGGAAGTTCCTTTAGTTCTAAAGTACCTTTCGGAATATTTTCAATATTGGCATTTTCTAATCCATCCTTTTGTTTTTCTTTTACAATTTCTTTAGCTTCAAGGGAAAGAATAAACTCAAGCAAATCAATATCATCACTAACTTCCTCATCACATTTCATTATTGAATTAATCAAACAATGTTCTAACAGATCTTTTAAATCTTGTTTTATAACCTCCGTTTGATCACATTGTTCGATCATATCAATAAAATGACATGTTTGAGGTTCTTCTTGAAATTTCATTGCTTTATAAATGTTAAACAATACCTCATCATCATTAACCCGTAATGTTAACTCTCCTCATTGCACGTCAATTAGAGCTCGTCCCGTTGCTAGAAAAGGTCTTCCAAGAATTAATGGCATTTCATGATCTTCTTCCATATCCAACACCACAAAGTCCCGGAAATATGAATTTATCCACTTTGATCAACACATCTTCAATCACTCCTCTTGGGTATGTGAGTGATCTATCGGCTAATTGCAATGTGATGGTGGACGGCGTTATCTCTCCAAGGCCAAGTTTCCTGAAAACAGATAACTGCATAAGATTAATGCTAGCACCTAAATCACAAAGAGCTTTATTAAAATAAGAATCACCAATAGTGCAAGGGATAGTGAAACTCCCGGATCTCTTAATTTTTGTGGTAGCTTTCTTTGCAAAATGGCGCTACACTCTTCTGTGAGATTGACCGTCTCATATGCCTCCAACCTTCTCTTTCTCGACATCACATCCTTCATGAATTTTGCATAATTTGGCATTTGCTCAAGTGCATCGGCAAAAGGAATGTTGATGTGAATTTTCTTGAATATTTCCAAGAACTTGGAAAATTGAGCGTCCAACTTTTTCTTCTGAAACCTCTGTGGAAAAGGAAGATAATTTGGTAGTACATTATCAGAATTGGAAATTGGTTTTACCTCATTTTTCGCACTTTCTGATTGCTTATCAATGCCCTCTTCATTGTGGAGTGTTTCAGAGCTTGCTTCTGGTTCATTGTGGCGTGAGTAGGCATCTTTGGTTCATCATATTCCGTTCCACTTCTCAACTTAATGGCCTTGCAATGCTCACGTGGGTTCACCTCGGTGTTACTTGGAAACGTATCAACTTTCTGTTGTGAATTAATAGTCGTGGCCAATTGACCCACATGTGTCCCCAAAGATTTGAGATGACTTTCAATTGTTGTAACCCTTGAACCCAAATTTTCTATGTTAGAATCGGCCTTGTTCATTCTTGTTCTTGATTCTACAAGGAATGAACTAAGTAATTCTTCCAAAGAGGGCTTTTGTTCTCCCACGTGTGTACTCGTACTTGCTTGGTTTTGAAACCCCGGAGGTGGTTGCAACACATTTCTCGTATTGCTATACGAGAAATTTTCATGATTGCGAAGTCCCGGATGATAATGCGTTGGCAATTGATTCCCTCTATTGTTGAAACCCCGATTGTTCACATAATTCACTTGTTCCGTATCGGGATTCACCATTTCTTGACTTATCTCCATGACTGCCTCTGGTTGTTGTTTTCCACTCGAATTTAGAGTAGCAATTTGCTTTGACAAGGCAGAAATTTGAGAGGCCAATGCGGACGTAGTATCAAGTTCAAGAACACCGGCAACGTTTCTTGGCGTAGATCTCTCAGAAGGCCATTGATAACTATTGGCAGCCATTTCTTCTAGTAAAAGCATGGCTTCACTTGGAGTTTTAGCCATCAATGTACCTCCCGCTGCGGCATCTATAATAGTTATCGAATGCCCATTCATACCATTGTAAAAATACTGAACTTTTTGCCAATCCGCATACCCGTGTTGTGGACACCTCCTCAATAATTCTTTGAATCGTTCCCAAGCTTCGTAGAGTGGCTCAAAGTCGAATTGATGGAATTGAGCAATCTCATTTTTCAGTTGAAGTGTCTTGCTAGGTGGAAAGAATTTTGCCATGAATTTTTCAGTGAGATCATCCCAACTAGTGATACTTCCGAGTGGGAAAGTTTGAAGCCATTGTCTAGCTTTATCACGAAGTGAAAACGGAAATAACCTCAATCGAATAGCTTCATCGGGAACCCCATTCATTATTATAGTGTCACATATCTCGAGAAAAATAGCCAGATGAGCATTTGGGTCGTCCACAACACTACCCCCAAACTGATTCTGTTGCACCATGTTTATTAGGGCCGGCTTCAATTCAAAATTATTAGCATTGATAGGTTGGCGAACAATGCCCGAATAGTTTTGATTCGTGGTTGGTCGAAAATAGTCCCGAATGGCCCTTTCCGGTGGTGCAATAATAGATATGCGTTCTTCATCATCACCGTTTCCTGCCATTTTTGTAAATTCAATTCTTCGTGCGACTCTAATCTTTCGAAGTGTTCTTTCAATTTCTGGATCAAATAAGATTAAATTATCACTTTTATTTTTTCGCATCAACAAGAGAATGCAAAAATGACAATAACCCTATTGTAACAAAAAAACCAATCTAAATTAAAGTAAAACTACTAAGTAATAATATTAGCGCAAATAAGATGAATTATTCCCCGGCAACGGCGCCAAAAACTTGTTAGTGAATTTTCTAACCGCAAGTCTACGGTGTCAAGTTTTAATATAGAGAAGTAAGGTTGTCGAATCCACAATGAATAATTATCGAATTATCGCTAAGTACTCTAACTTTATTTAGAAATTCAATATTTGATGGAGTTGATTATACTAAAAATACCAAAAATAAATCAAGAATATGAAAATATCAATGAGTTTATCCAAATGATTAAATGAATTCTAGAGGTGTGATGAATCTAGTTATCCCTTATGTTATCAATATAGTTTATCAATCATCAATTACCAATTTATAAGTCAAGATTTCTACAATAATCATTTCCTCTCTCGAGTGCCAAATGATTTTAGATCACAATTGGGAAATCAATATCTCTATAAAAATCACCAATTGAAATCTCAATAAAAACTATGAATCTTAATAATTGACTTCAAAGGATTCACAAATCTCTCAATTCTATGAAATCCTAGGTTATGCTATTTCAAGGTCATATATTCAATTACCTCTCTCAATTGTCAAATCAAATACACCAAACATTCTAAATTATTGATCAAGTAATTTAGAAGCAATAGATCCAAATAACACAAATAAATTGGGAAATCTAGATTGACAAACCACAATATCAAAACATAAGTTCAAACACAGATTATATCATCCCTCTAGAATTATAGAGTTTAGCTCATGATTGAAGAAAATGAATCCATAGGAATACAACAATACATCTTACAAGATATGAAAAAAGCAACAATATAAGAACAAGAGTTGGGGAATCTTCTCTATTTCTAGATGATAGAAGCCTTCAATCTTCTTCTCCAAGCCTTTCCCAAGATGTTCCAAGCCTTCTGTATTGTCTTCTAGCTATTTTGGTGGCTGCCCAAGGGTCCAAGCTCCCCAATTTCATACCCCAAGACTTATATTTATACCCCCACAAAAGTCCAAGAAAAAGGAATAAGTTACCTTGTAATTTCGCGGGGCGCTAGGGGCGCAAAGCAATGACTGGCTTTCCGTCTCAAATTTCCGCCCGGTGCTGCGGCGCCAAATATGGGGCGGGGCGCTGCAGCGCCATTTCAATCCGTCTAGGCACTGCGGCGCCAAGGTTGGGGCGCTGCAGCGCCACTTCAAATTTTCGCTCTACCATGTTTTCACCCCCTGCTGCAGCAAAGACGGGCCTCAGCCGCGGCGCTAATTCGATGCAAGGCCAAAATTGCAATTTTCCTCTTTTTCTTTTTTTTCAAATGCGATTTCTTCCTCCCAAACACGTTTTTCGCTGTTTTCATCAATTTTCGGCTACCAAAATCTGTATTAACTCTTCAACGACACTTAATGAAATAAAATGGACTCTAGCGACTCTAAAACATCCAAAATTAATATAAAATCCTAGTCTAAAATACATTATTAAGTTGGAAAAATACCAACTTAACACATGTTATCTAATCTATTTGTGCTATTTTGAATTAATTGCATTTGGATTATCTGATCAATAATTTAGATTGTTTGGTGTGTTTGATTTGACACTCGAGGGAGGTAATTGAATTCCTGGCCATAACATAGCATAACTTAGGGTTTCATAGAACTGAGAGGTTTATGAATTCTTCGAAGTCCGATATAGAATTTTCATTAAGCGCATTAGGGTTTTATTTATGATTTTTATAGAGATATCAAAATCAGGATTGAAACCTAAGGTCACTTGGCACTCGAGAGAGGAAGTGATAAACGGTAGGAATATTGGGCTTATATATTAATAACGTGTGATTAATAAACTGGATTGAGAACATAGGGGATAACTAGGTGAATCATCCCTCTAGAATTCATATCTTAAGTGTTTGATAATTTGTCTGAACCAACTTATTAGTTTAAATTTAGATTTTTTTTTAGTTTAACAAAAATCCATCTCTTTTCGATTATGTAGATAGAATTAAGCTATTATAATTACAACACTTAGTATAAAATTCGATAACAATCCATGTGGAGACGATAATCCCACTTTTAAAACTATACTAAAACTTGATACTGTATGCTCGCGGTAAGAATTTTTCGATCAAGTTTTTGGCGCGATTGTCGGGGATTATTTTATCTTATTTTATGCTAATACTATTACCATGTAGTCTTAATCCTAATCTAGATTAGTTTAGGTATTTTTAGTTCTTGTTTCTCATTGACTTGTCTGTTTATGCAAAAGCTTAAAGATATTAATTTGCTTCCTTTTGATCCAGAGATTGAAAAGACTTTTTGAGCAATCAGAGCAGCAAAGCGAGTAGAGAAGCAAGCATTGGCAGACGACAGGAAAAATGAGAACAACAGGAACCTGGTTCTGAATGTGCCACCACAGCCCGGGGCACAGGAAAGGGCAATCCGGGATTATTTTTGGCCAACTATGAACCAGAACTACTCCAGAATTGTGCGCCAGCCCACAAAAGCCAATGATTTTGAATTGAAGATGGGCCTCATAAGCATGGTTCAGCAGAATCAGTTTGGGTGAGTCCAGTGGATGATCCGAATACCCATCTGGCTACATTCTTGGAGATTTGTGACACCATCAAGATGAATGTTGTGTCTAATGAGGATATTAGATTGAGGCTTTTCCTGCTCTCACTCCGGGATAAATCCAGACAGTAGTTGCAGACATTCGCACCTGGGAGTATCACTAGTTGGGATGATCTGACGCAAAGGTTTTTGGTAAAATTCTTCCCTCCCAGCAAGACACTCCAGCTGAAAAGCGACATAACTGAATTCTAATAGATTGATTTTGAGCCACTGGATGAAGCTTTGGATCGATTTAAGGATCCATTGAGAAGATGACCACAACATGGTTATGTAGACTGGCAGAAGGTTTAGTATTTTTATAACAAGTTAAATGGGCGAGGACGATATTAGATGCATCAGTATGAGGTACATTGATTGCTAAAACTCCGACTGAGGCATTACTTCTGCTTGAAGAAATGGCCACAAACAGTTATCAATGGCCATTCGTGAGGACAACGCCCAAGAAAGTTGCCGGTGTTCTTGAGATAGATATAATATCTGCTTCAGCAGCTCAAATCTCGAGCCTGACTAATCAATTAGCGATCAAGAATTCTAGTGGAACACCACAACAAGCTGAGATCCCACCCAGGACTATTCATGTAGCCGCCACTCACGAGGCCGAGCGAGTCAATTACGTGAATAACTGGGATTTTAATAATAGAGGTAATTCGTCACTGACTCACTATATGTTTGGAAATTTATTTGTTAGATTTTGATGATACCAAGTAAAACTTAGACTAGGAAGTTGGCACCCCATTTTCCTTGTAATTCTATGTTTTAATGGATAGGACTGAAAGAGCTGAGTGAAGTTAGCTATGTTGAAGAATGCAAGAAGTCAACTGCAGACTAGAGTGAAGACACCACTGTGTGTCAGCTGATTATGGCCAAGATGGAAGATAAGGACTCGACTGAAGAAGAGCCAGCTGAGGAACAACTGTGTGAAGTATGAGGAAGTGTCAGTCAAGTCAGTAAAAGGAGCCAAGTTTAACAGTTGAAGTGACAGTTTAGTCATTCCCATGATTGGAGCAGACTCAAGTCAAAGGGGTAAAAACAGCAGTCAAGTCAAGACAACTGACATTGATCTGTTGAAAAGAAGTCAAGGATATTACTTGATATAGTAATAAGTCCAAGCTGCCAGGTGTTAAAGTGTTTGGCCCAAAAACAAAAAAGGAATAAACCAGTGGGAAACACTGGAGCATGTGTCAGACCCTGTAAAGCTGCAGAGCCATTTAATATGAGGAATTGTCAACATCACATCTCCGCAGACCAATAAAAGACAAGCCAACTAACAAGAAGTGTTTTTTGAAAATAGCCTATCTCTTCAACGGGCAAAATTTCAAATGAGCACTATAAAATACTGAGAAAGCATTTGGCATAAGATAGCGATTTTACACGAACGAATCAAGCAATATTCAAGCAAGCATAAGCTACAATATTCTCAAAGCTTATCAAAGAATTCCTCAAGCGTAAAACTCGAAGGAACTCGATCCAACACATGCTGTGAAGGAAAGAATACTTCAACCACTTGAAGAGGAAAAGTTTAAAGAATGAAAAAGTGGTTTACTCTCCAAGTTGAAGGAGTTGTAGAAAGGTTTAAGGTCGAACCAGGAGTTTCAAGTTTGTTGGAAGGCTGTGTTGTAGGTCCCATGGGGTGTAAGTAAGGTTTAGAAGGGGGAAATGAATAAACCGTACCAACTTTTTTTATTTAGTTCTTTTAAAATATTACAGAGGTAAATACACAGCTAAGTCATTGAGGGACAGCTAAGTTAGTTAACCAGCAGAGTTAGCCACTCAACAGACTCGATTGAGCTATTGATAGAATTTGGTTTAAGTTTGTTTTAACACTTGGTTTTAGCACTTTGTTAATTATCAGTTGGAAAGCAAATTATCAGCAGATATAAAATGATATGCAGAAATAAAAATGCTGAAGTGTAAATGACACAATAATTTTTATAGAGGTTCGAAGATGGGGTAATGCTTCTAATCCTCTCTTCTCCAACTCCTGGAGGAATCCACTAAGTATTGATCAGAGTACAAAGTGGTTATTAGTCCAGATACAAGTCTTGATCACACAGCTGACTTGATCATTTGGGACTCAGTCTAGAGATGCCTTGGTCACACAACTGGCTTCTCGTCCGACTCAGCTTCTTCACGGGCATTGCCTTGCTACTTCAGCTCACTTGCTCAAGCTTCTTGGATTTGATCATGAATCCCTCTAATAACTTGAGACTGGTTCGACCTTGAACCTTTCTACAATCCTCCTTGGAATGTAGACCCCTTTTGATTCTTCAAAAGTTTCCTCTTCAACAGTTTGAGGTTGTCTTTTCTTCACAACTTGGTGTTGGATCGATTTCCTTTGAAATTTAGGCTTGAGGATTTGCTTTGAATAACTTGAGAATATTTTGCAGGTTACAATGTGAGTTAATACATGAATGTACATGGTTCAGGTTCACCTTCTCTCAATGAGATTCCTCAGCTTTTTATATTGATATTTTAAAAAATCAACCCGTTGAAGAGATAGGCTGATTTTCAAAAGTCACTTGTGTTCGTTGGCTTATCTTGTTGCAGTCCTTGATGTTGACATTTCCTCGTATTAAATGAATGTTAACCTTTTCAGAGTCTGACACGAGGTGAGTGCTTCCCATTGGTTTATTCCTTTTGCACGCTTCTGGGACTGAACACTTTCAGACATGGCAGCATGGAAGTATTACTTGTTTAGGTAATATTCTTGACTTCTGTGCAACGGATTCTTTTCAGTTGTCTTGACTTGACTGCAGTTCTCTAACTTCCCCATGTGACTTCGAGTGAGCTTCCAGTCAATGGATGACTCATCTGTCACTTCAACTTGGGACTTGGCTTCTTGAGTTGACTTGACTGACACTTCACACAGCTGTATCCCAGCTGATACTCCTTCAGTCGAGTTCTTGGCTTATACTCAGTTGTTTCACAGCGTAGTCTTCATTTCAGTTTTCAGTCGACTTCTTGTATATCCAGGCAAAGCTGACTTCACTCAGCTCGTACAACCCTATCTATTACAATGCAAATTACAAGAAAAATGGGGTGCCAACTTTTTAGTCTAAGTTTTACATGGCATTCATCAAATCTAGACAACAAATTTCCCAACATGTGTGATCAATTCCAGAGACTTGAAGGGAGCTCGAGTAGCAAGGCAACTGTCTTGTGAAGAAGCTGAGTCGCAGGAGAAGCCAGCTGTGTGATCAAGGTTGTCTCTAGACTGAGAACTGCTTTATCTGTTACTTAGTTGATTCCTCCAGGAGTTGGAGAAGAGTGGATTAGAGGAATTACCCCATCCTTGAACCACTATAAATTTGCTTGTGTCATTTACTTTCAGCATTTACTTTCCTTCTTATATCTTTATATGTTCTGATAAGTTTCTTTGCTATCCAACTGATAATAACAAGTGCTAAAACAAGTGTTAAAAATGAAGCTTAAAAATAATAAGGTGTGTTAAGTCTTCCGCTGTTAAAAACCAAATCATCTAAAAGTTAGGTGTTAGTTGACGCAACTAAGTTATACTATCAACAGCTCAGTCGAGTCAGTTGAGTGGGTAATTTTGCAGAAGAAAGCCAACGTAGCTGGCCCCCAATGACCCAACTGATTTGAGTCAACTATGTTGAATATTTTAAAAGGACTAAAAAAGTTAAAATTGGTAAGGTTTATTCAAACCCCCTTCTAAACCTTATAACACCACACCCCTTGGGACCTACACTGTCATCCGGGACTTCGTAATCATGAGAATTTCTCTTATAGCCACAATAGGAATGTATTGAACCCACCTCCGGGTTATCCCAACCCATCTAGTTCCAATGCACTCGAAGGTGAAAAGAAGCAGTCGCTAGAAAAGATACTCGGCTCATTCATAGGAGAGACCAAGAATCAGTTGAACAGAAGTGATGCACATATTGATAATCTAGGTAAAAAGATGAATACAATGGAGATGCATCTTAGGTCAATCGGAATACAAATGGGTCAGTTGGCAACCACAATGAATTAATTGTAGTAGAGTGCGAAGTTTCCAAGTGATACAGAGGTTAATCCGAGAGAAAACTGTAATGCAATTTATGTGAAGAATGAGTTAGAAATTTAGCACGCACCAAAACAGTTGCCCATTTATGCGAATGGAGAGAAACCAAAGAAAATGAAGTTGGAGCAGTTTGAGACTGTCTATCTGATAGAGGAATGCAATGCAATAGTGCAGAGTAAACTACTTCAGAAATGAAGGATCCAGGGAGTTTTACTATTCCTTGTACTATTGGAGGAGTTTTCTTTGAAAAACCACTTTGTGATCTTGGTTCCAGCGTGAATCTTATATCTGTATCTAATGTCACGAAGCTTAGACTTGGGGAGGTGAAACCGTCTAATATCACATTGCAATTTACAGATGGATCCATCACCTATCCTTGGGGAATTATTAAGGATGTGTTAGTGAGAATTGACAAATTTGTTTCCCTTGTGGATTTTGTAGTGTTGGATATGAATGAGGACCAAAAGACACCTATAATCTTTGGTCGGCTATTTCTAGCTATAGCAAGAACATTTATTAATGTAGAAATGGGGGTACTGACTCCGCACATCAATAATGAGAAAATCGTTGATTGGTATGAGTTTTGCATGTATTCTTGGATTAATTGTGAATAGAATAAGTTGATATGCATGCATTACTTGAGTAAAATGGGCTATATTCTTGTAAAGTGGAAAAGGTCTTACGCTTTGCTTGTTTTGTAGGAATTAAACGATATTTGTAGCATTTTGGTGACAAATCGGAGCATTGCGGTAACAGACCGCCAATAGTTGAGCGAATATATGATAGTTGGAGTCGACTCGAGAAGAAGTCAGATGAACTGGGCAAGAAACGGAAAGGAACAGAGGAGAATTATCCTTAGCAGGGACGCACGGGCTGGGCGTGCGCCTATAGCATGGCCCTTGCGTGATCACCAAGTGTAGGCAATACCTACGGCCTGACGCACGGGATGGTCGTGCGTGAAGCGCATGGCCCGTGCGTCAACTCAGCGAAGGACCATCTCTATGGCCTGATGCACGGGCTGGTCGTGCGTGAAGTGCACGGGCCCGTGCGTCTTTGAGGGAAAGTTAGGTTTTGACTATTTTTAACTTAGGTTTTGACCCAATGGGAGTATAAAAAGAGACGAGATGGCCCCAAATAAAGACAAACTGATATTTTCCCTAGAAAACAGAGAAAAGAGTAACCTTCTACCGGAGGATTCAAGAAATTGATCGAGGTCGCAACCACACGCTTGATGATTGAAGATAGATCGAGAGATTATCGACATCCCTGAGTTTTCTTATCCATAGTATCTTTTACTTTCGATTAGTTAGACATGAACATGAATAATTTGTCTATGAATTGTTTATTTCCCATGTCTCGCTAAACGCCTCGTGAGTTCGGGATTTGGGATTAGGTTAATGGATACTTTTTTTTGATGTTTAATTGCAATTGAAGTTATTATTTTCAAACCCTATTCGAGTACTCTGTTTTATTTCTTGTTTTATCAAATGGCCATTGGTTTAACTTGTTTTGATTTATTAATTCATAATTCGAGAGATGAGTTTCAATACTAGATCTTGAGTACTTGAAATTAATATTTGCATGATTGAGAAGTCTCTAAATATTTGTGAGGATTAATAATCTTTTGTGCTTTTGGGAGTTGGATATCTTATGTTGAGTAGAGATGCTAGCATAGATAATCCAATCAACGTTTTTATTACATCTCGAGAGAGAGGGTAAAATACTTTCGTGATTGTCTTATAGGGAAAAATAATAATAACTTTGGTTGTGATTAATTAGACAACAAGAGGGATATTAACTGAAACCATAATCCTGGAATCCATTCATCTCCTTGGTCTTTTAATCAACGCTTACTTTGTCTTTTTATGATAAATTCTTGTCTTAATTTTATAAACCAATCATCCAATTTCAATCGTCTAGATAAAAATAAGACTATTATAATCTCAATACTTAGTACACTAATTTATTAGTCTCTGTGGATTTGACCTTGCTTACCTTATTCTATAAACTACACTGTACACTTGCGGTGAAGCTAAAAATAAGGCGAACAAGTTTTTGGCGCCGTTGCCAGCAACTAATTAAATTTCTTAGTACAAATATTGCGATAAATAGAATTATTTTTAATTTAGACATTTTTTTCTTTTTATTTGTTGTTTAATTCTACTCCTACTGTGTTTGACTTGTTTATTTTAGTTGGTTCAGGTAGTGCATGAACACTCGCTCGAAGCAAAGAGAATTAGCACCGTTCATATCGGAGGTTGAGGCTTTTGCAAGGCGACTTAGTGCAACTATTAAACGGGTAGAAAAACAGCAAGATCAGACTATGGGGGATGTGAAAGAGAACAACGGGGGTAATAATGGAGCCAACAACGGAGGTAACAATGAGGCCAAGAGGGTCACTAATGAGTTACCAATACCAGAAGTCCCGACAGTCCAGCAGCAAGCAATTTGCAATTACTGTCGCCCACAGACCAATCACAACCATGGGGAATTGCCAATGTCCCAATTAATCCAAATAATTTTGAGCTAAAGCCAACACTGATTTCGATGGTGCAGCAGAACCATTTTGGGAGTTCTCCATCCGAGGATCCCAATTCTCATCTTGCGAACTTCATGCAAATTTGCAACACAATCAAGATGAATGGGGTAACTAATCATGTTATATGTTTGCGCCTATTCCCTTTCTCTTTAAGGGGTAAGACTAGAAACTAGCTAGACATGTTAACTCAAGGGAGTGTGAATACTTGGGACGAGTTGAGTCAGAAGTTCCTGTCTAAATACTTCCCACCAAGTAAGACACTACAACTTAATAGCGAGATCGCACAGTTCAGATAGTTTGATTCTGAGCCACTGTATGAGGCTCGGGAGAGATTCAGGGATTTATTGAGGAGATGTGCGCAACACGGGTTTCCAGAGGATCAGCAGCTTTGCTTCTTTTGTAACGGGTTGATGGGACAAACTAGGTCGTTTGTGGATGCCGCAGTAGGAGGCGCTTTACTCGCAAGATTCCCAGAGGATGCATTCAACTTGCTTGAAGAGATGGCAATGAATAGCTATCAGTGGCCCTCCAAGACAACTAATGTGAAAAGGGTAGCCGAAGTCTCTGATTCGGACCCAATCAAGGCATTAACGACTCAGATGACAGCATTGACAAATCTATTGAGTACTCTAACTCAAGGGACAGAGGCAAATATGGGTGCAAATAATGGGGGAGTTCCTTGAGATCTTATGGATGAAGCTAACTTTAATAATAACCAGAATTTCAATAATTACCGGAACAATCAGACTCCTACCCATTATCATCCGGGTGTGATAATTCATGAAATATTTTCCTATGCCAATAAAAAGAACGTAATGCAACCACCACCAGGGTTCAGTGTGACAAACTGTGTCATTAATGCCGAGGCGAAGCCATCTTTAGAGGACAATTTCACCTCGTTTATGAATGAAACAAGGAACCGGTTAAATAAAGATGAGGCTAAGATAGACAAGATCGAGGCACATGTCACACAGTTGGCCAACACTGTGGGTTCACAAATGAGAAATCTAGAAACTCAGATTGGCCAGTTAGCGACGATCATTGGTGGACAGCATCAGAAGGGCCAGTTTCCGAGTAACACAGAAGTCAATGCGAGGGAACAGTGTAACACCATTCGTTTGAGGAGTGGTACGGAGTACGAGGGACTGAAAATTCTGGGAAGTGACGAAAAATTGGAACCACGCATGACCCGTGTATCGAAGCACGGACAACCCGTGCTTGGTGCCTAAGGAAGAGTTGAACAAGATGAACCATGCATGACCCATGCATCGACGCACGGGCAGACCGTGCGTGGTGCCGTAGAAGACCAGGAAGAGGGGATGAGACGCACGACCTGTGCGTCTGAGCACGGGCAGCCCGTGCGTGATGCTAAACGGGTAATTTCGACCCCATGAGATGAACACACTGTAACAAAGGGCGAAGTTGAGATCGAGAATGGAAACAAGGGACATACGGACGAACAAAAAGGGGCTGAGAAGCTTAAATCTTTCTCTAACTCTGACCTTTCAAAGTTTTCTATACCACTTCCTTTTCCTCAACGTTTTCAAAAGAAAAAGTTAGACGCCCAATTTGCTAAATTCTCAGACATCTTTAAGAAACTGCATATTAACATACCTTTTGCAGACGCATTGGAGCAGATGTCCAATTATGCGAAGTTTTTGAATGAAGTGATGTCTAAGAAAAAAAGTGGGCAGAATTCGAGATAGTTAACTTGACTAAAGAATGCAACGCAATCATTTAGAGAAAATTACCAGAGAAGCTCAAAGATCCGGGGAGTTTCACTATCCATTATGCTATTGGTGATATTTTCTTTAATAAAGCACTTTGTGATCTAGGAGCAAGTATTAACTTAATGCCCTTGTCCATTTTCAGGAAACTTAGATTAGGAGAGGTGAAGCCATCCACGGTGACCTTGCAGTTTGCAGATAGATCACTCACATATCCTAAGGGAATCGTGGAGGATGTGCTCGTGAAAGTAGACAAATTTATATTCCCCGTTGACTTCTTGGTGCTTGACGTGGAGGAAGATCGAGACGTCCCTCTGATACTTGGGCGTCCATTCCTAGCCACAACAAAGCCTTGATAGACGTGCCAAAGGGAGAGCTCACATTATGAGTTAATGATGAGCAAGTGTTATTCTCCATCTATAAGGCTGTGAAAACTCATGATCGAATAGAGGGTTGTAAATCTGTATCAGTCATTGATTCATGTACTGACACTTTTAACTCGAGCAATTGTGTATGTGATTTAGATCATGTGCAGGAATTACAGAAAAGTGAGAAAGCAAAGCACAATAAGAGAGATGGCAGATCAGAAGCACGCGTGTACTGCCTCTCGCACGATGCAAACGAAAAAAATATGGCCTTTGACCGACGTGTGAACCCTCAAATAGAGGCATTCAAAGGAGGCTCGAATTTATGCGAGTTGGAATGGCAAGGAGAAAGGCATGAAGGGGTGACATACATCACCTTGCTAGATCAGTGATCGAGAATTATAGGCGTCAAGCTATAGACGTTAAATTTAGCGCTTGTTGGGAGGCAACCCAATGGTTTGTTGTTTTTCTTTTCTTTCGTTTTTCCCTTTACTAAGTTAAGATTTCCCCATTTTATTTAAAAAAAATTACTTCACATGGACGCACGGGTGGCCCGTGCGTATAGGCACGACTCGTGCATCAGTCCCCTGAAGCATTAGTAGGTCGCGAATTCAGGTATGCATTCCCAATCCACACTTTTCTTTATTGAAATTCTATATTTCCTTGTATGCGATATAATTTCATTCAAGTTTGGGGGGAGAGATAGTCCATTTTTGATATGAAGGGTGTGGATAGAATTTTTTTTGCATTTAGGATGCATTGCATTAGAAGCACGTTTACAGTTTTAGCACGTTTATTGCTTTAGTAGTTTTCTTAGGGAGTGAGTAAACTATTTGTGTTATTTTGAATTGGGTGTTGAGTGTGAGTTGATCGTGTTGAGAATAGATGATATGGAGCATGTGAATATTGAGAATATGGTTGTTATGTTTAGAATTACGCAATTGCAAGTCTGTGGGCTTTGAGCCTTTACTGCTTTCATATTATGCAGTCTTTTTGGTGATTGAGTGTGTCATTCATGTTGATTTGAATTCTAGAACTTGCTCTGGTATCTCTGTCAAAGCCACATGTTGTATGTGATTTATAAAAATGATTTGAGGCCATTTTTGTTAAGCCTTTCATGCCTTTTGCCTACCTAATGACATTGAATTTCCCTAGTTAGCCAATTTGAGCATGTTGCCTAATTTTTGATAGCCACATTTCAAGCCTTAACTTGCTATATCTGTTACCCTAGACTTGAGCGTATAACATTGAGTAAGGGGATTGAATAAGGTTGAATGGTAGGATGTCGGGAATATAGATAATTAAGCAAGTATTGGTTGATGGGAATAAAAGAAGAAAGAAAAGGAGGAAAAGAGAAGATGAATACTCACAAAAGAGTCGGAAAAAAAATCAACTTTAGAAAGTGAGTTGGCTTTGAATGAACTTGTAGGCTGGGATTGGTTATGTGAGGAGAAAGAAAGTGGAGTTTATAAAAGAAAGGAAAAAGGGAAGAAAAGAAATATGAAGAGTTGATAAGAACGAGAGGTGATTGGGGTAGCATATTGGGATTGAATGAAAACAATTGATTGAATGAAAGATGTGCTTACCAGTCTATACGCTTGAGTTTGAGTCACTTTTTCCATATTTCCCTACCCTAACTAAAGTGCCCTCATTACAACCAAAAGAAAAAGACTTTTTTGATTTATGAATTGCATACATTCGAGTGGCGGAGATGTGAGATGATTTTCAAGCTTATGGTAATTCTTCAACATTGATATGATTTGAGAGAATACACGTCCTTTATTATTCTTGAGAGGAGAGTATACACTTGATCTGTGAGAATCTTGATTTGTAGGTCCCAAGGGGTGTGAGTAAGGATTAGAAGGGGGGGTTGAATAAACCTTACCTAATTTTCGATTTTAGTCCTTTTAAAATATTACAGAGTTAATTACACAGCTAAGTCCTTGAGGGACAGCTAAGTTTGTTAATCAGCAGAGTTAGCCACTCAACAGACTTGAAAGAGCTGTTGATAGAATAACTCAGCTGTTTAGACTAACCCTTAACTTGGCTGTGATGAGTTTTTCAGCGGAAGACTTAACACCCTTGAATTTGATTTAACTTTATTTTAACACTTGGTTTTAGCACTTTGTTAATTATCAGTTGGATAGAAAATTATCAGCAGATATGAAATGAGTATGCTGAAATAAAATGCTGAAATGTAAATGACAAAATAGTTTTTATAGAGGTTCGAAGAAGGGGTAATTCTTCTACTCCTCTCTTCTCCAACTCCTAGAGGAATCCACTAAGTAATGATCAATTCACAAAGTGGTTATCAGTCCAGATACAAGTCTTGATCACACAGCTGACTTGCTCCTTTGGGACTCGATGCGGAAATGCCTTGATCACACAGCAGGCTTCTCGTCCGACTCAGCTTCTTCACAGTGCGGCTTACTTGCTACTTCAGCTTACTTTCTCAAGCTTCTTGTATTTGATCATGAAGCCCTCCAATAACTTGAGATTAGTTCGACCTTGAGTCTGAATAACCAATAAGCTTGAATCCACCTTCCTTTGGATACCATAAGCCAACTTCTTGGCATCCCTTCAAATATTTTAGGATTCTCTTAGCTGGAGTCATATGGCTTTCTTTTGGAGCAGATTGGAATCTTGCACATACACCTACTACAAAGGTGATGTCTGGCCTGCTTGCTGTTAAATAGAGCAGTGATCCAATAAGTGCTCTGTATCTTGTTTGATTCACAGGCTTGCCATCTGCATCCATGTCCATCTTGACTGACGTGTTCATTGGTATGTTCACAGAAGACTTTTCTTCCATGCCAAATTTCTTCATTAAATCTCTAGTGTACTTTGTTTGACTTATGAAAGTTCCATCCTTCAACTGTTTTACTTGAAGTCCTAAGAAGAATGTCAGCTCTCCCATCATGCTCATTTCAAATTTGCCTTGCATGAGGTTTGAGAACTTTTCACACAACTCTTTGTTTGTAGATCCAAAAATGATGTCATCCACATATATTTGAACAAGCAGTATACTCTCCCCATCTTGAATTCTGAAGAGTGTTCTATCCACTTTGCCTTTGGTGAATCCATTGTCAGTTAGAAATTGAAACAATGTGTCATACCATGCTCTAGGTGCTTGTTTCAATCCCTAAAGAGCTTTCTTGAGCTTGTACACCTTATCTCCAATGGTCTTCTTCTCAAAGCATGGAGGTTGCTCAACATAGACTTCTTATTCCAACAATCCATTTAGAAATGCACTTTTCACATCCATTTGATATACAATGAAGTTTTTGTGTGCAACATAGGCAAGAAACATCCTTATTGCTTCTAATCTTGCAACAGGAGAAAATGTTTCATCAAAATCTATTCCTTCTTCTTGGCAATACCCATTGGCTATCAATCTTACTTTGTTTCTTACCACAAAACCTTCTTCATTCATCTTGTTTTTGAAAACCTATTTTGTGCCAATGACATTTTGATGGGTTGGTCTTTGCACCAATTCCCATACTTTGTTTCTTTCAAATTAATTCAGCTCATCTTGCATGGCTTGAATCCAATGTGTGTCATCCAATGCTTGTGACACATCTTTTGGCTCTATTTGGGAAATAAAACAAGTAAACATTGCGTCTTGCTGAGCTCTGGATCTGGTTCTCACACCATCTCTCACATTTCCAATGACAAGCTCTGGTGGATGGTATCTCAGCCATCTCACATCAGGTTGAAGTAAATCAGCTGGGTTCAGTCGTCTTGCCAGAGATGTGTTGTTTAGCAGGTCCCTTATTTTCATTTAGCTTGCAGATTTTCCACTGTCTTTGAGACTCAGCTATCTCATCTTCATCTTGATTGATTGCTCCAGCTTCAACTTCAACATAGGGACTCTTCTGCACAGCTGGCTGATTCAAATTATCAACTAACTCTTCAATATCTTCTCCATTCATATTAGGTTCATCAAAAACCACATGTATAGATTCTTCTGTGACCATAGTCCTCTTATTCAACACTCTATAGGCTTTACTTTCAACTGAGTATCCCAAGAAGATACCTTCATCAGCTTTAGCATCAAAAGCCTTTAGATTATCCTTGCCATTGTTGTGGATAAAGCATTTACATCCAAATATTTTAAAGTACCCAACATTTGGCTTTCTCCCTGTCCAAATTTCATAGGGAGTCTTTGTCAGCTGTCTGTTTATCATACATCTGTTTTGAGTGTAGCAAGCTGTGTTGATGGCTTCAGCCCAAAATCTCTTAGGTAGTCCTATTTGACTAACATGGTCCTTGCAGCTGACTTCCTTGAGAGTTATGTTTCTTCTTTCTCGCTACTCCATTCTCTTTTTGTGGAGTCCTTTGCCGCAGATAATTCATGAGCAATACCATTTTCAACACAATCGAGTTATTATCCCATTGACAAACTCGGTTCCTCTATCAGAACTTATCTTTATAATGGTTTGAATCTTCTCATTTTGAACTCTTCTCATCAGCTGAGATAATTTCTGCAAGGTTTTCTTCTTTTTGCACATAAAGATTGTCCATGTATATCTTAAATAATCATCCACCACCACTAAGGTGTATTTCTTTCCACTTATGGTAGATGGCTCAACTGGACCAAATAAATCCATATGCAACAGATGCAATATTCTTGTTGAAGATGAACTCGACTTTTCTTTGAATGATGATTTGATCTGCTTTCTCATCTGGCATGCATCACAAACACTTTCCTTCTTGTATACTGAGTCTGGCAGTCCTTGCAAGCTTGTTGATTGTCTTGAAATTTAGATGACTCGACTTTTCTTGCCCTGACCAACTTGATGATTGTACTTTTTTGCTAACAGACAAGTGCTTGGTGTGGCAGTTGACCAATCTACCACATACATGTTCTTTTATCTGAATCCTTGCAACACTACTTCATTTGATTCAGTGTCCTTAATTTGGCATACTCCCATATTGAATCCAACATTATAGCCCTTGTCACAGAGTTGATTGATGCTTAACAGGTTGAAGTTGAGGCTTTCAACATATGCAACATTTGTGATTCCTAATCCATTTTTCTTGATGGAAGCAGTGCCTCTTATTTCCCTTAGAGCTTTATTTCCTCCAAATATGACTTTTGCGCCTCTAATCTCCTTGAATTTTGACAGATTTTTCTTGGTTCCCGTCATGTGTCTGGAACAGCCACTATCAATGTACCAGATTCCTTGGCACTCAGCTGTTCCTTGAACCTGCAATCAAGGAAATTAGATTTTAGGTACCCATACTTGCCTGGGTCCTGAGGGGTTAGTACTGTAAGATGATCCAACCAACCTATAGCCAAATGATCTGACTCTAAGAGGTTGCCATCTATCTGTGCCATAATCATAACTTACTTTGGCAAATTGGCAGGTGCTTTAGGTTCATACGGATGTCTCTTTGTCGTATGCCTGTGTGTGTGTTTTAGCAATTACCTTCTTTGGGTAGTTGTGATATTTTTGAGTGTAGTGCATGGGTGCATATGTGTGCTGATGATAGCTCTTTTGCCTTTGGAATGACCTTTGCTGAGTTCTAGGTCTTTGTCATTTGGGCTTATATTCCATAGGTCTTTGCTGATATTTCACATTAATCCAATCAGTTTGGCTTGGGTAGTTTTTACCATTCCCATCACATGTGTTTCTTTGATAAAACTTCTGGGGTTTTTGGTAGCTCTGTTTATTCATCACATAGTACTTCCTATTTGGAGTTTGCTGAGGAACTCTGCTGAATTTCTTCTCAGTTGTCCTCTCAGCATACTCAACTGGCTATTTTCATTTTCTTTTATATCCAAGGCCAGTTTGTTTGTGATTGTGCTTTGGAATGAATGTAGGTGCAATATTTGGTGTTTTGGATTTTTGAGATGCTCCATTACTTGAAGATCCTTTTTCCAAAATCACTCTGGGAGTTTGACTGTGCACAAAGGAATTGAATCCTATGCCTGTCTTATCTCCATACTCTTTTTGGCTCATAATAAGGTCATCCAATGATTTAGATGCCTTTGTAAATGATGCAATCACATTTTTGAGATCATTTCCCATCTTTTCTATAGCAGCTATCTCTGCTATTAGTTTAGCTTTCTCAGCCTTCAGCTCTTTGTTCTCATCAGCTATGTGACTTAGAGTACTCAGCTCCTTAGTCAGCTGTGAGTTTCGCTTTTAATTTGGTTGTTTTTGTCATAACCCAAAACATTGCATTTTAATTATCATGATTAAGTCATTTATAAACATAATGTCGTGCATTTTTATATTTCTAAAATTTATATTTTAATAAACAATGTTAAGATATATAGTTTTATACAAAAGAGTGAAATATATATATATATATATAAACATATGTGCAGTACCTTATCTCTATAAATCTACATCACTCATTCATATTTGTTAAAGTAAAATTAGTTAATATGGATATATAGGTGTGCTAAACACACGTGTACAACCTCAAACATAAATCTACATCATTCATGTGTGATCATGTTTGAGGTTGCACACGTGTGTTTAGCACACCTATATATCTATATTAACTAATTTTACTTTAACAAATATGAATGAGTGATGTAGATTTATAGAGATAAAGTACTGCACATATGTTTATATATAAATATATATATATATATATATATATTTCACTCGTTTGTATAAAACTATATATCTTAACATTGTCTATTAAAATATAAATTTTAGAAATATAAAAATGCACGACATTATGTTTATAAATGACTTAATCATGATAATTAAAATGCAATGTTTTGGGTTATGACAGTTTTCCTTGTTTAATAGTGTGTGTGAGGATTTAATGTGCTCAAAGTCTTTCATCATTTTGCCTAATGAATCATAAAGATCAGTGGGTGATGAAGTGTGTGTGTCACAATCACTATCACTAGAATCTGAGTGAGATGAGTTAGAGTGTACCTCATATTCTTGGTCGGGTTGATCTTGTTCTTTAGCCATTAGACATATCATTGCTTCTTCTTCAGAATCACTTGAGTAGTTAGCTTCACTACTCTCTGAGTCTGTTGCTTCTTTAGACTTAGTTTGTCTCGTGATCTCTGCTGACCAACATAGCCTTTTTCTTTTCTGTCTTCTTTCTCAAGACTCTTCTTTTCTTCTTCATTCCTCGTATTTGTTGACTCATCGGATATGGATGATCAATAGCAAAGTGTCTGGTTGTCTACAATTCCAACACAGGTTCTCAGCTCTTTGATCAGCTCTTTCTGTTCTTGGGTTATCAGCTCTCTGATATTCAACCTTTTAATGCTCAGCTCTCTTGGGTGGCCTATCTTCCCTTGACTTGGAGGGAATTGAATGTCTTCTGGAGGATTCGCCTTTGTTTCTTTTGTAGTTCTTGTTGAAGAACTTGTTGAGTCTTTTAACCATTAGGGCAATTTCCTCCTGGTCAATGGCTTTCTTGATTTCAACTCTCTTTCCATCTTTGACTATTAGTGCAGCTGTTTTGGGTACAGCTGTCTCCTCTTGATCTTTTATTCTTAGCTCAAATTCATAAGCTTTGAGATCTGAGAATAACTCATGATTAGATGTTTTGGTAGGTCCATCGAGTGCCTTAGATCCATAGTCTTCATTTCCCATTCAACTGGGAGGCTCCTTAAGATCTTCATACACATCTCCTTTTGTGTGTATTCCTTTCCTAGTGCTGAGAGCTCATTTGTGATTTCAGTGAATCTAGCATCCAGCTGATCCATTGTCTCACCTGCAAGCATTTTAAAGTTTTCAAACTTCTGAACAACGACAGATAATTTGTTTTCTTTAATTTGTTCTGATCCTTCACAAATCAAAGTTAGTTTATCCCAGATTTCTTTTGTTATTTTACATGACTTGACTTTATTGAACATTGCTTTGTCCAGAGTCTTGTAGAGAATATCCTTGGACACATTGTCCAAGTTGTATCTCTTTTTGTCATCATTGGTCCATTCAGACCTTGGTTTTTCAACTAAGGCTGGTCATGCCTCAGCCAAAACTTCTTCTCCTTTAGCTGCAGCTGTTTAGACTATACCTTAACTTGGCTGTGATGAGTTTTTCAGCGGAAGACTTAACACCCTTGAATTTGATTTAACTTTATTTTAACACTTGGTTTTAGCACTTTGTTAATTATCAGCATATATGAAATGAGTATGTAGAAATAAAATGCTGAAATGTAAATGACACAATAGTTTTTATAGAGGTTCGAAGATGGGGTAATTCTTCTACTCCTCTCTTCTCCAACTCCGGGAGGAATCCACTAAGTAATGATCAATTCACAAAGTGGTTATCAGTCCAGATACAAGTCTTGATCACACAGCTGACTTGCTCCTTTGGGACTCAGTCTGGAGATGCCTTGATCACGCAGCAGGCTTCTCGTCCGACTCAGCTTCTTCATAGGGCGGCTGCCTTGCTACTTCAGCTTACTATCTCAATCTTCTTGGATTTGATCATGAAGCCCTCCAATAACTTGAGATTGGTTCGACCTTGAACCTTTCTACAATCCTCATTGGAAAGTAGACCCCTTTTTGATTCTTCAAAAGTTTCCTCTTCAACAGTTTGAGGTTGTCTTTCCTTCACAGCTTAGTGTTGGATCGATTTCCTTCGAGATTTAGGCTTGAGGATTTTACTTGAATAACTTGAGAATATTTTTCTGGTTACAGTATAAATGTTGCTTGTTTTCTCATATGTGCAAGGTTCAGGTTTCCTTTTCTCAAAGTGATTCCTCAGCCTTTTATAGTGACCTTTCAAAAATATGCCCGTTGAAAAGGCTGATTTTCAAAAGTCACTTATGTTCGTTGGCTTGTCTTTTCTTGGTCTTCAATCTTGAGATGTAGACCTTTCCTCGTATTAAATAAATGTTCAGCTTTTCAGAATCTGACACGAGGTGCAGTGCTTCCCATTGGTTTATTCCTTTTGCACGCTTCTGGGACTGAGCACTTTAAGATATGGCAGCATGGAAGTATTACTTATTTAAGTAATGTTCTTGACTTTTGTGCAACATATTTTTTTCAGTTAATTCATCTTTGCAGCTGCCTTTTCCCAGGTGACTTGAGTCTGCTCCAATGATTGAAAGACTCATCTGTCACGTCAACTTGACTTGGCTTCTTGGGTTGACTTAACTGACTCTTCTAACAGCTGTCTCACAGCCGATACTCCTTCAGTCGAGTCATTGGTCTTCTTTCTTGGCCATACTCAGTTGTTCCTTAGCGGAGTCTTCACTTCACATCTTCAGTTGACTTCTTGTGTTTCCAGGCATAGCTGACTTGACTCAGCTTATACAACCCTATCTATTACAATAAGAAATTACAAGGAAAATGGGGTGCCAACTTTCTAGTCTAAGTTTTACACGGCATTCATCAAAATTTAAACAATACATAGCTTGGTTGACTTATTGCTTGACGTCTATGGATAAATGGCATGATTTGTGATGTGTTGTTCTTGATGTCCCTGTCATTACTCCCATTTATGTTTTGTCTTGTTTATAAAGCGTTGACCGGGACTATCAATAGTTTAAGTTTGGTGGTTTGATTGTTATGTGTTTTGCATGTATTCTGGGCTTAATTGTGAATAGAATAAGTTGATATGCATGCATTACTTGAGTAAAATGGGCTATATTCTTGTAATGTAGAAAAGGTATTACACTTTGCTTATTTTGTAGGAATTAAACGATATTTGTAGCATTTTGGTGACAAATCGGAGCATTGCGGTAAAGGACCGCCAATAGTTGAGCGAATATATGATGGTTGGAGTCGAATCGAGAAGAAGTCAGACGAATCGGGAAAGAAACGGAAAGGAACAGAGCAGAATTATCCTTAGTAGGGACGCAGGGACAGCGTGTGCGCCTATAGCACGGCCCGTGCGTGATCACCAAGTGCAGGCAATGCCTACAGCCTGACGCACGAGCTAGTCGTGCGTGAAGCGCACGGCCCGTGCGCCAACTCAGCAGGAAAGTCAGGTTTTGACTATTTTTAACTTAGGTTTTGACCCAACATGAGTATAAAAAGAGACGAGGCGGCCCCAAAAAAAGACAGGCTGATATTTGCCCTAGAAAGCAGAGAAAAGAGCAATCTTCTACTGGAGGATTTGAGAGATTGATCGAGGTCGCAACCACACGCTTGATGATTGAAGATAGATCGAGAGATCATCGACATCCCTGATTTTTCTCATTCCAAAGTATCTTTTACTTTCGATTAGTTAGACATGAACATGAATAATTTGTCTATGAATTTTTTATTTTCCATGTCTGGCTAAACACCTTGTAATTCCAGGATTTGGGATTAGGTTAATGGATACTTTTCTTTGATGTTTAATTGCAATTGAAGTTATTATTTTCAAACCCTATTTGAGTACTCTGTTTTATTTCTTGTTTTATCAAATGGCCATTGGTTTAACTTGTTTTGATGTATTGATTCATAATTCGAGAGATGAGTTTCAATACTAGATCTTGAGTACTTGATATTAATATTTTCATGATTGAGAAGTTTGTAAATATTTGGGAGGATTAATAATATTTTGTGCTTTTGGGAGTTGGATATCTTATGTTGAGTAGAGATGCTAGCATAGATAAATCAATCAATGTTTTTATATACATCTCGAGAGAGAGGGTAAAATACTTTCGTGATTGTCTTATAGGGAAGAATAATAATAACTATGGTTGTTATTAAATCAGACCACAAGAGGGATATTAACTGAAACCATAACCCTGGAATCCATTCATCTGCTTGATCTTTCAATCAACTCTTACTTTGTCTTTTTATGATAAATTCTTTTTTAGTTTTATAAACCAATTGCTACAACTTTAAGGTTGCAAACCCAAGTGCAGGTTGTCTCAAGTAATAAATTTCTCGGGAGTCCGAGGTCGATCCTTAGGAAAGTTTATGGAAGTTTACAGGATATATCTTATTTAAGTGATGAGTAAATAGATTTTTAACTAGTAAGAATATATTATTTTTTTTACAAGAAATTTAATTAATAGAAATGTTGAGGATTAGGGATTCACTCTTGATTTCGGGTAAAAGAATGATTATATTTTCTTACCTTTTAGATTGCCACTATTCGAATCCATACACAAAGAAGGTTCCAATGGGAAGATATTATACATATAAATCATGCAATGAGGTAATCATGTTGTATCATCAATTAGAATTTATCTTATGACATCAATACTTGTTTATGGGATCAAGTATTTATGTATTCTTTTGTCTACAACAAATCAAGGTATCCACATTAGTAGTCGGTTGAAATAAAACCAGACATTTAACTAAATGGAACCAAGTATTTGTTGTGCCAATAGATATACATAAATCAAGAAACACCACCAAACAAAAATGTATAAGCTAAAAATATATTAATGATACAAACAATGAAATTTAATATGAATCTACAATCATTCTTTATCCTTCATCAAGAGTTTCACCTTATTTCCTCAACAAAATAAACTTAGAATAACATGAAGAAATTAGATAAAACAAAAGATTGAAGAAAAACTAAAGCAAACATTTTATAAAATACTAGAAATCTTACTATAATTTAAGAAAAGCAAGAAATAAAAATTCTTTTGAACTTTGTAACTCTAACTCTCTCTACATAAAACTTATGCTCTTGGCAAATGCTAATGCCCTCTATTTATAGCCAACACAAAATTAATTTACAATTATTTTATTCTTTAATTTTATTACAAGTAAGAAAATAAGGAAATCAACACCAACTTTGTCACCTTCTTTGACTGGTCATTTTGTCCATGATTTCAGCCATCTTTGCTCAACTTTCTTCCATAAATCAATTTTCACATGTGTTAGCTTGAATTTTCAACTGATTTCATTGAATTTCAACAGCCATGGGCCAAGATATGGTTGAATACTTGAGATGTGGTTGGCATACGAAATTGACTAGTGCAGCAGTCTCTTGGATTGTTTATAAATTCATCCAATACGAATCTGACTTTGGGGTCTTCATCAATATTGTAGCTCTATGATTTGTACATACTTAGTAAAAATTTCAGATACAAATAACTTGTATTGTCCGAGTTATGTCCAAAATACCAAACTTGGCCAAGTCTGGAAATTAAATGAGCAACCCTTCAATCTTTATTTTATGATGAATTTTTTATCCAAGAAAACATCATTCCAAACTTTGATTTTTGGTTTCAATATCTCTGAAAACTTGTAAATGAAGGGATTGTGAATCCATATCTTCAAGAATCATCCCAAAATCATGTCTGAAATGAAAGTTATGCTCGTTGATCCGAACCTGCACTAAAAAATGCTTCCAAATACAATTCTATGTTGATTTCCTATTTTATTCCTAACATATTAATAATACTATAAATTTATTTTATTAACAATATTAATAAGGTAAAATAATAATATAAGACAAAAATAATTATACATTTTTAACGTTCATCACACCCCCCAACCAGCTTATTACTAGTCCCTAGTAATTAAAGCATAAGAAAAATACAAAAGAAATTTGATGAATTTGGAACGTTGATCATTAACTTTAAAAAAAAACTTTATGAAATAGTCTGACAATCAAAAAGTTTATTGTCAGTCATCATATATGCTATCAAGAATAAATTTTATAACTTTTTTTTATATAATAGTTTTTTTAGAGAAGAAATATTGTGTATATATACACAAAACCACCGTTTCATTCCACAAACCAAAATACAATAACTTCAAACTTGATCATGAAAAAGCCTCAACTCCATATCATCACAGGTTAGTGTTTGTTGTGTAAATTGGCGAGGTGTTCACTCTTGGAGTTGGAAAACAGTCAAAACTCTCAAGGAAATGGCCAATATGATTTAGGACAAGCATTCAAACCAGAATTGAGCATAAGATAGGTAGTTATAAAATTTGAAACACCCAATTTTTTCATACCAAAGTATGTCTCGAAATTTCATTGGTTTAGAATTGCAAACAAAATGATAATATCTTTTTTCTTTTTCTATATTTTTTTCTTTTCTTTTTTTATCTTTTTTTTCTTTTTTCTTTCTTTTTTTTTCTTTTTTCTTTTTTAACAACATGACTAACAATGATAACATAACAATGAAGAATACTCATCACAAATAATGTAATGGAGTATTTTTTACAGAAATTGACAACGTGGGTGTTAACCAAATCATTTCTCCACATGTTAGGTAGAATATTTAAGTATTTCAAATCACAACATAACCATTTCAAACGACCAATTAAAGTTCAGAATGCTTGTTTCCTCAAACTCACCACTCATTCACAAAAGATATGTGAATATTAAAAATAAAATATTTTATCATGATAAAACTTTCAGTTATATGTATCACAACCAATCTTTCCACAAAACTTAGAATGTGCACAAAACACTTTCTTCTCTTCTTTATTTTTTAAAGTTTTTTTTATAGTTTTTTTTTAATTTAATCAAGATAGCATCATTGAATTCAACAATAAGACTATTTTCATGTTTTAACAATTCACAATATTTTGTTTTTAAAAAAAATCACAACATGCCATATTTTGAAAAAACAATATCAATAAAAGTAGGGATGCGTCTCAAGAATATCAAAATGACATTCTTTACTCTGCCATCAGTGTTGTTTTTTTAATTTTTTTTTCAAAATCACACATTGCAAATTAGGGAAAAAATAATATCAATTATCCCTTACCCCTAACTTATCTAAAACATTGTCCTCAATGTCAAAAATAAATAGGAAAGTAAGGTTTAGAAGATATTACCTGATGTATGGCTTTTTGAAATGAAAGTAGAAGAACACATTATTAATTATACCTGTGAAAGATAAATCTCACAACGTCAGAGACAAATCCAATTTGCGTTTTTTACTTCTATCCTCGGACCAAACAACATGAGCCAATTTTGGATCAGGTTCAGCAACAAGTGCTTGGAGTTGATCGATTAGTTCACTTGGTGTTGTTGCACAAATTATGATTCATCTGGCAGATGGTGAAATAAAACCTTTCTCGATGGCAAAATCTATGAAAGAAAATAAACCATCAAAGAAACCATTAACATTAAGAATACCTATAGGTTTTTGGTGAATGTTGAGTTGTGCCCAGGCGATCACTTGGAATAACTCCACCAGTGTACGAAAACCACCAGGTAGGGTGATAAAGGCATCTGCATTATGCATCATATTCACCATTCGGTCTTGCATGTTTGATACTCTTAACTCATCTCCAATGGTTTGACCGGTTATTTGTCGGACAGCTAATGGTTTTGGGATAACTCCTAAGACTCTGACTCCTCCCAAATAGGCAGAACTAGCAACACGCCCCATCAACCTAAAACTACCTCCCCCGTATACTAAGTTAATGTGTTTTTCTGCTAGAAATTTACCAAGATTATCAGCTGCCTCAAGAAAACAACCGTCTTTCCTAGGATTTGCACCACAGAATACAACAACACAGTTAATTCTACAGGAAGAAAAACTCTCCATTTTTTATATATATATATTTTTTCTCTCTTTTTTTTCTGATAAAAACTTAATGGTGTAAAATAACGGGTGAATACAACGCTATTTATTGAGGTATGAATAGGGAATGCAACAGTAGATATAATTATTGGAACTTTTATTTTGTCAAAAAGTTTGAAAATAAAGACATAAAGTCAAAATAAAATGCTAGCATGTGAATGAACAGAAAAGTAGTTGTGATTGTGGCTCACATCTTCCTCTGGTTTTACGTCCAGAAACGGCTTAAACGCCCTCTATGGGTCGGGGATATGCTTCCCATCCAATTTTCTTATAAATTGGCAAACAGGGTCTTTTAACGTCAGATTCCCAAGACAAAGTTCATGTTCTTCTCGAAATTGGAGCCATAATCGGAGAATTTCACGATGCATATCAAAAGTCCATAGAATGTTATCTAAAGACTCCTTACTCAGCCCATCCTTTATGAATTGAATTTTGTCCTCTCGATTTCCGGAAACCATACCTAAAGAACGACATCGCGTGTCACAAGTCCATCTAGCACATTTGTGACAAACTTGCATTCTTTTGGCCCTTCGTTTTTTTGAATATGAATTTTTTCCAACACCAGGCAAGCATTTAGTAGGAGAAATTGAAAATTCTCCTGCTAATCTTACCTTTGCTTCAATTATCCAACGTACATCTTCTGGAATGCCTTTATTTATAAACATTCTTAACCTTTCTAGTCTGGCTTTATATATTTCTTAAATTTCAATTTTGGGAAGAAAATAGAATCGCTTTTTGAGAATAGGGGGAATTCTTTTATCCATTTTTTTTAAAAATCCAAATGAAATAGAATGAGAAAACGAAATTATGTACAAATATCAGTGTTTGTGGGAAACTGATGAGTCTGACTTAATCGTCACGAAGTACCATTAACCGCCACTTAATCGGGAAAACAAACAATTAAACACTACAAAATACATACATTTATAAGAAACAAATATGTTCACTAATTATAACAAGGATTATAAAGAAAAAGAACTTCCTCTGGAAGGAATTGATTTTCTAGAAACAGTTTAAGTCTTTGACCATTAACTTTGAATACATTACCATTTCTAGGATTCTCAATGTCAACAGCTCCATACGGATATATATTTTTCACAATAAAAGGACCACTCCACCTTGACCTTAATTTTCCAGGAAATAAATGCAATCTAGAATTATAAAGCAAAACCTTTTGACCAACCTCAAATGTTTTTCTTGTAATTTTATTATCATGAAATTCTTTGATTCTTGCTTTATGAATTTTTGAATTCTCGTATGCATCATTTCTCAATTCTTCAAGCTCATTGATTTGCAATTTTCTCAATTTCGAAGCATCGTCAAGATTGAAGTTAAACATTTTAATTAATAAGCTTTATGTTCAAGTTCCACTGGTAAATGACAAGGTTTTCTATAAACTATTCTATAAGGAGACATTCCCAATGATGTTTTAAAAGCAGTTCTGTATGCCCAAAGTGCGTCGATAAGTCTAAAAGACCAATCTTTACGATTCGGGTTAACAATTTTTTCTAATCTTTGTTTTATCTCCCTATTTGCAAGTTCAACCTGTCCATTTGTCTGTGGGTGATAAGGGGTTGCAACTTTATGTGTGATTCCATATTTTATCATTAAAGATGCATAACTTTGTTACAAAATTGTGTTCCCCCATCACTAATAATGACTCGAGGAATTCCAAATCGACTCAAAATATTTTCTTTTAGAAATTTTATCACAGTTTTATGATCATTGTTTCGATAAAGAATTGCCTCGATCCATTTTGAACATAATCTATTGCGACTAAAATGTAAATAAAACCAAATGATACTGGAAATGGCCCCATAAAATCAATACCCCAACAGTCAAAGATTTCAATCACCAAAATAGGATTCAAAGGCATCATGTTTCGTTTTGAAATTGATCCTAACTTTTGACAATTTTCACAACTTTTGCAAAACGCGTAAGTATCTTTGAAAAGATTTGGCCAATAAAATCCACATTGTAAGATCTTTGCATTGGTTTTCTTTACTGAAAAATGACCACCACATGCTTCAAAATGACAAAATTGAATAATGCTACCTACCTCATTGTCGGGTACACATCTACGAAAGATTTGACCTGGACAATATTTGAAAAGGTAGGGATCGTCACAGTAAAACTTTTTTACCTCAGTCAAAAACTTCTTTTTATCTTGTGAATTCCAATTTGATGGCATCATTCCTGTCACAAGAAAATTAACAATATCTACAAACCAAGGTACTACGGTAACATTGAATAGTTGTTCATCAGGAAAAGTATCATTGATAGGTGGAGTTTGAAATGAATCATCACAAATAAGTCTTGATAAATGATTAGCTACCACGTTTTCTACACCTTTCTTATCACGAATGGTAATATTAAATTCTTGGAGTAAGAGAATCCACCTAATCAATCTTGGTTTGGAATCTTTTTTTGATAAATGATATTTCAAAGTTGCATGATCACTGAAAACAATTGGTGAATCAACAAGATAGGATCGAAAGTTTTCCAATGCAAATACTACAAGAAGTAATTCTTTTTCAGTGGTTGAATAATTGATTTGAGCACCATTCAAAGTTTTACATGCATAGTATATCACATATGGTTTCTTTTCTTTTCTTTGCCATAAAACTGCTCCAACGGCATAGTCACTAGCATCACACATTATTTCAAAAGGTAAAGTCCATTCAGGAGGTTGGATTATTAGGGCAGATGTAAGCATGTTTTTAAGTTTGACAAAAGCTTTTTCACAATTTTCAGTCCATTCAAAACTAACATCTTTTGTAAGAAGATTACACAATGGTTTAGAAATTATACTAAAGTCTTTGATAAATCTTCTGTAAAAACCTGCATGCTCTAAAAATGATCTTACCTCATTCACAGATTTTGGTACTGGTAGATTAGCAATTAACTCAACTTTGGATTTATCTACCTCAATGCCTTTTACTAAAGTAATGTGTCCAAGAACAATACCAGTTGTTACCATGAAATGACATTTTTCCCAATTAAGCACAAGGTTCTTTTCTTCACATCTTATTAACATTTTTTCTAAGTTCAACAAACAATCTTCAAATGATTTACCAAAAACTGAAAAATCACCCATAAAGACTTCAAGAAAACGTTCAACCATGTCACTAAAAATGCTAAGCATGCATCGTTGGAATGTAGCTGGTGCATTACATAATCCAAAAGGCCTCCTTCTATATGCAAATGTACCAAAAGGACATGTAAATGTTGTTTTCTCTTGATCTTCAAGTGCAATTTCAATTTGATTATACCTAGAATATCCATCTAAGAAACAATAGAACTTATGACCTGCAACTCTTTCTAAAATTTGATCCATAAAGGGCAATGGAAAATGATCTTTTCGAGTAACCGAGTTAAGTTTTCTGTAATCAATGCACACATGCCAACCAGTAATTGTTCTAGTTGGAATCAGTTCATTATTTTCATTTTTAACCACTATAAACCCAGACTTCTTCGGCACAACATGAATATGACTTACCCATTTACTGTCAGAAATAGGATAAATTATTTCATTATCTAAGAGTTTAATAATTTCATTTCTCACTATTTCTTTCATATTAGGATTTAGTCTTCGCTGCATTTCTCTAGATGGTTTTGCATTTTTCTCTAAATAAATATTATGTGTGCAAATTAGAGGACTAATACCTTTAATATCAGCAATGGTCCACCCTAAGGCATTTTTATGTATTTTTAAAATCTCGATCAACTTACTTTCCTGAGATGCATCAAGTTTGGAAGAAATTATTTCAGGCAAAGTTTCACTCTCACCAAGAAAAGAGTATTTCAAATCAGATGGTAAATGTTTCAAATCAATTTTTGGAGTTTTTATACTTGAAGGAATAGGCTGCACTTCTGATGATGACAACTCTTCAATTTTTGGTTTCCAAAAATGGTTTCCTAGTGCTTGTAAAAATCTATTGGAGACATCAAAACATTTCATATCACAAACTCTCTCATTTTCAAAACATGTTTCAGCAAATTCAAAAGAATTATTGACAGTGAAATTTTCGTGAAAAAATTCTTCAATTAAATCAACTTCATGTAGTTCGGTATCATCAGCAGGTTGTTTGCAAACATTGAACACATTTAATTCCAAAGTCATATTTCCAAAAGATAATTTCAAAATACCATTTCTACAGTTAATCAATGCATTTGAAGTTGCAAGAAATGGACGACCTAAAATGACAGGAATTTGTATTTTTGCATCTATAACAGGCTGAGTATCCAAAACAATGAAATCAACGGGAAAATAAAACTTGTCAATTTGTACCAACACATCTTCTACTTTTCCTTTTGGAATTTTAATTGATCGATCAGCTAGTTGGAGTACAATTGTAGTTTCTTTAAGTTCGCCCAAACCTAGTTGTTCATAGACTGAAAAAGGTAGAAGATTTACGCTAGCACCAAGATCAAGTAAAGCACGTTCAGTTCTAGTGTCTCCTATAATGCATGAAATTGTTAGATAGTTTGGATCTTTGTACTTAGGTGGAGCAAATTGTTGTATAATTGAACTCACACTTTCAGTTCAAAATGTTTTTTTCTTCACATGATGTTTTCTTTTAATTGTGCACAAATCTTTCAAAATTTTTGCATAAGGTGGGACTTGTTTGATTGCATCCAACAAAGGAATGTTAATTTTGACTTGTTTAAAAAGCTCAAAAATTTCAGAATTTGAGTTCAATTTTTGAGTTGGTTGCAATCTTTGAGGAAAAGGGGCAGGAGGTGAATATGTTTCATCATTTTCAAACTTATCTTTATTCAACTTACCTTCTTCATCATCACAATTTTCATTCTTCATTTCTAAAGATGAATTTAGAACTTTCTTAGGATGAATTGTTTTATCAACAATTTTTCCACTTCGAATTGTTGTGACTGAATTGGCCTCATTTACTGGATTTTCACCTGAAGTAGAAGCACAACACTGTGTAGAAGGATTAGTTTGAGGTTGAGCAGGAAACTTACCCTTTTCTTGAATTCGCAAAGAAGTTGTGAGTGTTGAAAGTGAGTTCTTGATCTCATTGATAGCCTGAGAAGTTTTATTATTGATGTTTGTTTGTTCATTCATAAATACTTGCAAAGTCTCCTCAATTGATTTTACATGTGGGGCTGGATATGAAGGAAAATTTGGTGGCTTTTGTGAATTTATTGGTTGAGCTTGATTATTATCACGCCAACTGAAATTAGGATGATTTCTCCATTGTGGATTGTAAGTTTCGGAATATGGAGATTGAAAAGGTTTTCTAAATCCATTCATGACATTTGCTTCAACAGGAATGTGAGGACAATCATTAGTTGAGTGTTCTTTAAGTTCACAAATTTCACAAACTTTTTTATCTTGCACAGATTTAACTTCTTTTACTTTTTTAACTTCCATGTCATCGATTCTTTTAGCCAAAAACGCAAGCCTAGCACTTAAACTATCTTCTTGAGTAAGATTGAGTTTTCCTTTATTTTCATCAACACTATGCCAAAATTGAGAATTCTTTGCCAAATAGTCAAGATATTCTAGCGCTTCATTGGGTTCTTTATCAAGAAATTGACCGTTACACATTGATTCAATAAATTGCTTAGTTTCAGGATTTAAACCTTCATAAAACAAACTGATTATACGCCAATTTTCAAAACCATGATGTGGGCAGGAATTCAACAACTCTTTAAACTTTTCCCAACATTCAAAGGAAACATCTTTAGGATTTTGAGAAAAATTCTGAATTTGTCTTTTCAAAGAATTTGTTTTATGAGTTGGAAAGAATTTTTTCAGAAAGTCAGTCTGCATTTCTTGCCATGTACCAACTGATCTAGGTTTTAACGAGCTAAGACAAGTTTTTGCTTTATCTTTTAAAGAAAAATGAAATAATTTGAGCTTAACAATTTCAATCGTGCAATTTTGATCATCAAATGTGGCACATACTTCTTCAAATTCCTTTAAATGTAAATATGGGCTTTCAGAATCTATACCATAAAAATTAGGAAGTAAAGGTATCATCCCTGGCTTAAATCGAAAGTTGTTTGCATTTAATGGAAAAATGAAACAAGAAGGAGTAGAATTTCGAGGAGGTTGCAAATAATAACGCATATTATGCACTTCGTGATTTTCCACTCTTTCCATCTCATTTTGAACAATTACTTCTTCAGCCATAATTGGTGTGTGTGGAGGTGAATCAAAATGTTTTATCAAATTTTTTGAATTATATCTAATTAAACGGCGAGAATTTGGACTATGACACCATGTAAGCATATAAACACACAATACTTACAGTGATATATATACAAACCTGAAAACCTACCTTGCCTTCCCCGGCAACGGCGCTAAAAACTTGCTACAACTTTAAGGTTGCAATCCCAAGTGCAGGTTGTCTCAAGTAATAAATTTCTCGGGAGTCCGAGGTCGATCCTCAGGGAAGTTGATGGTAGTTTACAGGATATATCTTATTTAAGTGATGAGTAAAGAGATTTTTAACTAGTAAGAATATATTATTTTCTTTTACAAGAAATTTAATTAATAGAAATATTGAGGATTAGGGATTCACTCTTGATTTCGGATAAAGGAATGATTATATTTTCTTACCTCTTAGATTGCCACTATTGGAATCCATACACAAAGACGGTGTTTGATAAATGGTTTTATCATGATTTTGATGATTTTGTTTTTATACCAAAACAATGTTTTTAAAGGTTGTCCAAATACTCCTAAATGATTTAAAATGGTTTTAATATTTTCCGGAGTATTTCTTCAAGTTTATTTTCGATATAAATTGGACAACACTTTTGATGATTTTGTGTTAATGTATTTTTACACCAAAACAATGTTTCTAAAATGTTGTCCTAATACTCCCGATAGGTCTAAAATATTTTTACTATTTTTTGGAGTATTTCTTGAAGTTTATTTTCGATATAAAATTGGATAACACTTTTGTTTTGAGGTCAACCGGTCTCCGTATAGGGCAACCCGTACCTGAAAGTTGAGAAAAACAGAAAACTTCATGTTTGCAGAAAATGGTCAGGGCAACCGGTGCCGTCGACCGGTCGACCCCTTTGGGCGGCCGTGCAGACTGGAGCAAAAATTGAAACAGAACATTTGCCCTCGTTTTTTGAAGTTGTGCGACGGTTGAAGTAAGGGGACGACGGTCGAACCCTACGTCGACCGTGGCCGTGTAAATATGTATTCTCATTTTCAAACGTCTATTTGTGCGCGACCGGTCGCCCTTTAGTTTGACAGCAAAATTATAACCGTTGTGCAGCAGACCATTCTTCCTTAAAATGTGGGATTGTTCTATAATCTGATTTTTGTATCCTTATGAGACAACCATATTTATTTTAATCTCTTTGTCTTATTTGTAGACAAAAGAAATCATGGAGGAGCCCATGAAGGAGCCTATGTTGGAGGAGCCTTTGGAGGAGCCTATGTTGGAATTCAAATTTAAAGGCTCTCCTATAAATAGATGAAGGCTTGAGGGATCAAATACAAGACTTGATAAAAACAACAAGAGATATCACAAGCACATAATCTTTGTTATTCATTTCAACATTCTTGTTGTAATAGCCTAAGTACTATCACTTTCACATCTTGAGGTCTAGGCTTTCATTCTTGATTACACTTGCACTTTTGAGTTGTAATATTTTTTCAAAGTGTAATCTTGATTGTAATTCATCAACCAAACACAAGATATCCTTGTGAGTGTTCTTGTGGTAAGAACACACTTGGGTGAGCTAGGTGTTAGGTGTAAGAAGATTGTGGTAATCTTCTTGTTGTGGTGTTGAAGAGTGTGGTGCTCTTCAAGGTGAAGATTGTGGTAATCTTCACAAGGTGCCGTTTGAAGATTGTGGTAATCTTCAAGTGAGATTGTGGTAATCTCAAAGGTGGTGTTGAAGAAGAGTGTGGTGCTCTTCAAGGTGTTGTTGTAAGTTGGTGTTGTATTAATTTGTGGTAAATTAATAAAACCTTTTTTTCTTTTTGAAATCCATCCCTGAGGATATCTTTGGGGTGGTAGAGGATTAGGCCCTAGGTGGGTTGAACCTCTTTAAATCGACGTGTGTTGTTTACATTCCGCACCTTTATTATTGTCTTTGAGCATTCGGTTCGAAAAAGAGGACGAAATCGAAAAGATGGAGATAATCTATTAACCCCCCTCTAGATTATCGTAGCCGCTTGGACTTACAAGTGGTATCAAAGCCAAACTCTTTGGCAAGCTCGTTTCACATCGCGAGTGAAGAGAAACGATCGTCGGCTACGAACGAAGCTCATCTTTCCGGCACCTCCACCACCAAGCCACCTCGGTTTGATTCCAAAAATTTTATATTTTGGAAAGAAAGAATGGAATGCTACTTACAAGGTTGCGGGTTCGACATTTGGAACACCGTCATTAATGGAGAATCCATTCCGATGAAAAATACACCACACACCTCAAAAGGCTTCAAAAAGCTCAATGATGAAGACAAGAAATTCATCTCCTCAAATGGTAAAGCTCTTAATATTTTACATTGTTCACTTACCACTTTGGAATTTGATCATGTTGTAGGTATTCGATCGGCACATGAAGTATGGCAAAAATTAGAAGCCATCTATGAAGTATATGCAAATGAAAGGAGCAACTCAAAAACATCTACTTCACAAATGGATACAACATCAAATTCAACAACATGGGATAAGCCTTCTACAACCTCCCATGATGAACAAGTTGAACAATGCCTCATGGGCATCGAAGAAGAAAACGAGGTAAGTTCTAAACCCTCTACTTCTTATGACAATGAATTGCAAAATGAATATAGTGACTTGCAAAATGATTATGATGAGCTACAAGATGAATTCCAAAACTTACTTGTTAAATACAAAAATTTGAAAAATGAATTCATTGTTTTAAGGAATGATAAGGATAGTTTATTTACTTCCTATGAATCACTATCATGTGCTCACACCACCACTCTTGACAAGGTTAGAAACCTTGAGAAAGAAAATAGTACTCTTGTTGAGGATATAAATTGCTTGAAAAATAATTTATCTAAATCCAACTTGAGTACCGATAAGATGACCAATATTGTTGATTGTTGTGATAATTCGAAACTAGAACTTGATCATAAGCCTAAGGGTGTCAATCACAAGAAATAGAATCAAGTCTCTAAGCACGTTGGTCATTATGCTCCTAGAATTATTACATGTTTTTATTGCGGTAAAAAGGGTCATACGGTAAATACTTGTCGGGCTACAAATAGCTCCAATTATTGTTGGAGACCTAAAAGTCTCAAGACTAATCCCAAAGGACCCAAACACATAAGGGTACCACAAAACAATGTCATATTAGGTACCGTGAAATAATGATCGAAGAAAATTTATACCGCCAAGAAGACATCAAATGACCGTTTCATGTGATCAAAGAAGGAGAAACTATGTTCGACAAAGCCAATTTCCAAGAAGATGATATAATCAAAAATGGGAAGAACACAATCCTTGGAAATGGCAAAGACAAGATGATTTTCAAAGAAGAAGAGACCATCAACAATGGGAAGGACAAAAATTTTGGAGATGGAGTAATTGGAGAGATTACTATCAACATGAAGATTTTCAAAAGGGAAAATATCATCAACAATGGAAAAACCCATGGAAACGGCATAATTGGTAAACCGTATCTCCCTAATTAAATATGCATTTTATTTGTCTATTATGCATGTTTTTATTTGTGTCCTACTTGCAAAATGAGTTTTCATGTATTTTAAATGAAGGTCTTCAAAACTTTTTTTTTTTTTTAAAGGAAGACCTTATATGATGTTTTTAAAACTCTTGTGCATTTTTGTAGACTAAAGTGTATTATCATCTCTTATGGATTTTTATGGCATGAGCTTACTTGTGATATCTCTTAGCCTACACTTTTATCATTATGATTTGTGCTAGATTTGTTTTAAGAATTGTGTAGGATTTACATATTTTCACAAATGGCCATTTTCGTCATTATTTGTCAAGAAAAGGCATAAATTATCGAGGTATGTTTACTTGTGTTATTCTTACTCTTATAGACTCGATATATGTATTGCCATGTGCCTATGTGCTTGTTTTTCATAGTATTTCATACAAATGCCATTAAGAGGATTTTTTAGATTTTTTGAAAGGCATTATTCGATATTTGATTGCACATATTTGCTTTGTCAACTTTTGTTCAAATACTTCTTTTAAATGAGGTCTCAATTATATGCTATCGGATTCTCAAATTTTGTGATTGATGATTGAAGCATGTTTTTACACTTGGGCTATTTTTTCTTGTATAAGCGATGCCGTTAATGAGTTTGTTAAGTTGTGTAGATGAGAAATGAAGTACTCCAAATATTTGGATGAAAATGTTCTATTATGAACACCTTAGATCAATTGGATGCCCTATGATGATAGTGATGAAGAAGATAAAAAGGGTATTCCGGAACAAACTCGATGACCAAGGCAACATTGGTCGAACTAAAGGCGAGGTTAGTAGCTCGAAGGTATTTTCAAGAAGAAGGTAATCGATTTTGATGTAACATTTGCACTCATAGAACATTTTGTAGCTATTTGCATTTTACTTGCCCATTCTTGTTTTAAGAAAATTTCAAGCTTTACCAAATGGATGTTAAATCCAAATTCTAAATGGTTTTATTCAAGAAGAAGTCTATGTAAAACAACCTCCAGGGGTTTAAAATTTTTCTAGGCCAAATGATTGTTTTTAAGGCCTTGTATGGTTTAAAACAAGTACCTGTGTATGGTATGATAGACTTAGCTATTTTTGCTAAATGATTCTACAAAAGGTAAAGTTGATACTACTCTCTTTGTTTGTGAAAAAGGGCAATATTGTTTAAACTTGTGCATATTTATGAGAATATTTTTGGTGCTACTAATGAATATTTGTGCAAGATATGGTTTTCTAAGTTGATGCAAGGTGTACTTGAAATGAGCATGATTTCTTGCTTGGACTTCAAATCATTCAATGCCAAGTAGATGGTTACATTTCAAAAGAACTCTTGAAGGAGTTAGGCATTGAAGAAGGAAGAATCATTCCAACCTCTATGGCTATCAATGAAGAGATTGACAAAGGTTGAGAAAGGCATGTCGGTTGACAAACAAATTCGAGGTATGTCTTCTTGTATTATTCCTATAGAATCGACATTCCATATACCTTATGTCTATATGCTCGACTTCAAAAATTATCCCAACGAATCTCATTAAAGTGCCATTAAAAGAAATTTTCAAATATTTGAAAAGCACTTCTTCTTATGACTTGTTGTATCCAAAGCTTTAAAACGTTCTTATTTTTTTCGGGATAACAAGTTCGGTATCTATTATACGGTTATTCGTATTCAAAATTTGGTTCGTCATAATCGAACTAAACATATTGAGATTCGATATATTTTTAAGGGATTGTGATTTTTAACAAAAACTTGAGATGTGTTTAATTCCGTCTCAATGATAACTCGCGGACTTTTTGATCATTAACCGCCGAGTATTTTACCTCATTTCGAGCTTGATTATGACATAATGTATATTGAATGAGGTCTACGTTTGCATTTTGCACGTTTAAAAGCGAGGGGCGAAAAATCGGATTTTTGGATCAAATTTCGGATTTTCAAAACAGAAGAAAAAGAACCACTGGCTGATCAGGGTAAGGCCGACCCGGTCGCTTCGAGCCGTCCGACCGTCGCCCATGCCCCTGGGACCGTCGCCTGGATGATTTTTGGCTAAAAATAGTTCTGTTTCCAGACTTCGCCATTTTGGCTTATTTTGTCCATTTTTCGTCCCCTTCGCAAATTGCACACAAATTTCACTCCAAATTTGTTTTATTGCATACATTTTATATTTTGGGGATTATCTAGCTCGGTTATCATCATCATTGCTCGACTTTACCGATTGAATGGTAAGAATTTCACTATCTTTAGCTCAATTGGGTTGAACCCTTGAGTTTGTGGCTTATATGTATTTTTCTTGATGTAATTCATATATGTTTGTGATGAGCTTATTGATTGTTGATGAATGATATCTGTTATATTGTATTTGGTGATGAAAAACTTGGCTTGATTTCATTTACAAGGGCTATATATAACTTTTTCTATTTTTGACGCCCGCTAAGTGTTTGATAAAACGTTTCAATCAAAAATTCATCACCTACACGACTCTCTCAATTTCAAAAGTCTCATATATTTATAGAGATCATGTTTTCTGCAAATCAAATGATTTTTCATAAGCTTCTACAAGTCGTATGATTCGACTCTTCTATTTGGTTTAAAAGCTTCAATGTTCAAATGGCTCGATACATCGGTTTACTTGCGCACTTTGATAAGAATATATGATGTATTTATCGTGCTAACATTCTTTTTGATGATTCCAAAGGGGGAGAAACAGGTTATAAGCTCATTATCTCATAAAATCTAAGATAAGCTTAACGAAAAGAAGCTATAAGCTATGGCTTCATAAAGCCATAAGTTGTGGATCATATTTAGTCCACTTGGTGCATTATGGTTATGTATGAATCATGGTCCATTGGTTGTAGTATGGACTTATATACGGTTCTAATGATGTATCTTTGACAGGGGGAGCTTTTAAGTTATTGATACTTTAGCTCAATATCGAAAAGCTAATATTTTAGCTTATGTTTAAGTTGCTTCTATATTACTCTTGTTGTGCATGTTGATAGGGGGAGCATTTGCTATATGTGTTTGAATATCTCTACTCCCATCCTTGTGTTTTTGTTGCATGGAATGTTGTCGCTCACAACGGATAGTTCTCTTTAACCGGTAAAAATGTTTTGTTTTCAAAATCGATCTCGTTAAAATTGTTTTGGTTTGTAATCATCAAAAAGGGGGAGATTGTTTGATAAATGGTTTTATCATGATTTTGATGATTTTGTTTTTATACCAAAACAATGTTTTTAAAGGTTGTCCAAATACTCCTAAATGATTTAAAATGGTTTTAATATTTTCCGGAGTATTTCTTCAAGTTTATTTTCGATATAAATTGGACAACACTTTTGATGATTTTGTGTTAATGTATTTTTACACCAAAACAATGTTTCTAAAATGTTGTCCTAATACTCCCGATCGGTCTAAAATATTTTTACTATTTTTTAGAGTATTTCTTGAAGTTTATTTTCGATATAAAATTGGATAACACTTTTGTTTTGAGGTCAACCGGTCGCCGTATAGGGCAACCCGTACCTGAAAGTTGAGAAAAACAGAAAACTTCATGTTTGCGAGAAAATGGTCGGGCAACCGGTCGCCCTATAGGGCAAATAGGTGCCGTCGAATCGCCGACCCCTTGGGCGACCGTGCACTGGAGCAAAAATTGAAACATAACATTTGCCCTCGTTTTTTGAAGTTGTGCGACCGGTTGAAGTAAGGGACGACCGGTCGAACCCTATGTCGACCGGTCGCCCTATGTAAATATGTATTCTCATTTTCAAACGTCTATTTGTGCGCGACCGGTCGCCCTTTAGTTTGACAGCAAAATTATAACCGTTGTGCAGCAGACCATTCTTCCTTAAAATGTGGGATTGTTCTATAATCTGATTTTTGTATCCTTATGAGACAACCATATTTATTTTAATCTCTTTGTCTTATTTGTAGACAAAAGAAAACATGGAGGAGCCCATGAAGGAGCCTATGTTGGAGGAGCCTTTGGAGGAGCCTTTGGAGGAGCCTATGTTGGAATTCAAATTTGAAGGCTCTCCTATAAATAGATGAAGGCTTGAGGGATCATATACAAGACTTGATAAAAACAACAAGAGATATCACAAGCACATAATCTTTGTTATTCATTTCAACATTCTTGTTGTAATAGCCTAAGTACTATCACTTTCACATCTTGAGGTCTAGGCTTTCATTCTTGATTACACTTGCACTTTTGAGTTGTAATATTTTTTCAAAGTGTAATCTTGATTGTAATTCATCAACCAAACACAAGATATCCTTGTGAGTGTTCTTGTGGTAAGAACACACTTGGGTGAGCTAGGTGTTAGGTGTAAGAAGATTGTGGTAATCTTCACAAGGTGCCGTTTGAAGATTGTGGTAATCTTCAAGTGAGATTGTGGTAATCTCAAAGGTGGTGTTGAAGAAGAGTGTGGTGCTCTTCAAGGTGTTGTTGTAAGTTGGTGTTGTATTAATTTGTGGTAAATTAATAAAACCTTTTTCTTTTTGAAATCCATCCTGGGGTGGTAGAGGATTAGGGATATCTTTAAATCGACGGTGTTGTTTACATTCCGCACCTTTATTATTGTCTTTGAGCAGGAAAGATTCGAAAAGATGGAGATAATCTATTCACCCCCTCTAGATTATCGTAGGCTTGACTTGGGTTGAACATATAAATCTCTTAATCATGTTGTATCATCAATTAGAATTTATCTTAAATCGACGTGTGTTGTTTACATTCCGCACCTTTATTATTGTCTTTGAGCATTCGGTTCGAGAAAGAGGGCGAAATCGAAAAGATGGAGATAATCTATTCACCCCCCCTCTAGATTATCGTAGCCGCTTGGACTTACAGAAGGTTCCAATGGGAAGATATTATACATATAAATCATGCAATGAGGTAATCATGTTGTATCATCAATTAGAATTTATCAATGAGGTAATCATGTTGTAACATCAATACTTGTTTATGGGATCAAGTATTTATGTATTCTTTTGTCTACAACAAATCAAGGTATCCACATTAGTAGTCGGTTGAAATAAAACCAGACATTTAACTAAATGGAACCAAGTATTTGTTGTGCCAATAGATATACATAAATCAAGAAACACCACCAAACAAAAATGTATAAGCTAAAAATATATTAATGATACAAACAATGAAATTTAATATGAATCTACAATCATTCTTTATCCTTCATCAAGAGTTTCACCTTATTTCCTCAACAAAATAAACTTAGAATAACATGAAGAAATTAGATAAAACAAAAGATTGAAGAAAAACTAAAGCAAACATTTTATAAAATACTAGAAATCTTACTATAATTTAAGAAAGCAAGAAATAAAAATTCTTTTGAACTTTGTAACTCTAACTCTCTCTACATAAAACTTATGCTCTTGGCAAATGCTAATGCCCTCTATTTATAGCCAACACAAAATTAATTTACAATTATTTTATTCTTTAATTTTATTACAAGTAAGAAAATAAGGAAATCAACACCAACTTTGTCACCTTCTTTGACTGGTCATTTTGTCCATGATTTCAGCCATCTATCCAACCAAGTGGCTTAAATTTGAATCTAATGATGGTCATCAGATGGATGGGCATAGATTTGAAGATATTGGTGGTTGGGAAGTATCTAAGGGAAACGTGGATAACGTTCCCATTGGAGCTCCAACTTGATGATAATTTGACAAAGTATGGCCGAAGACTGTAAACTTAGCGCTTCTTCGAAGGCAACCCAACCCAGTGCTTGATTGCCTAGGGCACATAAACCCGTCCCCTGCCCTCATTTTGTTTATTTTAAAAACACACCATTACCTTCTCTTGGTGTGTGCGATGGGATAAACATTTTCACCACCAAAGAATCACACAATTCCCATTCCCTATTCACAAAGAAGCAATCTAACACCACACACATCATCTTCATGTTCTCCACTCATTATTATGTAAGTTTGCTTCATTTCAAACCCCTCCCCATGGTTTCACCCTAGTCTTTATTTGGCTTTGTGGTGGTTTGTTGTTGATTTGCGGATTGTGGATTGAATGTCCCTGCTAGAATTAGATTTTGGTGTTGAATTTTTGGATTGAAATGAATTATCCATTGTATTTACCATCCTTTCCGAAATTTATGCATACAAGGTGTTTGATCAAATGCCCCAAATACACATTTCACATTGTTCAGTCCTGCCTTGCATATTTATGCTTGCCTTCTCGTCATGATGCTACATCTTCCACTTGGGTGCATTTTGTACATACTTTAATTGTCGATTTCTCACCCATAACCGAATTCTATGATTCCATGAGTTTTGTTTTCTTGTTTACCTTGATAGGTTACAAAAATGCGAAATCAAAATGGGCACGGGCCAAGGCAAAGGGAAAGAAAAGGCTACTACCTCGGAGGAATACAACAACCACAGGCTTGTGCGCAAGAAAGCAAGTGCGCTTACATGAGACGCTTTATACACGTAGTAGTACCATATGATTCCGATAAGGAGCCTTAGCTCATCGGCTACTAGGAAAGTCATTTTCTCACATTTTCATTGAGGACATTGTTGTTATAAGTTTGGGGGTGTAATCTGTTTTTTATTCATTAAGTCGATTCTTGAGTAAAAAAAACAAAAAAAATGGAAAAATAGAGTCTTGAGTCGAGTCGAGTCATTTGTGTAACTGTAAAACTGCATGACTAAGTGAATTTGTTGAATATGAGTTGAATGGTCAAAAGAACATGTGTTTGAACTGTGATCTACTATTATTCCTATTTATTTCATCTATGTGCTTAATCTGTTGATTTATTTGGAGCTAATTTATCCAGTTGAGTGTTTACTGAATGATCCCACCGGATTCTAGAACTTGTTTGAACACTAGTCGAGGCAAAATCCTAGGTGAAGTAACATTAACGAAGTGATTTAGGCCATCTTTGAACAAGCTAGAGCTAAAAATGCCTATCTTTATATTATATATTTTCCCTAGTGTCCCCTTTTGAGCATTGTAAACTTGTTTCTTTGGCAGTCAATCTAATACCCAGAGCCTACATGTGAAAATTCTAATTACCCCTCACTCATACACACAAGTTACAGAACAATATTGAATGTTGAGAAGGGTATGATGAACAGGGTATATGTTTAATTGCGTGAAGATGCCCGAGAAGTAAAAATATTAAATCCCATATATAGAATATGCAAAAGATTAATTTTGGGGGTTTCGAAAAAAGAAAAAGAAAATAATCAGCGGGACTGAAGGTTTACGAAGTGAGAACAAGGGGAATGTTAGAAAGTAGAGGTTGGATATTAACTGGTGATGTGAAATAGTTGATAATTGTGTATTTGTGTGATTTGAGCCACATAACCCTATATTTTCCTACCTTACCCTATGCCCATATTACATTACCCTATGCCCACATTACAAGCTTTGAATGCCCTATTGATCATTGTGTTACATTAATCTACATTAGTGGAGATTCGTGTGAAAGAGAAGCCTATGGAGTCCGGTAAGCATCTCACCTTTATATTCAGAAAGTGGATCATCTTGAAAATACTTGATTGTGTGAATTATCCAGATAATGAAAATGGAGTTGTCACGAACATTCCACACTCATGAACACATTGTTAAAGCGCGTTCTTGATTGATAGTGAAATGAATTGACGAATGAGATTGGTTGTGAAGATTTTCAAATAGTCTGTTTGAGTCAGTTGTTGATATTTCTATTTCCTTCCTGTCTTTTGTTTTTCAAGATTCTGTAATTGCTTGAGGACAAGCAAACGTCTAAGTTTGGAGGTATTTGTTAAGTTGATTTTATACCAATGTATTAAGTATTCTAGACTAGGATTTTGCGTTTTTGTTTTTGGTATTTTAGTGTTGTTTGAGTCCATTTTAGTTCATTAGTTGTTACTAGGGATTCGATACAGATTATGGTAGCCGAAATTGATTGAAAACAATAAAAAACGTGTTTGGAAGGAGGAAATCACATTTAAGGAAGAGAAAAAACAGAAAAAGATCACACAAGGCCGTGGTGCCGCAACGTGGGGGTCCAGATTACTACAAGCTCCAAATTGCTGGGGCACGGCAGCACTCATCTTAGGCGACGCAACGCACGATTGGGCGAGGGCGACGAGTGCACATTGGCGATGCAACACTATTCCTTAGCGTCGCAGCACACATCCATCGGAGAAAATTCTTATATTTTATCTTTTGGGGTTTTTTGGCGGATATTGGGCCTATAAATACAACAAATGACGCACGGAGAAAGGGTTGAACATTATTTTGAGCACAACGCAAGGAAACAAACACGGAGCTAGGGTTCGGGATGACAATTGAAGGCATATCTCATCTGGACACAGATAAAATTCCTTCTCTTCTCTTTTAAATTCTTTCTTTGTTTTCTTTGTCAATTTTTGAGATGTATAATTACTTCTTCATGAGTTTTTGTACATCCAATATGAGCTAAACCTATTTTTATAGGGGACTGATGTAGCTTACATTTGAACCTATGTTTTGATTTCCAGTTTATGAGATTTGCATGTTATCTAATCTATTTGTGCTATTTGAAGTGATTGCATCTGGATTATCTGATCAATAATCTAGATTGTTTGGCGTGTTTGATTTGACACTCGAGAGAGGTAATTGAATGTCTGGCCATAGAATATCATAACTTAGGGTTTCATAGAACTGAGAGGTTTATGAATTCTTCGAAGTCCGCGATAGAGTATTCATTGAGCGCATTAGGGATTTATTTATGATTTTTATAGAGATATCGAAATCAGGATTGAAACCTAAGATCACTTGGCACTCGAGAGAGGAAGTGATAAAGAGTAGGAATATTAGGCTTATAGATTAATAACATGTGATTAATAAACTAGATTGAGAACATAGAGGATAACTAGGTGAATCAAATCTCTAGAATTCATATCTTAAGTGTTTGATAATTTGTCTGAACCAACTTGTTAGTTTAATTTTAGTTTTCTTTTTAGTTTAACAAAAATCCATCTTTTTTTGATTATCTAGATAGAATTAAGCTATTATAATTACAGTACTTAGTATAAAATTCGATATCAATCCCTGTGGAGACAATAACCCCACTTTTAAAACTATATTAAAACTTGATACCGTACGCTTGCTGTAATAAAATCACAATCAATAATTGTCCTAGGACCTTCGCAAAGTCCTTAGCCAATAAACATCGGAAGCAACTTGAGTCTGGGAGACCTTGGCAAAGTCCTTAGCCAATAAACTTGAGAAGCAACTTAAGCCTGGGAAACCTTGGCAATTGTCCTAGGACCTTGGCAAAGTCCTTAGCCAATAAACTTGAGAAGCAACTTGTGTCCGGGAGACCTTGGCAATTGTCCTAGGACCTTGGCAAAGTCCTTAGGCAATAAATTTGAGAATCAACTTGAGCCTGGGAGACATTGGCAATAGTTCTAGGACCTCAAATAAGTCCTCGAACTTGTACAAGCCTAACCTTTTTTTCCGAATTTCTCCATTTTTTTTGCTTGAAAATGGTAGCCATGATTGTGATACCTTTCGATTTTTGGGCATTCACATGAATGCTTGGTCTCCCTAGACTCCAAAATTTAGTCCTCAGCTTGTCCATACTTGGCAAGTAAGTTAACATGTATCACATGACCTTAGAATAACAAAATATATTCACGTGAATTCTGCAGAAGTTTTTTGGACAAACTATTGGTAGACCTTGTTATATATGCCAAGGGCTAACCTCAGATTCTTTGAGCCAAGCCTCTGATAATCCTTTCAACTCTTTTCAATTTGGTATATTCATCAGCTGAAGTGTGGCTTAATCCTTTCTCGTCACTTTCAGGTTGGATATTTTGCTCCCTGGGAATCAAACTAAGGCCGTGAAGTAAGTCCTTAGCTCTCAAATTCTTGACCATGTCTCATGAGAATGAACCCTCGGATTGTATTCCTTTAGCCGAGCATCGCCAAAATACCCACAAATCTCCGGTTCTTGATCCCGAGGATGTAATTTCAACTCTTACCATAGGAGAACTAAAAAAGTTTAAAGCGATGTCTTATTTCCCCAGGCACTGGGAATGTTATATCCCACAGGCCGGTGAAGGTGGTTTAAATATATTGCCTCCAGGGTGGTTGTGCCTAAATAAGAGTATGTTTCATTCGGGTCTAAGGTTTTCTCTTCACCCTACCAGTATATGGACGTTTGTACAGATGATCACCAATGAGAGTGTACCAATCTGAGCAATAAACGATTCTCCTTGATTCATGTTTGTCCTCTGGAAACTTTCCATCCTTTAAATAATTTGTTATAGGGTCAATCCAACTAGGCTCTTGGTCTACGCTCATAACTCAATCTTCTTTAATGCTTCGGTTGGGAAGGATCTCAGTTGGTACTGTCCTGATTAGTTCATGATAAGGTGAAGTTGTGAGCTTAGATAACACATCAACCTTAGCATTTTATGATTGCGGAACATGTTGTATATGGAAGTAATCAAGCTGAGCTATCAGATCCTTCACCTTCCTAAGATATTTGACCATTGTGGTATCATTGGCCTCATAATATCATTTGACTTGATGAACCACTAACTGAGAGTCACTATAGCATTCCACTTACTTGGCTCCAACCTCTAATATTATCTTTAACTAAGTAATTAGAGATTATACTTGGCCTCATTGTTTGATGTCTTGAAATCAAATCTTAAGGCATAATCAGAGACATAACCCTCAGGGCTTGTCAAAGTTAGGCCAGCGCCACTTCCTCCCTGGTTTGAAGAACCATCGACGTACAATGTCTAGATGTTGTCTTTGCCTTCAGTGTCATGGTTGGGCTCATTCTCGATTGTCGAGGTTCTGACAACGTCATTGCTGGCAGTGCATTTCACTACGAAGTCAGCCAAGACCTGGGCTTTTATAGCGGGTCGAGGTTGGAATTGAATGTCAAATTTTCTAAGCTCAATAGACCATTTTACCAACCTCCCTGAAGTCTCTGGCTTTTGAAAGATTTTTTTTAAAGGTTTGTCAGTGAGCACCACCATAGTATGTGCTTGGAAATATGGTCTCAACTTATGAGCTGAGACCAGTACTATGAAAGTCAACTTCTCGATCTTTAGATAGCGCACCTCAGCACCTCTAAGGACTCGGCTTACATAGTAAATTGGTTTTTGAAATCCATTTTCTTCTCCAAGAAATACAGAACTTACAACTGCATCTAAGGATCCAAGATATAGTTATAACACATCTCCTCAAAAGCCCTCTGACAATCATCGGTCCATGAGAAATCCCTAGCATTTCTTAGAATCTTGAAAAATGGTAAGCTCATCTCTGCAGATTTTGACAAGAAATGACTAAAGGCAGTCAATCTTCCCGTAAGTTTCTGAACATCATTTACTGATTGGGGAGGGTTCATGTCCCCTAATGCTTTGATTTTCTGTGGATTGGCTTTGATCCCTCGTTGAGTAACCATATAGCCAAGGACTTTCTAGAGGTTACGCCAAAGGAAAATTTTCTGGGTTAATTTTCATCTTGTAATATCTTCACCCTGAAAAGGTTTCATTGAGGTCTGCTATATTCTCTGCCCATTGGCTCTTCACTAACATATCATCCGCGTATACTTCCATATTTCGTCCAATCTGACCTTTGAAGATTTTGTTCACCAATCTCTGGTAAGTTGCCCCTACGTTCTTTAGACCGAAGGGCATGGCCTTGTAACAATACAATCCTCGTTCAGTGACAAACGAGGTCTTTGCTTCATCATCTGGATGCATTCTTATTTGAAGATATCCCTGAAATGCATCCATGAAGTTAAGAAGTTGAAATCCAAACGTGGCATCCACCAGTTGGTCAATCCTGGGGAGAGGAAAGCTATCATTTGGACATGTTTTATTTAAGCTCGTAAAGTCTATGCACATTCTCCAATTGCCATTGGGTTTATGATCTAGAACAACATTTGACAACCAGTCAGGGTAGTCGACCTCTCTTATGTAATCAACGTCTAGGAGCTTTTCCACTTCTTCATTCATGGCTTGGATTTTATCTGGTGTGGAACTTCTTTTCTTTTATAGGTCTGAAGTCAGGGTTCACGTTAAGTTTATGAACTATGACATCAGGATCAATCCCTGGCATGTCAGATGGACTCCATGCAAATACGTTAGTGTTCTCCCTTAGGAATTGAACAAGTTTTGTTCGTACCTCTTCATCCAGCAAAGACCCTATCTTCACAACCTTTTCCTGGTTCCTTTTATAAAGTGGAATAAAAATAAGGTCTTCCACTGGTTCACCCAACTTCTGACCTTTGTCTTCAGGCTCCAAGCTTTCAATAGCTAATGTCTCTGAAGATTTTATCTTTCCTTTGAGTGAATCAATGTAACATTGTTTTTCCACTCCTTGGTCTCCTTGGGCTTGTCCAACACCATGTTCAGTGGGGAACTGCATGAGCATACGGTATGTGGAAATAATGTCCCTCTTTTTATTCAATCCTGGTCGTCCAAGGATGACATTGAAACTAGAAGGTACCCTTACAACCAGAAAATCATTCATAACTATTGTATGTTCAGGTCGGTCCCCAGCAGTGAGCGGGAGAGTATTATTCCTTCTGGTTCCATAGCCTCCCCTGTGAAACCAACCAATGGAGTTTTCACAGGCTTTAAAAGTTCTTTACCAATTCTCATTTTTTCAAAGGCATCATAGAACAAGATGTCTCCGAACTTCTATTATCCACCAAAACCCTCTTTACCTCATAATTGGCTATGGTCAGGCTAATAAAAATAGGATCATCATGTAGGGTAAGGATTCCTTCCAAATATTCATCGATGAATGTAATAGATTCATCTGTCTGAGGTCTCTTTCCTCGTGCATCTTCTGTTTGATATTGTCTAGCACATGATTTTCTAGCGAAGTTGGTTTCTCCTCCTGAAAGCCCTCCTGCAATATAATGGTTATGACTTCTGCTGCAGGTGGATGGTCTCTCCTCGGACTTCTACCCCTTTGGTTTCTCATATTGGGGCTTCGTTCTCTTGGATTTCTTTCTTTAGATGGAGAACTTCCTCTTGTTGTCAGCCACAAAACTAGCAAGATAACCTCTTCGCATCAAGTCCTCAATTTCATTCTTTAAAGTTTTGCAGTCTTCAGTGTCATGACCATGGTCACGATGAAATCTGCATTACTTGTCGTGACTTCTCATATTGGCAGGGTTCCACATTTTTTAGGGCCACTTGACGTTATCCTTATCTCTCTAATGTACATCAAAATTTCATTCTTAGATGTGCTCAAGGGAGTGTACCACTCGAAACTCAGAGGGTTAGCTCGATCCTTCGAGGAACTAGTAGTGATAGAATGCCTATCCCAAACCTTTTTCTTCTTTGTGTGTTCATTATCGTCATTCTCATCTTTCTTTCTCTTTTTGTCCAAAGACTCATGTTTGGCATGTATCCCAACCTTAGACATTTCTTCGGTATTGATATACTTTTATGCCCTATTAAAAAGGTCAACCAAGGTCAATAGAGGATGTTTTTCCAAAGAAAAGGTAAATCGTGATGTTTTTCGGACATCATTCATAAATGCTGCCAAGGCCACTGATTGGTCAAGATCCTCTATCTTAAGGGATTCTTTGTTGAAACGTTTGATGAAGTCTGTCAAGGATTCATCTTATTACTGACGGACACCCATCATATGTGTCGAGGCCTTCTTATACCTTTTGCTGCTTACGAAGTGGTTGAGGAACTCTTGATCCAATTACTTAAAAGATGAGATGGATACTGCAGGGAACGAGGAGAACCAAACCCTTGCACTTTTTCTTAATGTAGCAGAGAACGCTCGATATTTGATGGCGTCGGTCTTCCCGTGGAGCATCATATGAGCTTGAAAATTCTCAAGATGATCTCGAGGGTCCGAAGTTCCATCATAATTCTCCATCTGAGGCATCTTAAAGCTAGAGAAAATTTATTCCCTCGTGATACCTTTAACAAAAGGAGATTAGTGAGGGAAAAGAGATTGGTGCTCGGCTTCATGACTTCCTTCCACATTACCCCTAGCTTTTCATTCATTTCTTCCAATTTCTGTTTAAGGTTGTTCTCTTCAACAATCTCAGTGCCTAACCTTCCATGGTCTCTTCTAGATCTAACTTCAGCTTCATTGTTGAAAACTTTGGATCCTTGGGCTTGGCTAATTTCTTTCTCTTTGTTAGGCCTATTACCCAAGGACCCCTCTTTGTCAATGAGTAATTTTAGTTCGTGAAGATCTTCTTCCATCCTTTGTATATGTTGGGTGTTTACGACTGGGATTCCTTGATTGTCCCGAGTCCTATATTCGTGAATAAGATCCTCCTTGTGTCTCGATGCTCGAGAGTTAACACGACTACCCTCGGCATGTCCCTAGGCCAAGGTTCGAAATGCGTATTTCGACTGGTATTCCTTTTTTGCGGTGCCATTATTGCTCAGATCTAATCGTCGTTCCCATAGACGGCGCCAACTGATGATGTATAAAAATCAACTAATATGAGGACCTACAATGCCAAGGAGGAGATCTGAGGTTGACCGGACGTCAGTGTAAACCTACAAAACAGAACCTCGGGTGGTCCTAGGGTAGATACTCCGATACTTAAGTTAGTGTTTGCTCGTAGAGATTGTGAGTAGTGAGTTTTTGTATCCTCATTACCTTGAGCCAAGGTCCTCTTTTATAAACTTTGATTACTACCTGGCCAAGGACTCCTCCCGAGGTTAGATGAGGTTAGATTCCCTAGCGATTCTTCAGAGGTTGGACTCCTCAGTCAGTTAAGATAAGTCTTATCTCTAAATAGTTGTCATCTTAGTAGTATACACGTGTCACATTCTTATAATGCTACATGTCAATGTCACAATTATCCTCATCACCTTGTAAGATTGAAATCCGGGGACCAAGAGCTTAATTAACTGATGTTGTTAACTTGCGATTTGCTAGCTTTTTATGAAGTGTCATCAGGTTTTGACCGATGTTGTTGATTTCTTTGAGCTCGGTGGAAAACCGATGTTATAAATGATTTAACATCGGTCTGTAACTGATTTTGTTCTTACAAAAATGATGTTGTTGTATTGGGTTCAACATCAATTTTGGTAGAACGACATCGATTTTTGTATATAACAACCATCAAACATGAAAGCAAGAAACAACATATCATTAATGCTAATTCATCCAATCACATCAAAATAATTTCCAAAAGGATAACACTAGTATCAACAAGTCCAAACAACGCATACTAAACTACATAACTTCAAAAGTGTCAATATACCAATTAACATCAAGTATAAGCACATGATCAATACATACACTACACACATAAATATAATAATTTCAAAATGGTATAATAATATCCAGTTTCCCAATATTTTAATGAAGGCATCAAAAGACTCCAAATTCGCTAACTTCTCCGCCTTCATGCAAAAACTAGATGAGCTGAATCATCCAGGAGTACAAAATGTACAACTAACAACTATTACTTCTGATCACCTGCACAATACAATTAAAAGATTATAACTCAAAAGCAGAAAGTAATTCAAATTTTAAAGACATGCATAATAAAATACTCGAAATAAATCTATCTAACAATTTTAAGTATTCAATAATATTAGAGGAAATACTGACCAAGACATGTATAATAATATTGTTTATTTCAAATACACCTTGCATAGGTGTAATACATCCATTTAAACACCACTAATTAGCTAGTAGAGGGAGAAAATAAAATAAGATGTAGGGAAGCTAATGGTAATGCAGTTTGATGCACAAGCATATTAATTAACAGCAAAAAGCCAATGCTAGCAAAAGGTTCAGCACCAGAACTAACTAACAATGTGAATCAGAAGATAAAGAGCATCATGATATAGTAAAAGAATATGAGCAGAGCACTTACTTGTAGATGCAACAATTTCAAACGTGGTAAGTTTGCCTCTAGAAATTGGATAAGGGTTTATCTCTAGCCCACTGACCTTGACAACATAGTCCTTATCTGCAATTTATTCAAATGACAAAGGTGACAAATATGCAACAAAAAGAAAAGACAATTGAAGAATTTACTTTCACAAAAAATATTCTTTATCTAGAACAGACAATGTTATATCAAAGTAGATGTAAACAGGGGATGATACATATTTACATAAATGGGGTAAAGCAACAACACGCATGTAACATCATTTACAATCTGGATGTAAGCCGCCAACTCCCCAAATCCAACAATAAAACAAATTTTTTTTTAAAAAAGGGATAATAATTACAAAAACTACTCCTAAAGTTTAGCCTAATTACAAAAAACTACAATTATTTTCTTTCAAAATAACAGAAACCTCCTTTAGGTGTTACAAACACCCATTGAGGTTTGTATTTACCCAACAAACACCCCCTTCATGATGAAATTTGTAAAGTAGAAACAAATGCCAAGTGGATATTCATAATTTTGAAAGGTAACTGTGTTTTTTTTTCTAATTAGGCTAAATCTCAAAGGTAATTTTTGTAATTAGCCCAAAATAAAAATAAACACCAAACCAAATTTGCATACAATAAAATTCACAAAATGATATCTGCATACAATAAAATTCACAAATTACATGTACAATCATAATCAAAGGTTCCATTTGTACATGACTGTCTTGAGCTCTTATATTAAAAATTAAAACTCAAAGTAAGACAACTGAAAAACTTTAAGCTACATGCAACAATTTCCTTATTTTAAGAACAAATATTTCAATTCAGAATTTTAAATAAAAATAAAAAGCAAATATTTCACAGTAAACACCAAACCAAATTTTCTAGACCAAAACAAACCTTCCCCATCACCATCATCTTCACAAAGTGCAACACTACTACTTTTCTTCACAAGCCAAATGGACAAGATCTCTGAGTCTAAGAAACTAAATCTAAGTATAGAGTCTAAGGGGAATGATTGCAATGACAAGTACCAAAGACACACATAATCAACTTCATAATCGGGCCCACAATAAGCTCATGGAAGCAGATGCTCAGTCAAAGACAAATTAGCAAATGAATCTCAATAAAAAATTTAACAAAAATTCAATAACAAAAGTTACATCTTGGCAACGTTAAATTACAAATGAAGCTACAAAAACCAAAAACAAAAGTATAACACAGAGAATTAAGATAAACTGGGAGCTAGGGTTTTCAAAATTTGGGGATTTTTGAAATTCCTTAACTAAATCAACACCACAACGACAATGGGCAACGAGTTTTGACTATCGGCCACTTATAATAGTGGTGGTGCTCGATAGCTCGAGCTCGACGGGTGGTGGTGGTGCACTAGTGCTTCGAGTATTCTACGATGGATTATCAGTCAGATGAAGGGTTTATGTTTTCGAAATTCGAACCTGCTTCAGACGGGTTCACTGTGAGAGCAACGGCGAAAGGTGGAAGGCGGCGGTGAACGGCTTCTCTTGTTACCGTCGAGGGTTAGGCACTTCAAGACTCCTCTTTTAAGTTTCAATTTTGTTTTTCTCTTCTAAGTTTCCTTGTTTTTTTTTGACGTATTCTCCTCAAGTTTTTTGACCCACAGTGACATAGCACAAAAAGGAAAAGTTGTCATTCCTTGTGACACTTTTAGTTTAATGAAAAATGAAAAATAAATGTATTGGAACCAATGGACCAGGAATGAATAATCTCTTGTAGGGATGGCAATAGGGCGGGTCGGCCAGAACCCAAGACCCGTCCCGTGCCTAGAACGGGTCGGGTCAACCTGCCACGGGTCGCGTGATGGGTCGACCCGTTCTGTCCCATTTTAAATTAAATTAAATTAAAAAAAATAAATTGAAAAAAATATACATTTATAAAATTTATTATTATCAAATTATAAATATTAAATATAATATAAGAATACATAAAAATTATATTATAATATATATTATATATGCAAAATATATATTAAAATATATTTTTAAACTAAAAACTCTAGGCGGAGCGGGGCGGGTCAAAATTGCATCCCTATTATGTTGTATTAATCGTTGTAGGGAAATATACAAAAATGGTCACGTAACTTTATCACTGTTGTTAAAATTGTTGTCTTTAAGAAAAATAAATGATGTTAATAGTGATGTTATAAACAAATATAAGGTGGTCAAAGACATCTGTTGGAATAACCGATCTTAAACATGATGTTATAAACCAAAAAAGGGGTGGTCAAAGACATCAGCTCCTAAAGACGATGTGTAATAGCGAAAAAATCCGCTCATACACATCGCTTCACTTAAAACATGATGTTGTATAGTGTAAGACATCATGAAATTCATGAAAACGATGTCTTTTAAGCGATGTCTTTGACCGGATTTCTTGTAGTGATGGCTTGAAAATAGTACCATAAGATTGTTGTTGTCACATAAATGGTCCAGCCTTTAGTAAATTAACGATCAAACCTGTCAAATTGACAGTCAAACCTGCGATTTGGGACTAAAAGTGAGAATAATGGGACTAAAATCATCAGATGCTCACTCTAATGGGACCAAAAGTGAATTTTTCTTTAAAAACTAAATATAACTAATATCTATTGTAGGTCCCAAGGGTGAGTTGTAAGGTTTAGAAGGATGGGGGTTGAATAAACCTTACCAAATTTTTTGATTTAGTCCTTTCAAAATATATTCAGAATTAACACAAATCAGCTAAGTCCGTGAGGGACATCAAGGTTGGCTTACTTCAGCAAAGTTACCCACTCAATAGACTTGACTGAGCTGTTGATAGTATAACTCAGTTGGGATCAACTAACACTTAATTTTACAGTTGATTTGTGTTTTGTTCAGCGAAAGACTTTTTACCCTTAATGTTTTAAACTTGTTTTCAGGAAAGGTTATTATCAGTTGAGTTCAACAATTATGACTTAGCAGCAAATACAATTAATGTGCAAGAAATTTAAAATGTTGTAAGTAAATATGACACAAGCAAATTTTATAGTGGTTCGGGGATAGGATAATTCCTCTAATCCACTCTTCTCCAACTCATGGAGGAATTCACTAAGTAACAAATCTGGGTTACAAAGTTGTGAAGAGTCCGAGTCAGCCTTCATCACACAGTTGGCTGCTCCTGGGACTCAGCTTCTTCACAAAACAGTTGTCTTGCTACTTCAGCCCCTTCGAACTCTTGGAATTGATCACACGGCCTTCCAACGAGCTCAAAGCTTCTGGTTCAAACTTGAATGTTACTACTACTCATTCAACCTTAGAGAGTAGACCCCTTTTGTTCTTCAAACATTTTCCTCTTCAACTTGATGAAGTAATCTTTCCTTCACTGAGTGTATTGGATTGAGTTCCTTCGATATTAGGCTTGAGGAATATTTTTAAAATAATGAGAGTATTTGCAGGTTTGCTTGAATGCTTGTATGTTTTTAATGAACTCGGTAACCTTCTCTCATTTGCTTCCTCAGCATTTTATAGTACTTATTCAAATATTTGCCCTTTGAAATGATAGGTAATTTTCAAATAACACTTCTTGGTCGTTGGCTTGTCTTTTCTTGATCTGCATCTTGTGATGGTGACATTTTCTCGTTTTAATGAAGTGTGCAGCTTTTCTGGTTCTGACACACCCTTACTGTTTCCTATTGGTTTATTTTATTTGCATGCTTCTAAGATGAGCACTTTTAGACATGTCAGCATGGACGTATTACTATAATAAGTAATGTCTTTGACTTCTCTGCAACGGATTTATCACAGTTGACTTGACTTGACAACTACTTTACCTCTTTGACTTGAGTCAGCTCCAACCTTTTAGGAATGACTCAACTACCTGTCAATGGACAGACTTAGCTTTCAATTGACTTGATATCACTTCTTCATTCTCTACTCAGTTGTTTCACAACTAGGTCTTCTCTTCTGTCGAGTCTGTAAGTTTCATCTTGACTTCACACAACTGACATACAGCTGGGTCTTTTTTTCAGTCTTCAGTCGAGTCTTGTAATACTCAACTTAGCTGACTTCAACTCAGTTCATGCAGTCCTATCTTTTATAAGTTGATTTAAAAAGAAAATGGGGTGCCAACTTTCTATTCTGAGTTTTACATGGTATCATCAAAATCTAAACATAAACTTTCCTAAAAATATCCCCCTTTTTGATGATATAAAACTTAAATAATTCTAGCAAAATAATCAGTGCAGTAACAAATAATGTATGTGTAGAATATGTCAATTTTTTTGATCATATCATTCTTGTACTTTACAAACACACTTTTACAAAGCTGTTACAAAGTGTACCATATACACTGTATCAGATCTATACTATCTATTACAATTGTATCAGAGCTTTTTTAAACCTAAAGTACAATAGGTATTAGAGCAATATGATATTACGAGAATACTAACATCTCTTGTATTTACAGTAAAGTAAAATACACTGAAGGGATTTCAGTCGTCTTCGACGCCTCGGCTATTTTCTTCTTCTCTCATCTTCTTTATCTCTCTCCATTTTCTTCCTTTCATAAGCTCTTTTAGCAGCAGGGTGTTCCCTTCGCTGCCTTTCTTCCCATTCTCGAATAGCTCTCATTCTCACCCTCTTGTTTTCTTCTAGCCTCCTCATTCTTGCGCTCCACTTCAAGTTTTGCAAGAGTGTCGAACCCAGCCCAGTAGTTGATTGCTTTCTTCTGTGGATCAATATACCTTACGTCTTTAGGTCTTGGTTGTGGTGGAGTACCTCTTCCTCTTCCTCTTCCACCACTTCCATACCTTCCCCTTCCTTGGTATGACTCAGCTCCTCCTCGAGGAGTGTACTTTACGGGGTGTCTTTCCAGTCGACCGACTGCTAGAATTTTGTTGCTTCTCAGCGGATTTGCAAAAATCGAGTCCTTTCTCCCAATAGAAGTCTCATGCCTATGGTAGAGTCATGTTCTTGAAATATCCTTCAGCCTCTAGAGTTTGAAACTCCCCTAGTGATCTAGGTTCAGATCCTGCATTAGCCATCGTGATTTTTTGAGGGGTCTTATAGCTGGGGAATCTTTTTAATAAACAATATGGGGGGCCTTCAAACCTTGCTTGAATATATTTTATCCTCTCGGAGTGCTTCTCACCTACCTTGTCGAACTCAGCTTCAATGGCTTTTCTTGACTGTTTGACTGCCATTTCATCTTTTTCTTCTACGGTAAGCTCTTTTGGTAGTTTGCTGAGAATCGAGGTTGTAACTTCACTCTACTGTGGGATTAGCAAACATGATTTTCAAGGGTGGCTTCTTCATAGAACTGCCTGCTCCCTTGTTTGCTTCCCATTTTACTCATTCCTTATCACTCTGTTGCCCTTCTTTCATCTTTTTCCCCCTTTTTGGCATCATCACCAAGGGGTATAGCCAAGTTAGGGAAAATCCTACTGAGTAGATTAATCTTATTATTCGTTGAGTCATTCTTGTCATGAGTCTTAGAGTGTGCTATTCTATATTCTGATCTTAAAGCTATGGACTCGGTTGCCATTAGCTTCATTTCAGCCTGAAGCACCTTTATCTGATGTTCAACATTGGCCTCCATTCTCTCAATTATGATTTGTGCTGAGCCTTAAGCAACTCCATATCAGTCAGATTGATCCATACTAAACATGTGGCCCCTTTTCCGCTACTGGAATTTGACATTATCTGAGCTCTAAACCACCATTTTCGCGAGTAGAGATTTAAAGTAGGTGACCTACTCACGCCTTAATGCCTTCACTTGTCCGATCCATTCTCTGATTCTCAACACTATCCCTCGGATATCTCCAGTGATAGTAGCATCTCTGTTGTCTAGATGTTGGTCTAACGCTGCAAAACCATGCTCGATCTTTGCTATCTAAGCACAAATGGCTTTGAAGGCTTTACAGAAGTCAGTTGTATCTGCCGACTGTTCCTCTGGCCATACAACATCGAAATCAAATCCAATCGGCATTATAGTGGACTCAGTTGGAGTTTTGATTTCTTTTGGAGAGACTTGGACATTATATCTGGCACGTTCCGCGGTTGACTCAACTTTAAAGGGTATGTGAGCTTCAAACAGAAAATACTCAGCGAATAAATCCTCAGGGAAAATGGGAATCTTCACATCCTCGACCTATGGAGCTTTTCCCTTCTCTTTCAAAATTTCTTCAACTCTGTGTGCCTCAGTTGTTTCAGCGTCATCGGCAGTTTGAGCAGTTGTGTTAGCCTGCTGAGCTGACTGATCCTCAGCTATCTTAACAACTTTCTCGGAATTAGTTGTTTCTTCCTGTTGAGTTGTTTGTTCCTCGGCTGACTCATCAGCTTCATTGGAAGGTGATGGAGCCATTGGGGATGGGCCATCAACCATTGTGAATTGCATTGGTGCATCCTTATCACTGGCTTGACTCCTTTTTGTCTGTGGTCCTCGTGGGCTTTTTCCTTACTTGATTTATCAACAGGGTTGGACTCAGCTTCATTTTCAGATTCCAGGAACTCAATATCAACATTCTCCTGAGAATCGTGAAGGGCACTGATCTTTTCTTCCTCAGCAACCTCTTCATTAGGAGTAGACACATCCTCAACTAATTTCTTACCCAGGGAATCTCAACCTCCTCTAGGCCTTCTCTACCCTCACCAGTCTCAACCGCTGATGGGCCTTGTACATTTCCTTTTGTAGTCTCAACTGCAGCAGGGTCTTCAGCAATTATCCCTTCAGCAGACAAAGCTGCTTTAGGGTCTTCAGTGGCATTCGTTGGAGTCTCAACTCCTTGGATTGCACTTTCAGGGCCAAGCATCTCAACTCCCGTGGCCGCACTTCCTTCATTTGCCTTAGCTGCATCAACAGCGTCATCGACATGCATGACAATTGAAGTTTGGTGAGAACCAACTGCCTCGAAAGCGTCATCAACTTGATCTGTTGAATCAGAACATTCTCACCATCGCCTCCAAACTCCATTTGAGGTTAGTCTCCCATAGCTATCTCCGATCTAGTTGTGGTGGTTCGAGTTTCTCCCTCAGCTGGCGCACCAGTCGAGTCTTGAGTAGTGGGGTTACTCAAAACCTAAGACCCAACTGTTTGTTCAATTGAGTGTTCAACCATTGGGACATGTGTCTCAACACCTTCTGCAAGGAGTGGCTTGGCTAAAGTACCCGTGGCATCACCATCCTTAGCTTCATCGCCATTCTTCATGCAATTTTATTCCTCAGAGTGCACAGGAGAGGTGGTTGCTTGAATATTTTTCACCATCTCCATTTTGTCAAGGCTAGGGGTAATCATGACAGACGAAGATTCCCTAGGGCCCCTATTCAGTTGTTGTTCGTGCATCTTCTTGAATTCCTTTATTGCTTGCATTAGCTCAGCTCATTCGACTTCAACAACAGATTCCAATTATTCCACATCACTGCTGGTAGTTGGCTAAGGCAGATTCAGGGCTTCAGTAAATGGGCAAGAATGTGGCTTTTGCGATTCAGCAAAGGCCTTTGTCTTCTCAGCCTCCTTAATTTTTGCATCTTCCCTTATAGCGTTCAACATATCTGCACAGTTGTCATCATGCAGTGCAGATCTTGCATCAACTCCCAAAAATGATATGAGGTATTCTTCCTCCTCAATGAATTCAGGCTGTTGAAATTGGGATCCGGCTTCACTAAGTTTCCATGATCTCCATATCCACAACCTTTCTCGAATTTCTAGATATGTAGGAGATAATATCACAAGTTCATCATCTTCTTCTTTCTCCTGCACAGGTGCAAGTGGAGCATGTTCCTCCTCAAGTGTCTGTGCATCAGTTTGAGGGAACTGAACAACTAACTCCTCAGACTGGTCTGTTGTGTCTGCTCTATGTTCTTCAGTTGTTTCAAGAACAACTAACTCTAGTTCAGTTTGCTGACCCACATCAGCTGACTCCTCTACTTCAGTGGTGATTACTTTACCACCTTCAACCTCTTTGGACTGCTCTTCCTGAGCTTCATCAGTCTCGTCCAGTGGTTGAATGTCATATTCAGCTGGCTTCTCAAGTTCTGACTTATTGAACAATCTTATTCTTTTGGTTGGAACCAGAGGGACTTCTGGTTCCACAACTTCAGGCTCATCAAAGGTAAAAGCCTTTTTGCATGTCTTCTACTTCTTAGACGCAGTTGCCTTTCTAGGTACAATAGTGCGCCTTTTCTTCACGACGGGAGAAGGTACAAGAGGTTCCTTCTTAGTCTTGGCTTCTCTTTTCTCATGATGATCACTCAACTGTCAGCTAACTCGATATAACTAATTTTCCATCTTGGCTCTTTCACTTGGGTTGAAAGTGAAACATTGCTGATTTTCATTTCTTCCTAATTTGACTCTGCTCATTGAGTCTTCTGAGCCTCCTAACTCAGCTCAATCAGACCTAGCTCATTCTTAAGCTCTTAAAATCTTGATTCACATAATGGCTTAGTGAAAATATCAGCTAACTGCTTATCAGTTGAGATGTTTTTTAAAGTGATATCTTTCTTTTCAACATTATCTCTTATAAAATGATATCTAACATCAATGTGCTTGGATCTTGAATGCAATACTATATTCTGAGTGATTTCAATAACACTTGTGTTATCACACATAATTGGAATCTCTTTATCTTGTATATAATAGTCTCTCAGCTATTACATCATCTATAGAACTTGGGCACAACAACTGCCTGTAGCTATGTACGCTGATTTAGTTGTGGATGTAGCTATTGAATTTTGTTTCTTATTGAACCAAGAAACCAATCTTTTTCTAAGCATTTGACAAGTACTTGAAGTACTTTTCTTGTCCACTCTACATCTAGCATAGTCTGAGTCTGAGTAGCCTATCAGCTTGAATCCTCCTTTTTTTCGATACCATAAGCCAACTTCTTGGCATCCCTTCAAATACCTTAGGGTTCTCTTGGCTGCAGTCATGTGACTTTCCGTTGGTGCAGATTGAAATCTAGCATATACACCTACAGCAAATGTGATGTTTGTCCTACTTGATGTTAAATAGAGCAGTGATCCAATGAGAGCTCTATATCTTGTTTGATCAAGAACTTTTCCATCTGCATCCATATCCATCTTAACTGAAGTGTTCACAGAGACCTTCACAGATGATTTTTCTTCCATACAAAATTTCTTCATTAAATCTCTGGTATATTTGGTTTGACATATGAATGTTCCATCTTTCATTTGCTTGACTTGAAGACCTAGGAAGAAAGTCAAATCTCCCATCACGCTCATTTCAAACTTCCCTTGCATGAGGTTTGAAAACTAGTCACATAGCTCTTTATTTGTGGATCCAAAGATGATATCATTCACATAGATATGAACAAGCATTATACTATCTCCATCTTGAATTCTGAAGAGTGTTCAATCAACTTTTACTTTGGTGAATCCATTGTCAATTTGAAATTGTGACAATGTGTCATACCAGGCCCTTGGTGCTTGTTTCAATCCATATAGTGCTTTCTTGAGCTGGTACACTTTATCACCATAAATTTTCTACTCAAAACCTGGAGGTTGCTCAGCATAGACTTCTTCTTCCAAAAGTCCATTTAGAAATGCACTCTTCACATCCATTTGATACACAGTAAAGTTCTTATGTGCAACATAAGTGATGGCTCAAAAGCTACTCTAGAAAACCGTAGGCAAGTGCACCTATCGTTTTACAGTATAGATTATAGAGTACCGAGTGTCATTCCCACGAGGATTGTAAGTACTAATAATTTTCGTCTTTTTGTTATTTAATCTAACAATTTTCATAGTTTTGTTTGTTAAAATGGATGAAAAATAGAAAATTTAAAATAATTGCAACTTACAAAAGATCAAATAAAAATAGATTGTAAAATAGGAAATCAAGATCTAGAAATGTGTTTGAATGTAAATCCCTCTATAATGTTTTTGTGATTTAACAAGATAAAGATACAACCAAAAACCCTTAAGCAAAAACCAACCTCTTTTAATAAAATCTCATGTTTTATGGACCGTAGAAACTCCCGATTTAAGTTAAACCCTCTATCGAGCACGGATAACTTCTAACCTCAAGTTGATTAACTGGAATCTCTTTCTAGTTAAAATCCTCAAAATAGCATTATAACAATTTGTGAATTCCCATATTTGGTTTGACCCTAATCCAGAAGATTTATGTCGTCCTACATCTAGGATTGCATGCAACTCTTTTCACTTATATATGTTATATTTCACCATGAATCTCTCGATTTCCCGGATAAAAAGTAAACTTCAAATCAATATCACATTAATGCCAATTTGAATGAATAAAGCATAATATAAGTGAATCACACAAATCATAAAGATTTTATTAAATATATTCAAACCTTAATCACAAATTCATTCTAGAGTTCATTACATTCAAACACTAGAAATTTAACTACACATGGCTTTGACAAAAGAGTATACTACACATGAAAATTTGAACAAAATGAGCATGGTGTACTTAGCTCTTATTCATGACCAATTCAAGACTTCCTCCTTGGTTGATTGCAATGATGTTGAGCTCCAAACCTTCTTCTCTATTTCTCTTCAACTTCCAACTCTACCTCTCTTTTATCCTCTCAATGTATTTTGCTTTGAAATGAATATACAATGAATCTCTCTATGAATAAATTGAATGAGTGAATATCTCTCCCAACTCAAACTCTTGGCTTTTATAGGCACCATCTTTGTGAAAGAACACATCAATAATGCCGTCTTTTGCTAAACAAATGCTCCACTTCCATAGTTGAGTTGTTTGAATCATTGTTGTCATATGATAATTGAGGGAACAATAGAGCTTGATGCATCAAAATGAGATGTAAAAGTTGCTCAAAGGTTGTCAAAAAAGCAAAAAGAGAAAGTTTCCGTAATTTCCGCCAAAGAAAATCCCAGACTGGACGAAAAGCACGCCCGTGCTTAAAAAGCATGGCCAGGCCGTGTTCGCGGATTTTGCCGAACACGACTGTGCTTCAAAAGCACGGCCTGGCCATGTTTGGTATGTCTTGGCCGAAAATTTGCTCGGTTTTGGCTCCTCAAACGCACGGCCGTGCTTTCAAAGCACACCCTGTCCATGTTTGACTGAAAAGACCCCGAAATGACTCATTTACATTGGGATTTCGAGTGTTTTTGCATCCATAATCCCCAGGGTATGTTATGACATGAAACCATGGCACAAAATTCACCAAAAACAGCTCCGAATCATCAATCTACACCAATAAAAGCACCTCGGAGTAATATGAACTATGAACAATCAAATATTTATGAAACTAACGGTGAAATAACTCAAATCATACTCAAATATACACATAAAACATGCATAAAAAGACCCTTATCAAACCACCTCAAACTTTGAACTTTGCTTGTCCTCAAGCAAAACATTAAATCAAAAAGAATGATTCAATAAATTACAACACACAAGAAATTTTTTTTTCAACACATTGAACACAAGTAGTCAAGTTTTTAGCCTTCTCAACCCGAATTAATCATTCTGTAAAAACACAATTTTGTAAAGCGATTGACTGTCAAGAAAGACTGTAATATCAACAGGCATTATTCAAACTTGAAATCATCACTCCACAAATATTGATAGTTATGAATAACTTCAATTCAATAATGTCATGAAAATACAAGAATTCAATGGATCATTGTAGTTAGCCTACTAGTCATATAACCAAGAATACAATAATGTCGTCCTATATCTAGGATTGCATGCAACTCTTTTCACTTATATAGGTTCTATTTCACCATGAATCTCTCGATTTCCCTGATAAAAAATAAACTTCAAATCAATATCGCGCTAATACCAATTTGAATGAATAAAACATAATATAAGTGAATCACACAAATCATGAAGATTTTATTAAAAACATTCAAACTTTAATCAAAAATTCATTCTAGAGTTCATTACATTCAAACACTAGAAATTTAGCTACACATGGCTTTGACAAAATAGTATACTACACATGAAGATTTGAAAAAAATGAACATGGTATACTTAGCTCTTATTCAAGACCAATTCAAGACTTCCTCCTTGGTTGACTGCAATGATGTTGAGCTCCAAGCCTTCTTTTCAATTGCTTTTCAACTTCCAACTCTACCTCTCTTTTATCCTCTCAATGTATTTTGCTTGGAAATGAATATATAATGAATATACAATGAATCTCTCTATGAATGAATTGAATGAGTGAATATCTCTCCCAACTCAAACTCTTGGCTTTTATAGGCACCATCTTTGTTAAAGAACACATCAATAATGCAATCTTTTGCTAAATAAATGCTCCACTTCCATAGTTGAGTTGTTTGAATCATTGTTGTCATATGATAATTGAGGGAATAATAGAGCTTGGTGCATCAAAATGAGATGTAAAAGTTTCTCAAAGGTTGTCAAAAAGCAAAAAGGGAAAGTTTCCATAATTTCCGCCAAAGAAAATCCCAGACTGGACGAAAAGCATGCCCGTGCTTAAAAAGCACGGCCAGGCCGTGTTCGCGGATTTTGCCGAACACGACCGTGCTTCAAAAGCACGGCCTGGCCGTGTTTGGTATGTCTTGGCCAAAAATTTGCTCTGTTTTGGCTCCTCAAACGCACGGCCGTGCTTTCAAAGCACACCCTGCCCGTGTTTGACTGAAAAGGCACCGAAATGACTCATTTAGCTTGGGATTTCGAGTGTTTTTGCATCCATAAACCCCGGGGTATGTTATGACATGAAACCATGGCCCAAATTCACCAAAAACTGAATCATCAATATACACCCATAAAAGCACCTCGGAGTAATATGAACTATGTACAATCAAATATTTATGAAACTAACGATGAAATAACTCAAATCATACTGAATATACACATAAAACATGCATAAAAAGGCCCTTATCAATATGCAAAAAACATCCTTATTGCTTCCAACCTAGCAACATGAGCAAAACGTTTCACCAAAATCTATTCCTTCCTCATGGCAATACCCTTTAGCTACCAATCATACTTTGTTTCTTACTACAGATCCTTCCTCATTCATCTTGTTTCTGAATACCCACTTAGTACCAATAATATTTTGGTGGGTCGGCCTTTGAACTAATTACCATACTTTGTTCCTTTCAAACTGATTCAGCTCTTCCGGCATACCCTGAATCCAATGTGTATCATCCAATGCTTGAGATACATCTTTAGGTTGTATCTGGGAAATGAAACAAGTAAACATGTCTTCATGTTGAGCTCTGGATCTGGTTCTTACTCCATCTCTAACATCTCCAATGATCAGCTCAGGTGGATGGTCTCTTAGCCATCTCACATCTGGTTGGAATAAGTCTGCTGGATTCAGCCGTCTCGCAGCTAAGCTATTTTGAATAGCTTCTCCATCATTATTCATTGCGAGACCTTCCAGTTGTATCTGAGATTCAACTATATCATCTTCATCTGGATTGAGTGCTCTTACATGGGGACTCTTCCGCATAGTTGGCTGATTTTTCTTTTCAGCTAACTCATCTATGTCTCGTCCACATACATTAGGTTCATAATAGTCCTTACCATTATTGTGGATGAAGCACTTACATCCAACGATCTTGAAAAATATCCAACATTTCCTCCCTTTCCAGATTTCATAGGAAGTTTTAGTCAACTGTCTGTTGATCATGCATCTATTCTGAGTGTAACAAGCCGTATTGATGGCTTCAGCTCAAAATCTCTTGGGCAATCCAGCTTCAGCTAACATTGTTCTTGCAGCTTCCTTGAGAGTTATGTTCATTCTTTCAGCTACTTCATTCAGCTGTGGAGTTCTTACAACTAATAACTCATGAGCAATACCATTTTCAACACAATATTGAGCTATAATCCCATTAACAAACTCAGTTCCTCTGTCAGACCTTATCTTTATAATGGTTTGACTCTTCTCATTTTGAACTCTTCTCATCGGCTGAGGTAATTTCTGCAAAGTTTCCTTCTTTTTAAACATGAAAATAGTCCATGTATATATTGAATAATCTTCCACCACCACTAAGGTGTATTTCTTACCACTTATGTTGGCTAGTTCAACAGGGCCAGATAAGTCCATGTCCAACAGATGCAATATCTTTGTTGAAGAGGGACTTGACTTGTCTTTGAAGGATGACTTGATTTGCTTTCCCATCCAACATGCATCACAAATGCTTTCTTTCTTGTACACTAAGGCAGACAATCCTTTCACAAGATGGATCCTTGCAAGCTTATTAATTGTCTTGAAGTTCAAGTGACTCAGCTTCTTGTGCCACAACCAACTTGATTTGGTTGTACTCTTTGCTAGCAGATATGTGCTTGGTGTAGCAGTTGACCAATCCACTACATACATGTTCTTTTGCCTTATTCCTTGAAGCACAATTTCATTTGATTCAGCATCTTTAATTTGGTGAACTCCCATATCGAATCCCACATTGTAGCCTTTGTCACAAAGTTGGCTGATGCTTAGCAGATTGAAGTTGAGACCTTCAATATATGCAACATCTGTATTTCCAATCCATTTTTCTTTATGGATCATGTGCCTTTGATCTCCACTGGAGCTTCATTTCCTCCAAATATAACTTTTGCACCTCTGATTTCCTTGAACTTTGACAGGTTTCTCTTGTTTCCTGTCACATGTCTGCAACATCCACTGTCCATGTACCAGGTTCCTTAGCACTCAACTGCTCCTTGACCCTGCAATCAAGGAACTTAGTTTTTAGGTACCCATATTTGCTTAGATCCTGAGGGGTTAGTGCTATAAGATATTCCAGCCAACCTATAGCCAGATGATCTGACTCTACGAGGTTGCCATCTATCAGTTCCATAATCATAGTGCACACTAGCAAATTACTTGGGGGTTTTAGAATAATACAACTGTCTCTTTTGTCTGTATGTCTGTGTATTTGTTTGAGCATTTTCTTTCTTGGGGCAATAGTGGAATTTTTGTGCTTGATTAGTTTTGTGTCTGGGTGCATATGTGTGCTGATGATAGCTCTTTTACCTTGGGAATGACGTATAGTGAGGTTGAGGTCTTTGCCATTTTGGCTTGTATCCCATATCTCTTGGTTGATATCTCACTTGATTATTCCAATCAGATTGGTTTGGATAGATTCTATCATTCCCATCATATGATTTTATCTGCTGAAATCTCTGGGGTTGTTGGTAGCTCTGTTTAGCTTTCACATAATATTTTCTATTTGGAGTCTGCTGATGGACTTTTCTAAATTTTATTTCAGCTGTCCTTTCAGCATACTCAACTCGCTTCTTGCCTTTACCCTTATATCCAAGGCCAATATGATTGTGATTGTATTTTTGTGTGAGTGTTGGTGCAACATACGGTGTTTTGGGTTTTTGGACTCCTTCATTACTTGAGGTTCCTTTTTCCAAAATCACTCTAGGAGCTTCAGCATGCACAAAGGAATTGAATGATATGTATGTCTTATCTCTATGCTCTTTTTGAATCATTATAAGTTCATCCAATGATTTGGATGCCTTTGTAAATAAAGTAATCACATTTTAAAGATTTTTTTCTCTCTTTTCAGTAGCACCTAACTCTGCTTGAATCGTGGCAATTTCAGCCTTCAGCTTTGTATTCTCATCAGCTATATGACTTAGAGTACTCAGCTCTTTAGTCAGCTATGAATTTTGGCATTTAAGCTGGTTGTTCTCCTCATTTAGTAGTGTGTGTGAGGTTTTGATGTGCTCAGAATGTTTCATCATTTTGCCAATTGAATCATAAATATATGTGGGTGATGAAGTATTTGTGTCACTATCACTATCACTAGAATCTGAATGAGATGAATTAGAGTGTACCTCATCTTCTTGATCTTGTTCTCTGGCCATAAGGCAGATCAAGGCCTTTTCCTCTTCGTCACTTGAGTAGTCTACTTCATTACTATCTGAGTCTGCTGGTTCCTTGCACTTGGCTGGTTCAGCAGTCTCAGCAGCCACCACTTTCTTCTTTTCTTGTCTTCTTTCTCTGAAGACTCTTCTATCCTCTGCATTTCTATATTTGTTGACTGGTGGATAAAAACAGCCAACAACAAAGTGTCCTAGTTGTCTGTAGTTCCAACACAGGTTTTCAGCTCTCTGCAAGTCAGCTTTCTCAGCTCTCTGATTATCAGCTCTGTGATATTCAACTCTTTGATGTTCAGCTCTCTTGGGTGGCCTGTTCTCCCTAGCTTTGGAGGGTGTTGAGTATCTTCTTGAGGATTCACCCTTGTTCCTTTTGTAGTTCTTATTAAAGAACTTGTTGAACATTTTTACCATTAGGGTTATTTTCTCCTGGTCAATTGCTTCCTTTGGCTCAACTTTCTTCCCTTCACTGGCCAATAATGCAGTTGTCTTGGGCACAACTGTCTCTTCTTGCTCTTTTCTTCTCAGCTCAAACTCATATGCCTTGAGGTCTGGGAATAGTTCATGGTTTGATGTTTTGGAGAGGTCCATGGAATGTCTCAGGGCCATGACTTTTATTTCCCACTCAGCTGGGAGGGACCATAGGATTTTCATGCACATTTCTTTCTGAGTGTACTCTTTTCCCAGAGTCGAAAGCTCACTTGTGATTTTCGTAAATCTGGCATCCAACTGATCTAGATTTTCACCTGCAAGCTTTTTAAAATTTTCAGATTTTCGGACTTTAACAATTAATTTATTTTTTTTGATTTGTTAAAATCCTTCACAAATCAAAGTAAGTTTTTCCCAAATTTCTTTAGCTGTCCTGCAAGATTTGACTTTGTTAAATATAGCCATATCTAAGATTTTGTAAAGGATATCCTTGGCAACATTATCAAGATTGTATATTTTTTTGTCATTGTTGGTTCATTCAGAACGTGGCTTCTCAACCATAGCAGGTCTGGGCTCCGCTGTAGCATCCTCTCCTTCAGCTAGAGATGCTCTTCTTACAGCAGTGTTGACCTCCATCCTATATCACTAGTTGTTCGCATTATTTTTAGCTTCACCGCAAGTGTACGGTGCAGTTTATAGAATAGGGTTAGCAAGATCGAATCAACAGGGACTAATAAATTATTGTACTAAGTACTGGATTGTAATAGCCTTATTTTTATCTAGACGATCGAAAGTTGATGGATTGGTTTTGTAAAACTAAAACGAGAATTTTTCCTAAAATAAACAAAGTAAAGAGTGATTGAACGATCAAGAAGATGAATGAATTCCTCGGTTATGGTTTCAGTTAATATCCCCTTTTATTATCAGATTAATCAAACCAACGTTATACGTATTCTTCCATATAGAACAATCACAAAAGTAATTTACCATCTCTCTCGAGATGCATGTAAAAGCGTTGATTGGAATATCTATGATAGCATATCTACTCAATATGAGATATCCAACTCCCAAAAGCACAAAAGTTTAAATATCCTCACAAATATTCACAGACTTCTCAATCATGCAAATATTCATGTCATGTACTCACAGATCTAGTATTGAAACTCATCTGTTCGAATTATGAATCAATACATCAAACAAGTTAAACCAAAGGCTTTTTGATAAAACAAGAACTAAAACAAAGTACTCGAATAGGGTTGAAAACAATAACATCAATTGCAATTAATTCTCAAATACAAGTATTTATTAACCTACTCCCAAACACGGGAATCATAAGATGTTTAGCCAGACATCAAAAATAAATAATCCATAGACAAATTATTCAAATTCATATCTAACTAATCGAAAGTAAATGATACTATGGAATGAGTGAACTTGGGGATATTGATGATCTCTCGATCTATCTTCAATCCTCGAAGGTGTATTTGCGGTCTTGATCGATCTCCATAATTCTCCCGTGGAAAGTTGCTCTTTTCTCTGTGTTCTAGGGCAAAAGTCAGCGTGTCTTTATTTGTGGCCGCCCCGTCTCTATTTGTACTTCGTTCAGGTCGAAACCAAGTTGGAAATCTGTCAAACTTTGTTCCCGCATAGATGCACGGGCCGTGCGCATATCGCACGACCAACCCGTGTGTATAGTCGAGACTTGAGAACTGGCCTTGGGTTAGCGCACGAGCCGTGCTAGGGATGCACGCCATGCCCGTGCGCACCTGCTAGACTTCATATTTGTTCATTTTCTTTCGTTTCTCGCCTGGTTCATCTGACTTCTTCCCAATTCAACTCCAAACTTCGTACATTACGTCAAGTATTGGCGGTTTTTTATCGAAATGCTCCGAATCGTTGCCAAAATGCTACAATTATCAACAAATTCTTACAAAACGAGCTAATCGTAATACCTTTTCCACAAAACAGAAATAAAGCCATATTTGCTCATGTAATGCATGCATAGAAACTAATTCTAGCCATAATTAAGCCCAAAATACATGCAAAACATATACCAATCAAACCCCTGTTGGTAATTTATTGCTTAGATTTTGATGAATGCCATGTAAAACTTAGACTAGAAAGTTGGCACCCCATTTTCCTTGTAATTTGCATTGTAATAGATAGGGTTGTACGAGCTGAGTCAAGTTAGCTATGCCTGGATATACAAAGAAGTCAACTGAAGACTAAAATGAAGACTCCGCTGTGAAGCAACTGAGTATGGCAAGTAGGAGAAGTCAAGAACTCGACTGAAGGAGTATCAACTGGGATACAGCTGTGAGAAGTGTCAGTCAAGTCAACTCAAGATAACCAAGTCTCAAGTTGAAGTGACAGATGAGTCTCTCAATCATAGGAGCAGTCTCAAGTCACCTGGGGAAAAGGGAGTCAAGTCAAGACAACTGAAAAGAATCCGTTGCACAGAGGTCAAGAATATTGCCTAAACAAGTAATACTTCCATACTGCCATGTCTTAAAGTGCTCAATCCCAGAAGCGTGCAAAAGGAATAAACCAATGGGAAGCACTGCACCTTGTGTCAGACTCTGAAAAGCTAAATGTTCATTTAATACGAGGAAATGTCAATATCAAGGACTGCAACAAGACAAGCCAACGAACACAAGTGATTTTTGAAAATCAACCTATCTTTTCAACGGGCATATTTTTGAAAGTTCACTATAAAAGGATGAGGAATCATTTTGAGAAAAGGTGACCTTGACAACCTGAACCACGAACAATAAAGCAATTATTCGAACTGTAACCTGCAAAACATTCTCAAGTTATTCAAGCAAATCCTCAAGCCTGAACTTCGAAGAAAATCGATCCAACACCAAGCTGTGAAGGAAAGACAACTTCAAACTGTTGAAGAGGAAACTTTTGAAGAATCAAAAGGGTCTACATTCCAAGGAGGATTGTAGAAAGGTTCAAGGTCGAGCCAGTCTCAAGTTATTGGAGGGCTTCGTGATCAAATCCATGAAGCTTGAGCAAGTGAGCTGAAGTAGCAAGGGAGCCGCCCTGTGAAGAAGCTGAGTCGGTCGAAAAGCCAGTTGTGTGATCAAGGCATCCCCAGACTGAGTCCCAAAGGATCAAGTCAGCTGTGTGATCATGTAACACCCCATTTTCGAAGTGCATTTTTAGCGTTACTAATATTTTAAGAAAATGCGTATATTTTTTTTTAAACATACATGAATGAAAAGTTTAGCGGAAGCGATAATGAGAAAACCTTAATTCTTAAGAAATAATTATAGGGTATAAAATTTAAAATCCATTCAAACACTTTAAATAAATAAAAAAAACGAAATAGTACATCACAATTGTTCGAAATTTAAAACGAGTTCATAGTTCTTGAAATATGAAACAACTGAAAATAAAATATTGTTCTTAAAATTGAAATCTTCGGCTATTCCCCCACATCAGTGCGTCCGTCCACATAATCTGAAAATAGTTTGAATTTAGGGGTGAGTAATCACATACTCAGTAGGGATAAAGATTGTCCAAGCTAAATACGAAAAGTGCACAATTACATAAATTAACACATAACCTTTCCCATTGGCATAAGTCGAATAACACATAACCTTTCTCATTGGCATAAGCCAGATATCACATAACCTTTCCCGTAGGCACGAATGCCATATTTTCCTTTCCCGTGGCACGAGGCCAAATATTTTCCTTTCCCGTGGCACGAATGCCATATTTTACTTTCCCGTGGCACGTGGCCAAAAATGTTCCTTTCTCGTGGCACGAATGCCATAATTTCCTTTCCCATGGCACGTGGCCAAAAATTTTCCTTTCCCGTGGCATGAATGCCATATTTTCCTTTCCCATGGCACGTGGCCAAAAATTTTCCTTTCCCGTGGCACGAATGCCATATTTTCCTTTCCCGTGGCACGTGGCCAAAATTTTCCTTTTCAATTGCATAAACATACATGACATACATTGTAATGAAAATCATGTCATTTATAAAAATTAGGCATATCAAGCATATAATTCACATAATTATGCATATCTTGTAATACATCAAAAACATATAATTCACATAATTATGCATATCATGTAAACATTTAATATGCGTAATTCACATAATTGAACAGTTTAGGCATTTAACAAAGACAATGAATTATACACATAAAATGTGATAAAAATCCCTACTTCAATCAGCTAAAATAAAATAGATGCACAAATTACTCAAATGTAGAAGTCCTAATTGTAAGGTTCTTCGTCACCTACAATATAAATTTAACAAGATTTAAGACTGGATATTAAGTAGTAATTTCTAATTAAAATAATTGTACTTGAAAAATATCATAGTGCTTTTAGTATGTAAAATTGACTAAAAATATATGTTTTGGACCAAATTGAAAGAAATTAAAAGTCAAATTGAGATCATAGACTAAATAGAAAAATTGGGGGCTAAACTAAAAATTCAGAAAGTCTAAATAAGTTATAGGGGTTAATCTGAAAATTTTAAATAAAAATTTAGACTGAATTGAAACTACTCGGGACTAAATTGAAATTAATCAGAAAACAATGATTTGGGAATATGACTTCATTGAAAGCCAAATGAACTCAGTTGAAAATTTTAAAAATATCAAGTTAGTCTAATCCTCATTCAAATTATCAATTAGTAGTCCTTAAGCCATAAGAAAACCTTTTTTTCCCGTCACTTCCCTTCTCTTTTCCAACTCTGGCCGGCGATAGTTGATTCCGGCAAACTCTCCGATGACGCACTGAAATCTCCCCAACACGCACCCACCCATTTCATAAACAAAACACACAACTTTACACATTTAAACACACACATACATTACTACACACATACACAACCCACGCACACACACATAATCAATAGTTAAGCACACATCACTAAACATACACACACACCCTTCTGCACAACACGTGAACACACAAAAGCACACACAATTACACATTCTGATACACACACACACACACATCATCATCAACACACAAACACACAGTCTCAACCACACCATCGTAAATGCGATACAACATCGCCCCTATATCTCTCCGGTGGACACTGACATGAATGGAAAAAAAAACTACTTACTGTTAAGAGTTTTCCCCAACTGAGCTTATGGTAAGTTGCCATATTTTCAAAGAAAAAGATTTGTTTGTTTTGGTTTTGTGATAATAGATGATGAAAATGAAAGAACTTGGAGGTTTTCTCGGACAGAAGATGAAGAAGTGGTTTGAGAAATAAAATAGAAATTTTTTCTTTAATGTTTGATGAAAACATGGGTAAGTGGGCATGAGTTGGCTAAAGTGGATGATAAAGGCACATGAATGAGGATAGTGGGCTAAAGTGGCATAAAGTGGAGGTATTGACTAATTAAAGCCAACACACTTAATGCTAATGAATGTAAATATTAGTAAATATATATTAGTAAATATTATCAGTCAAGACTTGTATCTGGACTGATAACCACTTTGTACTCTGATCAATACTTAGTGGATTCCTCCAGGAGTTAGAGAAGAGAGGAGTAGAAGAATTACCCCATCTTCGAACCTCTATAAAAATTATTGTGTCATTTACATTTCAACATTTAATTTTTGCACATTATTTTATATCTGCTGATAATTTTATATCTGCTGATAATTGATAATTAACAAAGTGCTAAAACCCAGTGTTAAAACAAACTTAAACCAAATTCAAGGGTGTTAAGTCTTCCGCTGAAAATCTCACCACAGCCAAGTTAAGGTTTAGACTAAACAACTGAGTTATTCTATCAACAGCTCAATCGAGTCTGTTGAGTGGCTAACTCTGCTGGTTAACTAACTTAGTTGTCCCTCAAGGACTTAGCTGTGTATTTAACTCTGTATTATTTTAAAAAGACTAAAATCGAAAATATGGTAAGATTTATTCAACACCTCCTTCTAAACCTTACTCACACCCCTTGGGACCTACAAGTGGTATCAGAGCGGTTGGTTCATTGAGCCTTCTACACTGGTTACTGAACTAGATCTCCAATCTTTCAAAGAAGTTTTTTTTAACACTCGTTCTTTCAAAAGCTATTTTTTTTAACAGCAAAGTAATTATCATGGAAGCAAATTTGACACGCATTCCTATTTTCACCATTGAAGAATTTGATGACTGGAAAATACGTATGCAGGCTCATCTATAAGCTTTACATGACGAGATGTGGATAGTGATAGAGGATGGGCCATTGCAAATAATGAAGGTTAACACAGTTGCAAGGAGAGATGCTGCAGCTGAAGGAGGGGAGGCTGCTCCTCCTATACCAGCTATGGTTGAAAAGCCAAGAGCTGAATGGACAAATGATGACAGAAAAAGATACAACCTAGACAATGTAGCCAAAGATATACTTTACAAGACTTTGGACAAAGCCATGTTCAACAAAGTCAAATCTTGCAAGATAGCCAAAGATATCTAGGATAAACTAACTTTAATTTGTGAAGGATCTGAGCAAATTAAGGAAAACAAATTATCTGTTGTTGTTCAGAAATTTGAAAACTTTAAAATGCTTGCAGGTGAAACCATGGACCAGCTGGATGCTAGATTCATTGAAATTACAAATGAGCTCCTTGCCAGCACTTGGGAAAGAATACACACAGAAGGAGATGTGTATGAAGATACTAAGGAGCCTCCCAGCTGAGTGGGAAATGAAGACCATGGCTCTAAGGCACTCGATGGACCTATCAAAAACATCCAATCATGAACTATTCTCAGACCTCAAAGATTATGAGTTTGAGTTGAGACAAGAGGAGATAGATATACCCAAAACAGCTGCACTCATAGTCAAGGAAGGGAAGAGAGCTCAGACCAAAGAAGTCATTGATAAGGAGGAAATTGCCTTGATGGTTAAAAGATTCAACAAGTTCTTTAACAAGAACTACAAAAGAAACAAAGGTGAATCCTCTAGAAGGCATTCAGCTTCCTCCAAGTCAAGGGAAGATAGGCCACCAAAAAGAGTTGAATATCAAAAGGTCAAATATCAAAGAGCTGACAACCCAAGAAATGAGAGAGCTGATCAAAAAGTTGAAAACCTGTGTTGGAATTGCAGACAACCAGGACACTTTGCTATTGATCATTTGTCCATATCCTCGTAGTCAATAAATACGGGAATGAAGAAGAAAGAAGAGTCTTCTGAGAGAAAGAAGACAAGAAAAGAAAAGAGCAATGTTGGTCTTTGAGACTACGATACTGACTAAGTCAAAAGAAAGCAGACTCAGAAAGTAGTGAAGCTGACTACTCAAGTGACTCTAAAGAAGAAGCCTTAATCTGTCTAATGGCTAAAGAACAAGATCAACCTGACCAAGAAGATGAGGTACACTCTAACGCATCTCATTCAAATCCTAGTGATAGTGATTGTGACACACACACTTCATCACCCACTGATCTTTATGATTCATTAGGCAAAATGATGAAAGACTTTGAGCACATTAAATCCTCACACACACTATTAAGTGAGGAAAACAGCCAGCTCAAAAGCCAAAACTCACAGCTAACTAAGGAGCTGAGTACTCTAAGTCACATAGCTGATGAGAACAAAGAGCTGAAGGCTGGGATGCTAAATTAATAGCAGAGATAGCTGCTATAGAAAAGAGAGAAAATGATCTCAAAAATGTGATTGCTTCATTCGCAAAGGCATCTAAATCATTGGATGACCTTATTATGAGCGAAAAAGAGTGTGGAGATAAGACAGGCATAGGATTCAACTACTTTGTGCATAGTCAAACTTCCAGAGTGATCTTGGAAAAAGGATCTTCAAGTAATGAAGCATCTCAAAAAACCAAGACACCAAATGTTGCACACGCATTCATTCCAAAGCACAATCACAAACAAACTGGCCATGGATATAAAGGAAAAGGAAAACAGACAGTTGAGTATGCTGAAAGGACAGCTGAGAAGAAATCCAGCAGAGTTCCTCAGCAAACTCCAAATAGGAAGTACTCTGTGAAGAATAAACAGAGCTACCAAAATCCCCAGAAGTTCTTTCAAAGGAACACAAATGATGGGAATGTTAGAACCTACCCAAGTCAAGCTGATTGGAATAATGTGAAATATCAACCAATACCTGTGGAATACATGCCAAAATGGAAAAGACCTAGAACTCAACAAAGGTCATTCCAAAGGCAACAGAGCTATCATCAGCACACATATACACCCAAGCACTACACTCAGAGATATCACAACTACCCAAAGAAGGCAATTGCTAAAACACACACACAGGCATACAGACATAAGAGACAGTTGTATGAACCTAAAGCCCCCAAGCAATTTGCCAAAGTGAATTATGATTATGGCACAGATAGATGTCAACCCTTTAGAGTCAAATCATTTGGCTATAGGTTGGTTGGATCATCTTACAGTACTAACCCCCCAGGACCCAGACAAGCATGGGTACCTAAAAACTAACTTCCTTGATTGCAGGTTCAAGGAACAACTGAGTACCAAGGAACCTGGTACACGGATAGTGGCTGTTCTAGACATATGACCTGAAACAAGAAAAATCTGTCAAAATTCAAGGAGATTAGAGGTGCAAAAGTCATATTTGGAGGAAATGAAGCTCCAGGGGAAATTAGAGGCACTGGATCCATCAAGAAAAATGGATTAGAAATCACAGATGTTGCATACGTTGAAGGCCTCAACTTCAACTTGTTAAGCATCAGCCAACTCTGTGACAAGGGATATAATGTTGGATTCAATATGGGAGTATGCCAAATCAAAGACACTGAATCAAATGAAGTAGTGTTGCAAGGATCCAGACAAAAGAACATGTACGTGGTAGATTGGTCGACTGCCACACCAAGCACTTGTAGAAGGATTGCCAGACTCAGTGTACAAGGATTGGTCGAATCAAGTTGGCTGTGGCACAAGAAGCTGAGTCATCTGAATTTCGAGACAATCAACAAGCTTGCAAGGAGTAACCTTGTAGAAGGATTGCCAGACTCAGTATACAAGAAAGAATGTTTGTGATGCATGCCAGATGGGAAAGCAAATCAAATCATCATTCAAAGAAAAGTCAAGTCCATCTTCAACAAGGATATTGCATCTGTTGCATATGGATCTATTTGGTCCAGTTGATCCAGCTAGCATAAGTGGAAAGAAATACACTCTAGTAGTGGTGGATGATTATTCAAAATATACATGGATAATCTTCATGTGTAAAAAGAAGGAAACCTTGCAGAAGTTACCTCAATTGATGAAAATAGTTCAAAATGAGAAGAGTCAAACCATTATAAAGATAAGATCAGACAGAGGGACTGAGTTTGTCAATGGAATAATAACTCAGTATTGTGTTGAGAATGGTATTGCTAATGAATTATCTGCAGCAAGGACTCCACAACAGAATGGAGTAGCAGAAAGAAGGAATAGAACTCTCAAGGAAGCTGCAAGAACCATGTTAGCTGAAGCTGGATTGCCAAAAAGATTTTGGGCCGAAGCCATCAATACTGCATGATAAATAGACAGCTGACAAAGACTCCCTATGAAATTTGGCCAGGGAGAAAGCCAAATGTTGGGTACTTTAGAATATTTGGATGTAAATGCTTCATCCACAACAATGGCAAGGATAATCTAAAGGCTTTTGATGCTAAAGCTGATAAAGGTATCTTCTTGGGATACTCAGCTGAAAGCAAAGCTTATAGAGTGCTGAACACAAGGACTATGGTCACAGAAGAGTCTATCCATGTGGTTTTTGATGATGTAGAAGACATTGAAGAGTTAGCTGATAAGCTGAATCAGCCAACTATGTAGAAAAGTCCCTATGTTGAAGCTGAAGCTGGAGCAATTAATCAAAGTGAAGATGAGATAGCTGAATCTCAAAGACAGCTGGAAAATCTGCAGCTAAGTGATGATTAGAGAGCTGCTCAAGATAACATAGCTGCAAGAAGACTGAACCTAGCTGACTTACTCCAACCTGATGTGAGATGGCTGAGAGACCATCCACCAGAGCTAGTCATTGGAGATGTAAGAGATGGTGTAAGAACCAGATCCAGAGCTCAACAAGAATCAATGTTCACTTGTTTTATTTCACAAATAGAATCTAAAGATGTGTCCCAAGCATTGGATGACACACATTGGACTCAAGCCATGCAGGAAGAGCTGAATCAGTTTGAGAGAAATAAAGTATGGGAATTGGTGCAAAGACCAACCATTCAAAATGTTATTGGCACAAAATGGGTTTTCAGAAACAAGATGAATGAAGAAGGTTTTGTGGTAAGAAACAAAGCAAGATTGGTAGACAAAGGGTATTGCCAACAAGAAGGAATAGATTTTGATGAAACATTTGCTCATGTTGCAAGATTAGAAGCAATAAGGATGTTTCTTGCTTATATTGTACACAAGAACTTCATTGTATATCAAATGGATGTAAAAAGTGCATTCTTGTTGGGAAATTTATTGTTTAGATTTTGATGAATGCCATGTAAAACTTAGAATAGGAAGTTGGCACCCCAATTTTTGTTGTAAATCGCATTGTAATAAATAGGGTTGGTCAAGTGAGTTAAGTCGCCTATGCCCAAACATGCAAGAAGACAACCGGAGACTAGAAGGAAGACTCATTGCAAGACAGTGTGTATGGCAAAGAAGAGAAGACGGAACTCTCATCAAGGAGCAAGGCGAGATGCGGTGAGTGGAGTATCGTCAAGTCAACTCAAGAAAAACCAAGTCTCAAGTTGAAGTGACAGAAGAGTCATCCAATGATTGGAAGTCGACTCCAAGTCACCTGGGGAAAGCAAGGAAATGCGGTCAAGTCGAGATAATCGAAAAAGATCCGTTGCACGAGAAATCAAGAGAATTATTACAAACAAGTAATATCTCCATGCCACCTTTCTCAAAGTGCTCAGTCCCGGAAGCGTGCAAAAGGAATAAACCAATGGGAAGCACTACACCGTGTCGAACTCGAAAAAGGTGAAGAACAATTCATACGAGGAAATGGCAATTCCAAGGATCGCAACAAGACAAGCCAACGACCACAAGTGACTTTCAAAAATAAGCCTATCTCTTCAACGGGCGATTTTTGAAAGATCACTATAAAAGGCCGAGGAATGACTCGAGAGAGGGTTACCAAGGTTACCCGAACCACGAACATTTCAAGAAAACATTTTCAATCAGAACCTAAAATATTCTCAAATCATTCAAGATTAATCCTCAAGCCTACACTACGAAGAACATCAATCCAACACTCACTGTGAAGGAAAGATAACTTCAATCGGTTGAAGAGGAAATTATCAAGAATCAAGGGGTCTACATTCCACGAAGGATTGTAGGAAGGTTCAAGGTCGAACCAAGTCTTGAGCTTTTGGAGGGCTTCGTGATCAAATCCAAAGAGCTTGAGCAAGTGGGCTGTAGTAGCAAAGGCACCGCCTGTGAAGAAGCCGAGTCGCACGAGAAGCCGGTGAGTGATCAAGGCGTCTCAGATCGAGTCCCAAAGGATCAAGTCATTTGTGTGATCAAGACTTGTATCCGGATCTGCATTACCACTTGTATATCGATTAATACCTAGTGGATTCCTCCAGGAGTTGGAGAAGAGAGGAGTAGAAGAATTACCCCATCTTCGAACCTCTATAAAAATCTTATTGTGTCATTTACATTTCAAAGACTTTAATTCTTGCATCATATTTGTTTAATTCTCTGACATATTTGCTATCCATTAGATAATCTCTAAGTACTAAATCAAGCTCTAAATCTCTACTTAACCAAACTTAAGGGTGTTAAGTCTTTCTGAAAACAAACCACAGTTGAGTTAATTGGACTTAATGGTGAGTTATTCCATCAACAACTCGGTTGAGTGCATTTGAGAGACTAACTATCTTGATTAACTAAATTGGTCTGTCCACCAAGGACACGGTATGTAGTATCAACTCGAACATTTAAAAGGACTAAATCAAAAATTTGGTAAGGTTTATTCAACCCCCTTCTAAACCTTACACTTACACCCCTTGGGACCTACAAGTGGTATCGGAGCGGTTGGTTCATTTAGCCTTCCGCACCGGTTCTTGAACTAGATCTCCAAACTTTTCAAAGTCCGGTTTAGTACTTAAACTTTCAAAACTCTTTTTGTCATTAAAATTTATTATCATGGAAGCAAATTTGACATGCATCCCTATGTTCACAATTGAAGAATTTGATGATTTGGAAAATTCGTATGCGAGGCTCATCTATCAAAGATTACATGATGAGATGTGGATAGTGATAGAGGATGGGCCACCGCAAATCTTAAAGGTGAACACACGGTTGTAAGAAGAGTGCGGTGAAGGTGAAGAGGATGTTGCCCTAGACCAGCTATGGTTGAGAAACCAAGAACGAATGGACAAATGATGACGAAAAAAGATACAACCTGGACAATGTAGCCAAGGACATCCTTTACAAAACCTTGGACAAAGCCATGTTCAATAAAGTCAAATCATGCAAAATGGCTAAGGAAACTGGGACAAACTAACATTGATTTGTGAAGGCTCGTGAGCAAATCAAAGAAAATAAATTATCGGTGGTCAGACAAAAATTTGAGAATTTCAAAATGATCGCAGAGAAAACCTGGATCAATTGGATGCTCGGTTCACGTAAATCACCAACGAGCTATCGCACTTGGTAAGGAGTATACACGAGAAGGAAATGTGTATGGAGATTCTAAAAAGTCTCCCATCCGAGTGGGAAATGAAGGTCATGGCACTAAGACATTCCATGGACCTATCGAAGACCTCCAACCATGAACTATTCTCGGATCTCAAAGCCTAGGAATTTGAGTGAGAAGAAAAGATCGGAAGAGACGACTTGTAGGTCCCAAGGGGTGTAAGTGTAAGGTTTAGAAGGGGGGTTGAATAAACCTTACCAAATTTTCGATTTAGTCCTTTTAAATATTCGAGTTGATACTACATGAAATTGTGTCCTTGGTGGATGACCAATTTAGTTAATCAAGAGAGTTAGTCTCTCATGCGACTCAACCGAGCCGTTGATGGAATAACTTGTTAAGTCTAAATTAACTCAAGCGTGGTTTGTTTTCAGTGGAAGACTTAACACCCTTAAGTTTGACTAAGCAATTATTTAGTGCTTGGTTTAGTACTTAGAAATAATCAAGTGGATAGCAAATTTATCGTGAGATATAAGCAATTAAGATGCAAAAATTAAAGTCTTTGAAATGTAAATGACACAATAAAATTTTTATAGAGGTTCGAAGATGGGGTAATTCTTCTACTCCTCTCTTCTCCAACTCTGGAGGAATCCACTAGGTATTGATCGATATACAAAGTGGTAGTACTTGATCCGGATACAAGTCTTGATCACACACGGTGGCTTGATCCTTTGGGACTCGATGCCGGAGATGCTTTGATCACTCACCAAGCTTCTCGTACGACTCGACTTCTTCTTCACAGGGGTGCTGCTTGCTACTACAGACTCACTTGCTCAAGCTCTTTGGATTTGATCACGAAGCCCTCCAAAAGCTCAAGACTTGGTTCGACCCTGAAACCTTCTTAAATTCCCCGTGGATTGTAAACCCCTTGTTTTTTAGTATTTTCCTCTTCAACTGATTGAAGTTATCTTTCCTTCACAGGTGAGTGTTGGATTGATGTTCTTCGTAGTGTAGGCTTGAGGATTGAGAATATTTCAGATTTTCTAATAATTGCTTGAACGTTTTTGGTTCTTGTCTCTTAATCACTTGGTCAAGCTCTCTTCTCAATTAAACTCCTCAGCCTTTTATATGATCTTTCAAAAAAAATGCCCGTTGAAGAGATAGGCTTATTTTTTGAAAGTCACTTGCAGTCGTTGGCTTGTCTTGTTGCAGTCCTTGGAATTGCTGTTTCCTCGTATGAATTGTTTTCCACCTTTTCAGAGTTCTGACACGGTGTAGTGCTTCCCATTGGTTTATTCCTTTGCACGCTTCTGGGACTGAGCACTTCGAGAAAGGTAGTATGGAGATATTACTTGTTTAGGTAATTCTCTTGATTTCTGTGCAACGGATCTTTTTGATTATCTCGACTTGACCGCATTTCCTTGCTTTCCCCAGGTGACTTAGATTCAGCTTCCAATCATTGGATGACTCTTCTGTCACTTCAACTTGAGACTTGGCTATTCTTGAGTTGACTTGACTGACACTTCACTCAGCTGTATCTCAGCTGCTTCTTCAGTAGAGTTCCCGTCTACCCTTCTTTGCCATACTCAGCTGTCTTGCAGCGGAGTCTTCATTTTAGTCTCGATTGTCTTCTTGCATGTTTGGGCATGGTGACTTAACTCGGCTTGACCAGCCCTATTTATTACAATGCGTTTACAAAGTAAATTGGGTGCCAACTTCCTATTCTAAGTTTTACATGGCATTCATCAAAATCTAAACAGTAAATTTCCTAACAATTTCCCCCTTTTTGATGATGCCAAAACTTAAATCATTCAACAATGTCAAATAGCAAAGATACATACAGATAGTGTATTCACATAGAATGTATGCGTAGAATCAATCTTTTTATTGATCATAACATTCTTGTTCTTTTACACAATTGTTTACAAAGTGTATCAGAGCAAACATTTGTCTAAAAAAATGAAGAATATATAGCCTTATTACAGAAGACTTACATAGTATGTAGTTACATCATAAAATACATGAAGGGGTGAACAACAACACTTCATCTCCTTCGATGTCTCCTTCTTTCATCTTGTTCAAAGATCTTCTTCTCTTCTTCTTTCTTTTTGTCATCACCGCTTCTTCTTCTTCTTTTCATATGCTTTCTCGGCGGCCTTCATCTCTTCTTAATCTTTCTTGTCTTTCTTCCCATAGATGAGTTTGTCTCTTGTTTTCTTCTTCTATTCTTCTCGCATACTCACTTTACTTTACTTTTAGCCACTTGCAAATTTTCTACTTGGTCAAGCCCGGCCCAAGAGATCCCTCCTTTCTTGCCTCGGATCTATGTACTCAATGTTTTGGGCAGAGGCCCAGTCCAAACCTGTTCCTCCACCACTACTTCTTCCTCTACCTGCGGGCGTGTATTGTACTTGTACTAGGGTCTGCTTCTTCCCGGTGAGTGACCAGCGGAGTGACCAGCAGAGTGATCGTAGTAGTCCGCTGCTCTGTCGCCTTCTTCACACAAGCGTGAGACCCTTTTCCCAAGACAAGTCCTAAGCTTAAGCCATAGACATTTTTGCAAAGTATCCTTCGGATGCGAGCGTTTTAAATTCATCAACGATCGTGGCTCTGTCCCGACATCCGAGATGGCATAAGTGTCTCTGCTCTCTTCGGAATGCCTCCATGTTGTTCCAAAATGTTCATAACTCGGGCATCCATTCTTCCTTCCACTTCCTTCATCCCTCGCTTCAATTGTTTTTCTCTTTTCAGCCATAGATATAGCAGAGTGTTGGAGTGGCGAGTCTGAGGAGTTTCTTCGCTTATAATGTCACCGTGATGACAAGACCTTGTTGGGGGTTTGTGCAATCATCATGGTTACGTCTGTCGATCCTTCCCCTCAACATTTCCCTTTCTTTTCTTTCAATACTTCCTCATTTGTCTTTCCTTCACAAATGCTCCTTCCTTCTCAACTTCGGATCCCTTCATCGCTTTTTTTAGGTATTCCTCTTCCCCTTTTTGGCATCATCAAAGGAGAGAGGAACGCCGGAAATAGACTGGCAAGCGGGAAGTCGAGCCTGGCGATAGCCGAGTTTTGTCTCGAGTCTCATGCGGAGTATGCGGCACGAAATTCGAGCGAGTAGCGTTGGACTCTCTTTGAAATTAGCTTCATTTCAGCCATGAGAAGGCTGAATTTGCTGTCCATTTTTGCTTCCAGACGCTGAAGATCACTCTTATTTTGTTTACGCAGCAGCTTTATCTCGGTAGTATGAGCTTCATGAATGTGCTCAATGTGTTCTCTTAATTTCATTTTAGCATCAGCGTTCTCAGCTCTCCACACCAGCAACTTGTTGAACAATGTCCTGAAGTATCTAACTTGTTCCACACGCATTGTTTCTTTGTTGTTGCCACCATTCCCTCGATCCTCACCGTGATGCCTCTCAAGTCGCAGTAAGATTGGCATCTCGTTGTCCGCCGCATGTCCATAGAGGCCTGGTGCCTCTCCATCCGTTCAACCTCAGCAAATAATGCCTTAAACACTTCGCGAACTTCAGTTGATTCCGCCGTTGCATCGGATGGCCATGCAGCATCAAAGTCATAATCAGCTGGAACAATGGTACCTGAGGAAATAACAGGAGCTGGTCTATGGTAACGTGCGCGTTCATTTTCTGATTCTTCATGGAGGTCGGGTATCTCCAGGGAGAAAGGAAATGATTCTATAAAGGATTCATCAGCGCCAACTGGGATTTGTTCAATGATGAGCGGTGCGCGTGAAGTTCTTTTTGGAGTCGAATCTGCTGCAGCTTGGGGAACCTGCGCAGTGGACTCTGTTTCAGCTGGGGTCTTTTGTACAGTGGACCCAGTTGGCTGAGCCTCAGCTGTTTCAACAGCTTCGTTGGTCTCAGCTGGTTTCTCCAATTGAGTAGTCTGGTCCTCGGCATGATCAGAAGCGTCATTGGACGATGATGAGATCTCCATTGGTGGCTCATCATCAAAAGTAAAGGTTTGACGAGTAGTCTTGGGATCAGACTTGCTCGTGCTTGGAACATCCGCAGGTGAGTCTTTTGGATGCGTTATGGGGATGACTCGGCTTCTTCGTCGTCTTCGATCCCGAAAGGTTACATCGGGATTATCTTGGGAATCATGAAGAGCGCCTATCTCCCTTTTCGGATGGGTCGATGATAGCGGGGAGGGATGTTCTCTTCATCACCGCTTTACCCCGTGGCCTTCATTACCTCCAGCCAGCCTCGATCAGCAATGAGGCTGGGCTTCCCTTTCGACAAAGTGTCAGTTGTCTTAGGGTCTTCTGTTGTGGCATCCATTGGAGTCTCAACCCCATGGATTGCACTTTCATCGCCTGCAGTGTTAACTCCCGTGGTTGTTCCTTCCTCGTGCCTCGACCGCATCGCAGCGTCATTAGCCTTCGAGAGCGATTGGCACCTCGGTGACAGTCTCAATCGCATCGAGCTTCGTTGATGGCAACTTGATGTTCGTTTGGTGGTTGTACTTTCTCCACTTCGCCTCCCGGATTCGTTGTGCGGTCATCTGCAAAGATTCTCCGACCTTGCCTGCAGTGGAGGAGTTTCCCCCCGGTGGCGCACCGGTGAGTGACTTGAATGGGGTCACTCGTCTCCGGACTCCCGGCTATTTCTATTGAGTGTTCACCATTGGGGCGGTGGTAAGACACCTTCAATAGGGGTTGGCTCGACCGGGGTCCCCACTATCCCGGTTTCATCGCCATTTCCTTATTGCCTTCTTCCGAGTGAGTGGGAAGTGGTGGCAAGCAACAACAAAGTGGCAATTCTTTGAACCACTCCCATTGGATCAATTTCAGTGTGTTCGAGGACTCTCCTGGTCCCTCCATCAATCTTTGCTCGTGAAGGATTCTGGATTCGTGTAATGCTTGCTGCATTTGCAACTCTTCTCATAGAAAGAAGCAGGTCCAGATCCTCATCATCACGATAAGACATCAAGGAGAGGATGTGTGTGTTACGTGGTGCCGAGAGATAGGGCATATCTTCTGGCCTTCTCACGTGCCTCGCCTTTCCTTCTCGCCTGTTTCTCCTTTTCCTTATCCTTGAAGATCTGCGCAGGATATCCGTGCGCTTGTCTTCATCCGATCGGGAGTACAGTGGTCAGTCAAGGAAGCTCAGCATTCCTTTTCTTCTTCTATAAACTCGGCCGTTGGAACTGTTCCCTGGATCGACTCAATTTCCATTTCCTCCACTCTCGCAGCACGATTATGGATGTCTCGGTAAGGTGGGGATAGGATCATCACATCACTATCAGCTCTACAGTTTTCTTGTGTCTCACCTGCTCGGACTGACTATTTCTTGATTTGCCTCGATGATCGCCTTCACAGACTTGGCTTTTTATCAATTATATCCGGAGACTCTACTTCTCCGGCGATCCGAGATCTGCTCGGTGAGTGGTCGACTCGGCCCGGTTTCTCAAGCTCGGAGTGCTTGATGAGTCTTCTTCGTCTCCTTGTTTGTACGGAGGGATTTCTGGTTCGAGACGGTTTCTTCGAAGTCTGGGGCGGCGGGGCGTGTTGGTGTTTTTTTTCGAGGAGCTGGCCGTCTTGGCTTATCGTTCTCCTCCTTTTGACGATCGGAGAAGGTATTCGTGAGTCCTTCTCGCCACGCTTTCCGGGCGGGGAGATACGGCTGCAGGGGCAGTGACTACTGCAGGGGCATGAGCGAGTTTGACTTTCTTTTTGCGCAGAGAGTGATCTTCTTAAGCAGGCTGGGCGCTTTCTTCTTTGGTGGGGAGGAAACATCGTATCTTGGTGGTGATTCCCCCTCACTCGTGTCGCCTCTCTTGGCGTAAGCTCCCTTCTTCGTGCGCGAGAGAGATTTGATCTGAACATCCTCTTGTTAACATGGAACGCCTTTCCATGTCTAAGAGGGACTCCTTTCACCTCCATCATCCGCCAATCACAGGCCATATCCTAGGGATCCTCCAAATGTGCCATCTTCCTTGAAGGATTTGTTCCTACATTCTCGCATACCTTTGTAGACAAACTCGGCCTGAGTTGATTTTCATTTCTTCAATGATCGCGGCCATTACGATCAACTTAGCTTTTGACAGTTGGTCAAAGCCGCCAAATTTGATGTCAATACACTTGGCAACTATGTCCAACGACTTGTGATAATCCTCCTTGAAACCTCTTGTTTCTTTGTGTAAACTATTTTATCAAAGATAGTCGGGCTTGGCTACTTCCTTCCAAGAAGCAACCAGGTTTACATCACCGTTAATTTCGATGCTCCTTCCGTTGGTAGTGAGCAGTGTTCAACCAAATCCTTGGCAGAGATGGTGAACTTCTTTCCGTGAACAGATGATTTTATTCCTTCATCGTGAATCTCAAAGATTCACATAGAATTTTGCGACCTCCTCCACATAGGTCATCAAATATTCCATCGTCAGAAACGATTTCAGCCCGGTCGTTTGGAGTTTCTCAGCTATTTTCTTTATGAGGGCGTCATTGGACCCCTGTTTGACCATGCCCTCGAAATCCACGGTAGACCCGGTGTGGATTTGCTTTCCTAACTTGATAAAATCATAAGTTGGTGCCATTTTTCAGATTTTATCAAGAAAACTTAGAGATTGATTTGAAGATGGATAGGGGTTTTTGAGAGAATTTTTTTGCCTTTGCTTCTGAGAGAGAGAGAGATGAACAGTTTTGGTAGTGTGAGAGAGAAATGGGCGAAAATGGTTTAAGTATGGTTTATGAAAGGACGTGCGGACGGTTTTTGAAATGTGATCAAAATCAACGACTTAGATTTTGCACGCCGATTTAGCATTTAATGTCTTGTATTTAATGCGGCAGCATTTATATCCAATCATAAGCTTGGTGTGCGACTTTATGTCTGTACACATCATCATTATCTCGACGCGTCATTAAAAACATTCCCGCTTAGTAAAAACGATTGCGTTTTTGTCACTTTGCTCATAAGTGACTCAGCTTATCCCTTAGCTGATTTAACTCTTCTTCTCATAGTTCTCATAGTGACTCAGCTACCAGCTGACTTGGTATAGTTGTCTTTCCAATACAATCGATTTACCTAAGGCCCGATTTGTGAGTTGACTCTCTTTTCCTTTTGTATCCCATTTCTTTTCTTTGAATCTTCTCAATGTTAACTCAGCTCAATTAACCCCAACTCATGCTTGAGTTCTTCAAATCTTGACTCACATAATGGTTTTGTGAAGATGTCAGCCAATTGTTTATCAGTTAAGATATATTCCACGATGATGTCCTTCTTTTCAACATGATCTCTTATGAAGTGATATCGACATCGATATGCTTTGTTCTTGAGTGCAACACAGGATTTTGAGTGATTGCAATTGCACTTGTGTTATCACACATGATTGGAATCTCTTTTTCTTCAACTTCATAGTCTCTCATTCTTTGTCTCATCCATAGGACTTGGGCACAACTTGTTTGCCGCAGCCTATGTATTCTCGTTGACTATAGAGGTGGCTATTGAATTTTGCTTCTTGCTAAACCAGAAATCAACTTTGTTTCTAGCATTTGACATGTGCTCGAGGTGTCTTTTTCATCAACTCGCATCCAAAGATAGTCGAGTCCGAATAGCCAATTAGCTTGAATCCACCTTCCTTTGGATACCATAAGCCAACTTCTTGGCTTCCTTTCAAGTATCTCGATATTCTCTTAGCTTCTTTGTCATATGGCTTTCTTTTGGAGCAGATTGAAATCTCGCACATACACCTACAAAGAAAGGTGATGTCCGCCCGCTTTGTAAGATAGAGAAATGATCCAATGAATGCTCAGTATCTTGTTTGATCTATGTGCTTGCCATCCGCATCCATGTCCATTTTGACTAATGTATTCATTGGTATTTTTCTGAGAAGACTTCTCCTCCATACCAAATTTCTTCATTAAATCTCGGTGTATTTTGTTTGACTTATGAAGGTTCCATCCTTGCTTGTTTCACTTGGAGTCCAAGGAAGAATGTCGACTCTCCCATCATGCTCATTTCAAATTTACTTTGCATGAGATTTGAAAATTTTTCACTGACTCTTTGTTTGTGGATCCAAAAATGATGTCATCCACATATATTTGAACAAGCAAAGATACTCTTTTTGTCTTGAATTTCAAAAGTGTTCTATCTACTTTTCCTTTTGTGAATCCATTTTCGTTAGGAATTGTGATAAGGTATCATACCATGCTCGGGTGCCTGTTTCAATCCATACAAGGCTTTCTTGAGTTTGTATACCTTATCTCCAAGAGTCTTCATTCGAATCCGGAGGTTGTTCAACATACACTTCTTCTTCCAATACACCATTTAGGAATGCACTTTTTACATCCATCGATATACAATGAAGTTCTTGTGAGTCGCATAGGCAAGAAACATCCTTATAGCTTCCAATCTTGCTACAGAGCAAATGTTTCATCAAAATCTATTCCTTCTTCTTGGCAATACCCTTTGGCTACTAGTCTTGCTTTGTTTCTTACTTACGTAACCTTCCTCGTTCATCTTATTCCCGAACACCCATTTGGTGCCAATGACATTTTGATGTGTGGGTCTTTGAACTAATTCCCATACTTTATTTCTTTCAAACCGATTCGACTCTTCTTGCATAGCTTAAATCCAATGTGTGTCCAATGCTTGTAACACATCTTTGGGCTCTATTTGCGAGATAAAGCATGTGAACGGCTTCTTGTTGAGTTCGGATCTTGTTTTGACACCTTCTCTTATATCTCCAATGACAAGTTCTCGTGGATGGTCTCTCGGCCATCTTACATCAAAGTTGGAGTAAGTTAGTTCGGGTTGATCGTCTTCGGTTGTGTTCTTTGTGTTGCTCTCTCGTAATCACTTAGATGCAAATTATCCAACTGTTTTTGAGATTCAACTATTTCATCTTCTTTCGAGTTTATAATTCCGCTTCAACTTCAAAGATATGGACTCTTCTCAGATGGTTGGATGATTGACTTATCATTTGAATCTTCAATGTCTTCTCCATTTACATTTGGCTCATCGAATACCACATGAATGGATTCTTCGCAACCATAGTCCTTTTGTTGAGTATTCAGTAGGCTTTGCTTTTTTGAGTATCCCAAGAAGATACCTTCATCGACTTTAGCATCGAAAGCCTTTAGATTGTCCTTGCCATTGTTGTGGATGAAGCATTTACATCCAAATATTCTCAAATATGCAACATTTGGTTTTCTTCCAGTCCAAATCTCATAGGAGTCTTTTTGTGTCTGTTTATCATACATCTGTTTTGAGTGTAGCAAGTTGTGTTGATTGCTTGACCCAAAATCTTTTGGTAACCCCGCCTCGCCTAACATGGTCCTTGCCGCTTCTTTGAGAGTTCTGCTTCCTTCTTTCTCGCAACTCCATTCTCTTTGTGGAGTCCTTGCTGCGATAGTTCATGACTAATACCATTTTCAATACAACATCGAGTTATTATTCCATTGACAAACTCGGTTCTCTCTCTCGATCTTATTTTGATAATGGTTTGACTCTTCTCATTTTGAATCCTCTTCATCACCGTGGTAATTTCTGTAGAGTTTCTTTCTTCTTGCACATGAATATTGTCCATGTATATCTTGAGTAGTCATCTACTACCACCAAGGTGTATTTCTTTCCACTTATCTTTGTTTGGTTCCACTTTGGGCCAAATAGATCCATATGTAGCGGATGCAATACTCTTGTTGAAGATGGACATGTCTTTTCTTTGAATGAAGATTTGATTTGTTTTCCTTTTCGACAAGCATCACATATACTCTCCTTCTTGTATAATCGAGTCCGGAAGTCCTTCCACAAGATTACTTCGTGCAAGCTTGTTAATCGTTTTGAAATTTAGGTGACTCGGACTTTTTGTGCCACAGCCAACTTGATTCATTTGTGCTTTTTGCTAATAGACAAGTGTTGTGTGTAGCGGTTGACCAATCTACTACATACATGTTCTTTGTCTCCGCATCCTTGCAATACAACTTCATTCGTTTCAAAAGATCCTTGATTTGGCATATACCCATGTTAAATCCAACATTATAACCCTTGTCACGAGTTGGCCGATGCTTAGTAAGTTGAAGTTGAGTCCTTCGACATATGCAACATCTGTGATTTCTAATCCGTTCCTCTTGATGGATCCAATGCCTCTAATTTCACGGAGCTTCATTTCCTCCAAATATGACTTTTGCTCCTTTAACTTCCTTGAATTTTGACTGATTTTTCTTGTTTCTGTCATATGTCCGGAACAACCACTATCCCATGTACCAGGTTCCTTGGCACTCACTGTTCCTTGAACCCGCAATCAAGGAAATTAAGTTTTAGGTACCCATATTTGTCGGGTCTGTGGGGTTAGAGTTGTAAGATGATCCAACCAACTTATAGCCAAATGATTTGACTCTAAGGGGTTGCCATCTATCGATGCCATAATCATAATTAATCTTGGCAAATTGCTTGGGGATTTTAGGTTCATACAACTGTCTCTTTTGTCCGTACGCATGTGTATATGTTTTAGCAATCGCCTTCTTTGGGTAATTGTGGTGTCTCCGAGTGTAGTGTCTAGGTGCATATTTGTCTTTGATGAAAGCTCTTATACTTTTGGAATGGTCTTTGCTGAGTTCTAGGCCTTTGCCATTTGGGCTTATATTCCATAAGTCTATGATGATAATTCACTTCATTCCAATCAGCTTGACTTGGATATTTTCTACCATTCCCATCATATGTATTTCTTTTATAGATTTTCTGGGGTTTTTGGTAGCTCGCTTCTTCTTTACTGAGTATTTTTGTTTGGAGTTTCTTTGAGAACTCGATTGAATCTCTTCTCAGCTGTCCTTTCAGCGCACTCAACAGGCTGTTTTCCTTTTCTTTTATAACCAAGGCCAGTTTGTTTGTAATTGTGCTTTGGAGTGAATGTGTGTGTAACATTTAGAGTTTTGGATTTTTTAGACTCTTCATTGCTTGAAGATCCTTTTTCCAAAATCACTTTTGGAGTTTGACATAGCACAGAGGAATTAAATCCTAAGCCTGTCTTGTCTCCACATTCTCTTTGACTCATAACAAGATCATCCAATGATTTGGATGCCTTAGTGAATGAGGCAATAACATTCTTGGGGTCATTCTCCCTCTTCTCTATGGCAGCAATTTCTGCTTTTAACTTAGCATTTTCAGCCTTTAATCTATCATTCTCATCAGCTATTTGACTTAGAGTACTCAGCTCCTTAGTCAGCTTTGAGTTTTGGCTTTTGAGTAGGTTGTTTTCCTCATTTAGTAGTGTGTGTGAGGATTTAATGTGTTCAAAATCTTTCATCATTTTGCCTAATGAATCATAAAGATCAGTGGGTGATGAAGTGTGTGTGTCACGATCACTATCACTAGAGTCCGAGTTTGATGAGTTAAAGTGTACCTCATCTTCTGGTCAGTTGATCTTGTTCCTTGGCCATTAAACAGATCAGGGCTTCTTCTTCGAGTCACTTGAGTAGTCGCTTCACCGCTGCTCTCGAATCGATGTCTCTCTTGACTTGGTTGTCTCGGCCAGATCTCTGCAGCCATCATTGCCTTTTTCTTTTCTTGTCTTCTTTCTTTGAAGACTTTTCTTTCTTCTTCATCCCCTGTATTTGTTGACTACAGGATATGGGCGATCAATGGCATAGTGACCTGGTTGTCTGATTCAAAGATAGATATTCAACCTTTTGATCACTCTATCCATTCTTGGATTGTCACCCTTTGATATTGACTTTCGATGATCTGTTCTCTTGGTTGGCCTATCTTCCCTCGATTTGGAGGAGCCGAGTGTCTTTCGGAAGATTCACCTTTTCCACTCTTGTAGTTCTTATTGAAGAACTTGTTGAACCTTTTAACCATCAAGGCTATTTCTTCCGGATCAATGACTTCTTTGACCTCGGCTCTCTTCCAATCCTTAAACATTAGAGCAAATTTGTTTTGGGTACAAATTGTCTCTTCCTCGATCCTTTCTTCTCGGCTCAAATTCGTAGGCTTTGAGGTCCGAGAATAGTTCGTGGTTGGATGTCTTTGATAGGTCCATGGAATGTCTTAGTGCCATGACCTTCATTTCCCATTCAGTTGGGAGACTTTTTAAGATCTTCATACACATTTCCTTATGTGTATATTCCTTTCCAAGTGAAGATAGCTCGTTGGTGATTTACGTGAACCGAGCATCCAGTTGATCCAGGTTTTCTCCTGCGATCATTTTGAAATTCTCAAATTTGCGATGACCACCGATAATTTGTTTTCTTTGATTTGCTCACGAGCCTTCACAAATCAATGTTAGCTTGTCCGAGATTTCTTTAGCCGTTTTGCATGATTTGACTTTATTGAACATGGCTTTGTCCAATGTTTTGTAAAGGATGTCCTTGGATACATTGTCAAGGTTGTATCTTTTTCTGTCATCATTTGTCCATTAAGTTCTTGGTTTTTCAACCATGACCGTCTGGGGCAACATCCTCTTCTCCTTCATTTGCACCTCTTCTTACAATTTGTGTTCACCTTTAAGATTTGCGGTGGCCCATCTTCTATCACTATCCACATCTCATCATGTAATCTTTGATAGATGAGCCTCGCATACGAAATTTCCAATCATCAAATTCTTCAATAGTGAACATAGGGATGCGTGTCAAATTTGCTTCCATGATAATAACTTTTGATGATAAAAAGAGTTTTGAAAGTTTAAGTACTAAAGCGAGACTTTGAAAAGTTTGGAGATCTAGTTCAAGAACGGCGGAAGGCTCAATGAACCAACCGCTCACGATACCACTTGTAGGTCCCAAGGGGTGTAAGTGTAAGGTTTAGAAGGGGGGTTGAATAAACCTTACCAAATTTTCGATTTAGTCCTTTTAAATATTCGAGAGTTGATACTACCGTGTCCTTGGTGGATGACCAATTTAGTTAATCAAGAGAGTTAGTCTCTCAATGAGACTCAACCGAGTTGTTGATGGAATAACTCAATTTGTTAAGTCTATATTAACTCAATCGTGGTTTGTTTTTGGAAGACTTAACACCCTTAAGTTTGATTAAGCAAGGATTTAGTGCTTGGTTTAGTACTTAGAAATTATCAAGTGGATAGCAAATTTATCGTGAGATATAAGCAATTAAGATGCAAAAATTAAAGTCTTTGAAATGTAAATGACACAATAAAATTTTTATAGAGGTTCGAAGATGGGGTAATTCTTCTACTCCTCTCTTCTCCAACTCCCTGGAGGAATCCACTAGGTATTGATCGTATACAAACAAAGTAGCAGTCCGGATACAAGTCTTGATCACACAACCGACTTGATCCTTTGGGACTCGATCCGAGATGCCTTGATCACTCGGTGGCTCGTCGACGACTCGCCTTCTTCACGGGCAGTGCCTTGCTTTGCTACTACAGACTCACTTGCTCAAGCTCTTTGGATTTGATCACGAAGCCCTCCAAAAGCTCAAGACTTGGTTCGACCCTCGAACCTTCCTACAATCCTTCGTGGAATGTAGACCCCCTTGATTTTTCAGTATTTTCCTCTTCAACCGATTGAAGTTATCTTTCCTTCACAAGGTGAGTGTTGGATTGATGTTCTTCATAGTGTAGGCTTGAGGATTGAGAATATTTCAGATTTTCTAATAATTGCTTGAACGTTTTTGGTTCTTGTCTCTTAATCACTTGGTCAAGCTCTCTTCTCAATTAAACTCCTCAGCCTTTTATATTGATCTTTCAAAAAAAATGCCCGTTGAAGAGATAGGCTTATTTTTTGAAAGTCACTTGCGATCGTTGGCTTGTCTTGTTGCGATCCTTGGAATTTCTTTGTTTCCTCGTATGAATTGTTTTCCACCTTTTGAGTTCGACACACGGTGTAGTGCTTCCCATTGGTTTATTCCTTTGCACGCTTCTCGGGATTGAGCACTTCGAGAAAGGTAGTATGGAGATATTACTTGTTTAGGTAATTCTCTTGATTTACGGCAACGGATCTTTTTGATTATTTCGACTTGACCGCATTTCCTTGCTTTCCCAGGTGACTTAGATTCAGACTTCCAATCATTGGATGACTCTTTGTCACTTCAACTTGAGACTTGGCTATTCTTGAGTTGACTTAATCGACACTTCACTCACCGTATCTCACCGCTTCTTGATAGAGTTCCCGTCTACCCTTCTTTGCCATACTCATTTGTCTTGCAGCGGAGTCTTCATTTTAGTCTCCAGTTGTCTTCTTGCATGTTTGGGCATGGCTGACTTAACTCAGCTTGACCAGCCCTATTTATTACAATGCAGTCTACAACAGAAATGGGGTGCCAACTTCCTATTCTATGTTTTACATGGCATTCATCAAAATCTAAATAGTAAATTTCCTAACACAGCTGTACCCAAAACAGCCGCTCTAATTGTTAAGGATGGAAAGAGAGCTGAGGTCAAAGAAGTCATTGATCCAGAAGAAATAGCCTTAATGGTTAAAAGGTTCAACAAGTTCTTCAATAAGAACTACAAGAGAGGCAAGGGCGAATCTTCCAGAAGTCAAGGGAAGATAGGCCAACCAAGAGAACAGATCATCAAAAAGTGAATATCAAAGGGCCGACAATCCAAGAATGGAAAGAGCGATCGAAAGGTTGAATATCTATCTTTGGGCGTAGACAACAGGTCACTATGCCATTGATCGCCCATATCCTCGTAGTCAACAAATACATGAATGAAGAAGAAAGAAAAGTCTTCAAAGAAAGAAGACAAGAAAAGAAAAAGGCAATGATGGTGCAGAGATGCCGAGACAACCTAAGTCAAGAGAGACATCGATTCAGAGAGCAATGAAGCCGACTACTCAAGTGACTCAAGAAGACGCCCGATCGTTTGATGGCCAAGGAACAAGATCAACCGACCAAGAAGATGAGGTACACTCCAACTCATCAAACTCATTCTAGTGATAGTGATCGTGACACACACACTTCATCACCCACTCGATCTTTATGATTCATTAGGCAAAATGATGAAAGATTTTGAACACATTAAATCCTAACACACACTATTAAATGAGGAAAACATCCTACTCAAGAGCCAAAACTCAAAGTCAAGCAAGGAGCCGAGTACTCTAAGTCAAATAGCCGATGAGAATGAAAGTTTAAAGGTGAAAATGCTAAGTTAATAGCAGTAAATAGTTGCCATAGAAAAGAGGGAGAATGACCTCAAAAATGTGATTGCCTCATTCACTAAGGCATCTAAATCATTGGATGATCTTATTATGAGTCATAGAGAATGTGGAGACAAGACAGCTTAGATTTAATTCCTCTCGTGCTATGTCAAACTCCAAAAGTAATTTTGGAAAAAGGATCTTCAAGCAATGAAGAGTCTAAAAATCCAAAACTCTAAATGTTGCACACACATTCACTCCAAAGCACAATTACAAGCAAAGCGGCCTTGGTTATAAAGGAAAAGGAAAATGACCGAGTTGAGTGCTTATACTGAAAAGGACAAAGTGAGAAGAGATTAAGTCGAGTTCCTCAACAAACTTCAAACAGAAAATACTCAGTAAAGAAGAAGCGAGCTACCAAAAACCCTTAAAATCTATAAAAGAAATACATATGGTGGGAATGGTAGAAAATATCCAAGCCAAGTGATTGGAATGATGTAAACTATCAAAGATAGACTTATGGAATATAAGCCCGAATGGCAAAGGCCTAGAACTCAGTAAAGGCCATTCCAAAAGTATAAGAGCTTTCATCAGCACACATATGCACCTAGGCACTACACTCAGAGACACCATAATTACCCAAAGAAGGCGATTGCTAAAACATATACACAGGCATACATACAAAAGAGACAGTTGTATGAACCTAAAATCCCCAAGCAATTTGCCAAGATTAATTATGATTATGGCACTGATAGATGGCAACCCCTTAGAGTCAAATCATTTGGCTATAAGTTGGTTGGATCATCTTACATTTCTAGCCCCTCAGGACCTGGACAAGTATGGGTACCTAAAACTTAATTTCCTTGATTGCGGGTTCAAGGAGCAGTGAGTGCCAAGGAACCTGGTACATGGACGATGCATTTATTCTAGACATATGACAGGAAATAAGAAAAATCTGTCAAAATTCAAGTTAAAGGAGCAAAAGTCATATTTGGAGGAAATGAAGCTCCAGGTGAAATAAGAGGTATTGGATCCATCAAGAGGAATGGATTAGAAATCACAGATGTTGCATATGTTGAAGGACTCAACTTCAACTTGCTAAGCATCGATCCAACTCGTGTGACAAGGGCTATAATGTTGGATTTAACATGGGTATATGCCAAATCAAGGATATTGAATCGAATGAAGTTGTGTTGCAAGGATGCGGAGACAAAAGAACATGTATGTAGTAGATTGGTCAACCGCTACACCCAACACTGTCTATTAGCAAAGAGCACAAATTTGAATCAAGTTGGTTGTGGCACAAAAGCCGAGTCACCTGAATTTCAAAACGATTAACAAGCTTGCAAGAAGTAATCTTGTGGAAGGACTTCCGGACTCAAGATACAAGAAGGAGAGTATATGTGATGCATGTCGGAAGGAAAACAAATCAAATCATCATTCAAAGAAAAGACATGCCCATCTTCAACAAGAATATTGCATCCGCTACATATGAATCTATTTGGCCCAAGTGGAACCGGCTAGCATAGGTGGAAAGAAATACACCTTGGTGGTAGTAGATGACTACTCAAGATATACATGGACAATATTCATGTGTAAGAAGAAAGAAACTCTAAAACTACCACACGGTGATGAAGATGATTCAAAATGAGAAGAGCCAAACCATTATCAAAATAAGATCGACAGAGGAACCGAGTTTGTCAATGGAATAATAACTCGATATTGTATTGAAAATGGTATTGGTCATGAACTATCTCGCAGCAAGGACTCCACAGCGTGAGAATGGAGTTGCGAGAAAGAAGGAACAGAACTCTCAAAGAAGCAAAGAAGGACCATGTTAGTCAGGCAGGTTACCAAAAAGATTTTGGGTCAAGCAATCAACACAAACTTTGCTACACTCAAAACAGATGTATGATAAACAGACGGTGACAAAGACTCCTATGAGATTTGGGTGGAAGAAAACCAAATGTTGCATATTTTAGAATATTTGGATGTAAATGCTTCATCCACAACAATGGCAAAGACAATCTAAAGGCCTTCGATGCCAAAGTCGATGAAGGTATCTTCTTGGGATACTCGGTGAAAGCAAAGCCTCAGAGTACTCTACAAAAAAGGACTATGATTGCGAGAAGAATCCATTCATGTGGTATTTGATGAGCCAAATGTAAATGGAGAAGACATTGAAGAGTCACGGTGATAAAGTTGAATCATCCAACCATACGTAAGAGTCCCTATCTCAAGTCAAGCCGGAATTATAAACTCGAGAAGAAGATGAGATAGTGAATCTCAAAACATTTGGAAAATTTGCGGCTAAGTGATTACGAGAGAGCCGATCAAATCAACACCGCCGCTAGACGATCGAACCCAGCCTAACTTGCTTCAACCGATGTAAGATGGCCGAGAGACCATCCACGTAACTTGTCATTGGAGATATAAGAGAAGGTGTCAAAACAAGATCGAGAACTCAACAAGAAGCTATGTTCACATGCTTTATCTCGCAAATAGAGCCCAAAGATGTGTTACAAGCATTGGATGACACACATTGGATTCAAGCTATGCAAGAAGAAAGTCAATCAGTTTGAAAGAAATAAAGTATGGGAATTAGTTCAAAGACCCACCCATCAAAACGTTATTGGTACTAAATGGGTGTTCGAAACAAGATGAACGAGGAAGGTTTTGTGGTAAGAAACAAAGCAAGACTAGTAGCCAAAGGATATTGCCAAGAAGAAGGAATAGATTTTGATGAAACATTTGCTCTCGTAGCAAGATTGGAAGCTATAAGGATGTTTCTTGCCTATGCAGACTCACAAGAATTTCATTGTATATCAAATGGATGTAAAAAGTGCATTCCTAAATGGTGTCTTGGAAGAAGAAGTGTATGTTGAACAACCTCCAGGATTTGAAGAAGACTCTTGGAGATAAGGTATACAAACTCAAAAAAAAGCCTTGTATGGATTGAAACAGCACCCGAGCATGGTATGATACCTTGTCACAATTCCTAATCGAAAATGGATTCACAAAAGGAAAAGTAGATAGAACACTTTTTAATTCAAGACAAAAAGAGTATCTTGCTTGTTCAAATATATGTGGATGACATCATTTTTGGATCCACAAACAAAGAGTCGTGTGAAAAATTTTCAAACCTCATGCAAAGTAAATTTGAAATGAGCATGATGGGAGAGTCGACATTCTTCCTTGGACTCCAAGTGAAACAATCGAAGGATGTAACCTTCATAAGTCAAACAAAATACACCAGAGATTTAATGAAGAAATTTGGTATGGAGGAGAAGTCTTATGTGAAAATACCAATGAATACATCGTCAAAATGGACATGGATGCAGATGGCAAGCTTGTAGATCAAACAAGATCTGAGCACTTATTGGATCATTGCTCTATCTCACAAAGAATCGGGCGGACATCACCTTTGATGTAGGTGTATGTGCAAGATTTCAATCGCTCCAAAAGAGAGCCATATGACAAAGCTAAGAGAATCTTGAGATACTTGAAAGGAAGCCAAGAAGTTGGCTTATGGTATCCAAAGGAAGGTGGATTCAAGCTAATTGGCTATTCGGACTCGACTATCTTTGGATGCGAGTTGATAGGAAGAGCACCTCAGGACATGTCAAATGCTAGGAAACAGGTGATTTCTGGTTTAGGAAGAAGCAAAATTCAATAGCCACCTCTACTGGTGAAGCGGGAGAATACATAGGCGGGCAACTGTTGTGCCCAAGTCCTATGGATGAGACAAAGAATGAGAGACTATGAAGTTGAGGAGAAAGAAATTCCAATCATGTGTGATAACACAAGTGCAATTGCAATCACTCAAAATCCTCGTGTTGCACTCAAGAACAAAGCATATCGATGTCGATATCACTTCATAAGAGATCATGTTGAAAAGAAGGACATCATCTTGGAATATATCTCAACCGATAAACAATTGGCGACATCTTCACAAAACCATTATGTGAGTCAATATTTGAAGAACTCAAGCATGAGTTAGGGTTAATTGAATCGGTGACACTCGGAAGAATCAAAGAAAAGAAATGGAACACAAAAGGGAAAAAGAGTGAACTCACAAATCAGCTAAGTAAATCGGCCGATCGGAAAGACAACTATACCAAGTCGGTGACAATTTGAGTCACAAAGAGAACGTGTGAGAAGAAGAGTTAAACCGGCTAAGGGTAAAAGCCGAGTCATTTATGAGCAAAGTGACAAAAACGCAATCGTTTTGACTAAGCGGGAATGTTTTTAAGAATTACGTCAAAGATAATTATGACGTGTACAGGCAAAAGCCGCACACCAAGCTTATGATTGGATATAAATCTTTGCCGCATTAAATACGAGACATTAAATGCTAAATAGCGTGCAAAATCTAAGCCGTTGATTTCGATCACATTTCAAAACCACCCGCATGTCCTTTCATAAACCATACTTAAGCTTTCCTTCTTCTCTCTCTCATATTACCAAAACCGTTCATTTCTTTCGGAAGCAAAGGCAAAACTCTCTCAAAACCCTATCTATCTTCAAATCAACCTCTAAGTTTTCTTCGGTGAAATCACGAAAAATGGCACCAACCTATGATTTTTTCAAGTTAGGAAAGCAAATCCACACCGGGTCCACTTGTGGATTTCAGCAAGATGGTGAAACAGGGTCCGACGACACCCTAGTGAAGAAAATTCTTGAGAAATTGGAAACGCGTCGGTGAAACCGTTTCGACGTATTTGGAATATCCGATGACCTATATGGAGGAGGTCGCGCGAGTTCTACGTGAACGCCGAGATTCGACGAAGGGATAAAGTCATCTGTTTCACGGAAAGAAGTTCACCATCTCTCGCCAAGGATTTGGTGAACACCGCTCACTACCAACGGAAGGAGCATCGAAATTAACGGCGATGTAAACCTGGCTCTTTGCTTGGAAGGAAGTAGCCAAGCCCGACTATCTTTGATAAAATAGTCTACACAAACAAACAAGAGGTCTTTGAAGGAGGATTATCACAAATTTGTTGGACATAGTTGCCAAATGCATAGACATCAAATTTGGCGACTTTGACCAATTGTCAAAAGCAAAGTTGATCGTAATGGCCGCGATCATTGAAGAAAGGAAAATAAATCAATTTGAGTTTGTCTACAAAGCAGACTATGCGAATGTAGGGAACAAATCCTTCAAGGAAGATGGTACATTTGGAGGATCCCAGGATATGGCCACGGTGATTGGCCGGTGATGGAGGTGAAAGGAGTCCCTCTTAGACATGGAAAGGCGTTCCATGTAAACAAGAGGATGTTGAGATCAAACCTCTCGGCGCACGAGAAGAGAGCCTACGCTAAGAGAGTTGACACGAGTGGGGAATCGGTGACCACTGAAGATACAAATTGCTTTCCTCTCCACCAAAGAAGAAAGCCGCCATCGTAGGCTGCTAAGAAGAAGACCGCTTCTCGCAGAAAGAAAGTCAAATCTGCTCATGCCCCGCAGCTCGAAGTCACCGCCGCAGCCGTGGTGTCCCCGCCCAAAGAAGAAGAATCGAGAAGGACTCTCAAATACCTTCTCCGATCGTCAAAAAGAGGAGAAGCGATAAGCGAGAGGCAAGACGGCTCCTCGAAGAAAACACCAAGACCAAGGCCCCCCGCCCAAGATTCAAGAAAGCGTCTCTAAACCGTAAATCCCTCGGTACAAACTAAGAGTCGAAGAAGAATCATCAAGCACTCGAGGTTGAGAAACCGGTGAGTCACCACTCGGTGGAGCAGACATCGAGATTTGGAGAAGTAGAGTCTCCGGATACTATAGATGAAACTTGACTAAGTCTCTTTGAAGGAGATCGTGCAGAGGCAAATCAAGACACAATCGTAGTTCGCATGGTGAGACACAAGAAGAAGGCGATAGAGATGATAGTGATGTGATGATCCTATCCCCACCTTACCCAGGACATCCAAAATCGTCTCACGTCGGTGGAGGAAATGGAAATTGAGTCGATCAAGGGAACAGTTCCAACGGCCCGAGTTTATCGAAGAAGAAGAGGAACTGTTGAACTTCCTCGATTAACCTCTCGTGATCTCAAAGATGGATGAAGAAAAGCGCATGATATCTTGCGGATCTTCAAGGATAAGGAGAAGGAGAGCGCGAGAGAGGAAGGCGAGGCAAGAGAGAAGGCCAAAGATCTCGCCCTCTCACGGAACCACTAGAACATACGCATTCTCACTTCGATATTCTATCGAGAAAGTGATGAGGATCGGACCTGCCGCCCGCACGAAGAGTTGCAAATGCACGCAAGCAATGCATGAATCGAATTCTTCATGAGAAGAGCATGATGGAGGGACCAGGAGAGTCCTCCAAAACACACGGTGAAATTGATCTAATGGGAGTGGTTCAAAGAAATCGCCACCGTTGTTCTTTGCCACCACTTCCCCAGACTCACTCGGAAGAAGGAATTAAGGAAGGCTGGCGATGGCGGGTTAGTGGGGACCCCGGTTGAGCCAACCCCTAATGAAGGTGTCTTACCACCCGCCCAACGGTGAACACTCGGTGAGATACAATAGGGAGTTTGGAGACGAGTGACCCCATTCCAAGTCACTCACCGGTGCGCCACCGAGGGGGAAACTCCCTCCACCTGCAGCAAGGTCGGAGAAATCGCGAGATGACTCCACAACGAATCTAGGAGGCAAAGTGGAGAAAATACAAACATAAAACGAACAAAGCAAGTTGCCATCAACTAAGCTCGGCGATTGAGATGTCTCGGTTGAGGTGCCAATCGCTCACGAAGGCTAATAATGACGCTGGCGATGCGATCGAGGCACGAGGAAGGAACAACCCCGGGAGTTAACACTCAGGCGATGAAAGTGAAATCCATGGGGTTGAGACTCCAATGGATGCCACCACGAAGACCCTAAGACAGTGACACTTTGTCGAAAGGGAGGTCAAGGCCTTGTCGCAGCGATTGAGGCTGCGGGAGGTAATGAAGGCCACGGGAGGTTGAGACTTCCGGGGTAAAGAAGTCGAAGTAGAGAACATCCCTCCCTGCTATCATTGATCCATCCGAAAAGGAGATAAGTGCGCTTCATGATTCCCAGGATAATCCTGATGTAACCTTTTTGGGATCGGAAAGGCGACGAAGAAAAGCCGAGTCATCCCCCGTGATGCAGATCCAAAAGACTCAGTGCGGATGTTCCCCGCACGAGCAAGTCGATCTCAAGACTACTCGTCAAACTTTCAATTTTGATGATGAGCCACCAATGGAAATCTCATCATCGTCCGATGACGCTTCGATAAGGCCGAGGACCAGATCCACTCAATTGGAGAAACCAAGTGAGACCAAAGGTTGTTGAGACAATGAAATAGAGTCCATGCGCGCAGCTCCCAAAGTCGCAGCAGTTCGACTCCAAAAAGAACTTCACGCGCACCTCTCATCATTGAACAAATCCCGATTGGCCATGATGATTCATTTATAGAATCATTTCCTTTTCTCTCGGAGGTACCCGACCTCCTTGAAGAATCGGAGAACGAACATGCACGCTTCCACGGACCGGCTCCTGTCATTTCGTCGGTACCATCGTTCTAGCCGACTATGACTTTGACGCTGCGTGGCCATCACCGCAACGGAAGAAACAAGTGAAGTTCGGGAGGTGTTCAAAGCATTATTTCTTGAAATTGAACGGATGGAGAGGCACCAGGCCTCTATGGACATGCGATCGACAAGAGATGCCAACCTTATTGCTAACTTGAGAGGCATAACTGTGATCGGGATCGGGGAATGGTGGCAACAAAGAAGAAACAATGCGTGTGGAACAAGTTAGATACTTCAGGACATTGTTCAACAAGCTTTGGTATGGAGAGTCGAGAATGCCGATGCAAAAACGAAATTGAGAGAACACATTGAGCACATGCATGAAGCTCACTTTGCCGAGATAAAGCTGCTGCGTGAGCAAAATAAGAGTGATCTCAGTGCCGGAAGAAAATATGGATAGAAAATTGAGTCTTCTTATGGCTGAAATGAAGCTAATTTCAGAGAGTCCAACGCTACTCGCTCCGAATTTCGTGCCGCATACTCATGATGAGACTCGAGAGTAACTCGACTATCGCAGGCCCGACTTCCCGCTTGCCAATATGTTTCAGTGTTCTCTCTCGCTTTGATGATGCCAAAAAGGGGAAGAGGAATACTTTAAAAAGCGCTAAAGAGATCTCGAAGCTAAAAAGGAGGAAGCAATTTGTAAAGGGAAAGAGCGGTGAGAAGCGTCAAAACAAAAGAAAGAAAAGTCCGTTGAGGGGGAAGGATCGAAAGATGTGACCTTGATGATTGCACAAACCCCCCAACAAGGTCTTGTCACGGTGACATTATCGTGACAAACTCCCGATGACTCCGCCACTCCAACACTCTGCTATATCTATGGTGAAAAGAGAAAGACAATTGAAGCGGGGATGGAGGAAGTGGAAGGAAGAATGGATGCCCGAGTTATGAACATCTTGAAACAACATGGAGGCATTCAAGAGACAGAGACACTTATGCCATCTCGATGTCGGGGACCGAGCCACGATCAGTTGATGAATTTAAAACGCCGCATCCGAAGGATACTTTGCAAATATGTCTATGGCTCAAGCTTGGGACTTGTATTTTGGGAAAAGGGTCTCACGTTACGTGAAGAAGGCCGACGATGAGACTCACGGCGATCACTCTGCTTTGGTCACTAAGCTGGAAAGAAGAAGACCCCATTGCAATACACCCGAGAGAAAGAGGAAGAAGCAGTGGTGGAGGAAGAGGTTTCGACCTAGGCCTCGCCCAAAAACATTGAGCACGTAGATCCGGCAAGAAAGGAGGGATCTCTTGGTGGTCTTGACCAAGTAGCCAATTTGCAAGTGGCTAAAAGTAATCTTGAGTATGCAAAAAGAATAGAAGAAGAAAATAAGAGACAAACTCATTTGTGGGAGGAAAGACAAGAGAGATTAAGAAGAGATGAAGTCGCCAGGAAGGCATATGAAAAAAGAAGAAGAAGGCGGTGACGATGAGAAAAAGAAGAAGAAGAGCGAAGATCTTGAACAAGATGAAAGAAGGAGATCGAAGGAGATGAAGTGTTGTTGTCCACCCCTTCATGTATTTTATTATGTAAATACATATTATGTAAGTCTTCGCAATAAAGCTATAAATTCTTTATTTTCTTTTTTTTTCTCGTGTAGACAAATGTTTGCTCGATACACCTTGTAAACATTGTGTAAATGATCAAGAATGTTATGATCAATAAAAGGATTGATTCTACGCATACATTCTATGTGAATACACTATCTCGTATGTATCTTTGCTATTTACATTTTTGAATGGTTTAAGTTTTGGCATCATCAAAAAGGTGGAAATTGTTGGGAAATTTATTGTTTAGATTTTGATGAATGCCATGTAAAACTTAGAATAGGAAGTTTGCACACCCCAATTTTGTTGTAAATCGCATTGTAATAAATAGGGTTGGTCAAGCCGAGTTAAGTCGCCTATGCCCAAACATGCAAGAAGACAACCGGAGACTAGAAGGAAGACTCATTGCAAGACAATTTGAGTATGGCAAAGAAGAGAAGACGGGAACTCTCTTGAAGGAGCGGTGAGATGCGGTGAGTGGAGTATCGGTCAAGTCAACTCAAGAAAAGCCAAGTCTCAAGTTGAAGTGAGAAGAGTCATCCAATGATTGGAAGTCGACTCCAAGTCACCTGGGGAAAGTAAGGAAATGCATCAAGTCGAGATAATCGAAAAAGATCCGTTGTACGTAAATCAAGAGAATTACCTAAACAAGTAATATCTCCATGCCACCTTTCTCGAAGTGCTCGACCCGAAGCGTGCAAAAGGAATAAACCAATGGGAAGCACTACACCGTGTCGAACTCGAAAAGGTGAAGAACAATTCATACGAGGAAATGGCAATTCCAAGGATCGCAACAAGACAAGCCAACGACCACAAGTGACTTTCAAAAATAAGCCTATCTCTTCAACGGGCAGATTTTTGAAAGATCACTATAAAAGGCCGAGGAATGACTGAGAGAGAGGTTACCAAGGTTACTCCGAACCACGAACATTTCAAGAAAATATTTTGAACAAAGAACCTAAAATATTCTCAAATCATTCAAGATTAATCCTCAAGCCTACACTACGAAGAACATCAATCCAACACTCACCGTGAAGGAAAGATAACTTCAATCGGTTGAAGAGGAAATTATCAAGAATCAAGGGTCTACATTCCACGAAGGATTGTAGGAAGGTTCAAGGTCGAACCAAGTCTTGGGCTTTTGGAGGGCTTCGTGATCAAATCCAAAGAGCTTGAGCAAGTGGGCTCAAGTAGCAAGGTAGCCGCCTGTGAAGAAGGCGAGTCGCACGAGAAGCCAACCGAGTGATCAAGGCGTCTCAGATCGAGTCCCAAAGGATCAAGTGTTTGTGTGATCAAGACTTGTATCCGGACTGTTACCACTTTGTATCGATCAATACCTAGTGGATTCCTCCAGGAGTTGGAGAAGAGAGGAGTAGAAGAATTACCCCATCTTCGAACCTCTATAAAAATATTATTGTGTCATTTACATTTCAAAGACTTTAATTCTTGCATCATATTTGTTTAATTCTCACGACATATTTGCTATCAATTAGATAATCTCTAAGTACTAAATCAAGCTCTAAATCTCTACTTAACCAAACTTAAGGGTGTTAAGTCTTCCAACTGAAAACAAACCACAGTTGAGTTAATTCAGACTTAACAGTGAGTTATTCCATCAACGGCTCGATTGAGTCCGTTGAGAGACTAACTCTCTTGATTAACTAAATTGGTCTGTCCACCAAGGACACGGTGTGTAGTATCAACTCTGAACATTTAAAAGGACTAAATCAAAAATTTGGTAAGGTTTATTCAACCCCCCCTTCTAAACCTTACACTTACACCCCTTGGGACCTGCAATTCTTAAATGGATTGTTGGACGAAGAAGTCTATGTTGAACAACCTCCAGGATTTGAGCAGAAGACTCTTGGAGATAAGGTGTACAAGCTCAAGAAAGCTCTATATGGATTGAAACAGTCACCTAGAGCATGGTATGATACATTATCTCAATTTCTGACAGATAATGGATTTACCAAAGGCAAAGTGGACATAACATGTAGCGCCCTTTCTAGCTTACTTGAATTTTAATGCGGAAAATAAGAAATAAGGAGAAACAATTTGAAGAATATCTAAAAATATGAAATAGTAAAAAAATTTACTTCATTTGAAACTTTGCAGCGGAATTAAATACTAATAATTACTAATCCAAAACATTTATACTGAAACAACAATGACATTCAACGTTTAATGAACTAAAAAGTCAAACTTTAAAAATATAAAAGAATCATTGACATGGGTTCCCCGAGTCACTGCGCCCAGCCATCTCCTTCCTCTTCTGCATCTCATCTGAAAAATATTCAACATTCGTGGAATGAGCTAAAGGAGCTCAACAAGTAATCTCATGTATGAATGCATGCCTAATGCAATATCTTACATTTATACCTTAAAAAGACTTTACAATTTTCTTGCTTAAAGCTTTCCTTTCATTGCTTAAACTTTCTTTTGCATAAAACTTTGTCTTTCGTTACCTTGAAACATTCTTAGGACGCGAGCTCACTTGGTAACACATTGTTCTAATCAGGGTCGCAGTAGGCCTTGTTATTTGGAACCCGTGATTTTGCCCGAAGGCCCATTTCCATTCGTTTTGCCCGAAGGCCCTTTTCCTTGAACATTAAGATTACATGGTCGGAACGCCGGTCCCCCGCGCCCATTTCCCACTCACTTCCGCATCATAGAACAATGTGCACCCATTTTCTTTTGAAAAACATTATACTTTATAACTTGATTTTACTTAATGTATGTTGCGATGCTCGTGAAATGCTATGAACGTACATTAATTAACATGATGCATGAACTTAAATGATGCAACATATCATTAAATACGAGAATAAACATAAGCGCATATCATAATAATTAAATCACATTAGCTGAGACAATTTGAGAACAAAACCATGCATTCAACTAATTAGGGAAAGCCCTACGTTCAATCAATTAGGGATAACCCTACATTCCATTAGTTAATGGAAAACCATATATTCAATTAATTAAAGGAAGCCCTACATTTAATGATTCAAAACTATTTAGGGGAAAGCCTTGCTATTCAGTTGGTTAGGGGAAAATCATATATTCAATTAGTTAAAGGAAGCCCTACATTTAATGATTCAAAACTATTTAGGGGAAAGCCCTGCTATCAGTTGGTTAGGGGAAAATCCGATATTCAATTAGTTAAGATAAACCAATTAGGGGACAACTCAATATGTGATAGACAGTTTAATTACTAATTAATGCTATAGCCAAGTTAAGGAAACACTACTACAAAAAAGCTGATAGACACCGGTTTTAAACCGGTGTCTATTAGTAAACCAACCGGTGTTAAAGCCACTGGTGTTAAAAGTCCGAACTTTTTAACACCGGTTTAAAACCGGTGTCTTTTCCTTCAACGACACCGGTTTTAAACCGGTGTCTATTAGTAAAAACAACCGGTGTTAAAGCCACTGGTGTTAAAAGTCTGAATTTTTTGACACCGGTTTAAAACCGGTGACTTTTCCTTCAACGGTTTAAAACCGGTGTCTATTAGTAAAACAATCGGTGTCTTTTGATGAATAGACACCGCATCAAAACCGGTGTCTTTTATTGTTTTTAGAAGCGGTTTTAAAAGGGTTGTTTATTTACACAAAAACACCGGCCCAAAGCTGCAAAAAAAAACATATAAATAAATAATTCATTATGAACTCCAATTCTAGCAACCATCATAAGTGCACTACCAATTAAACATGAAATTCATTAATACTAAAGTCACCAATAGCCAAAATCCAACAAAAAGTACTAGTAGCGGCGTTTCCTTTCGGTAAAACAACTATAAATTCATAACTCGATTAATTCCATCAACCAACAAAAAGACTATATAATTCAACTAAAGGCAACAAAATCCATATGATCAACATAGCTCATGTCATTTAAGCTTTAAAAATGGTCAAGCTTCTCCTACTCACTCCTTTAATCTTTGTTTCTCGTCACGAATCTCATTCTTCTCAAACCTACAAACATACAAAAGAGTTGAATGATTTAGCCATTAATGAAAAATAAATAAATAAAAAATAACCAATTATATTCCAAGTTGGCCCATGAATTGCTAATGAGTATATTGTTCATTGAATTTCAACTCAACACAAACATTTGTTTGCTTATCAATTGCAATTTCAACAACTACAAAAAATGATGTAAAAACAAGAAACAAAAGAAGGCAAATCAAAGCCCAAGACTCATGTGGTTTTTGTAATTATCCCTAGAAAAACTAAACAAGTAAAGAAAAAAATCAACAAAAAAATGAAAAAAGACATTCCATGCAACCCCCCTCTGCCTGCCATTGAGGCTAGTCAAACAAGATTCCACACCAAATACCAAGTAGCTGAAAAAATGTCTCACCACGTTAGCAAAACAAAAAGAAAGCAACTTTAATCAAGATTAGTCCAGATTTGCATGTTTGCATATGTAGCATTCCATTAATTGACAACAGCTGAAATTGGACACAAGATCTTTGTTAAGAAACATAAGGTTCAATGTGCTTTCTCTATTATAGTATGAACAATGTTACAAAAGACTATACACGCATGCACGTCATGTAGTGGTTTTTTGGTAAAAAATTTGTGGGTTTTACGTAATTAACCCAAACTTCAGGGGTAGTTGTAATTATCCCTATCATATTATACATACATGCGGAATATATTAAAATACAAGATGAAATACGATTTAGGATAGAAGATCCAAAATCCACAAAAAGGAAGGTATTGTTACATAAATACAAACCTTGGGGGGTTATAACAATTTAAGGGGGGAATTTGTAATTTTGAAACATAACTGGAAATATTCGTAATTAAACTAAACCTCAGGGATAGTTTTTAAAATTATCCCTGCTATGATACTCGCATTGAGGTTCATTCTTGAATCTTGCAGCAAAAAGATCATATATTTGTAATTTAGCAAACATAACTGGAATTTTTCGTAATTAAGCTAAACCTCAGGGCACTTTTTGTAATTATCCCTACTATGAAACTTGCAGCAAAGATCAGATCATACCTCTTTTTTCAAACTCTCAAACTATATACATAATACAAGTCAAGTGAATTACATTTGCTATGTGATTAGTTTACATGCCAAAAGAAAATGACCAATAACAAAGCAAATGAAATAGTACTTCCCATGTGATCATAAGTTGCTATGTGATGATCAGTTTGTTGGCATATTAATTACCATAACTATGTTAATTTTTAAGATCTAGTTGAAACATGACACGTAAAATTAACCTTCATCTTGGAACTATAGTCTGTTTATTCTTGTGTAAACGCCACCGAGCCAGAAAACAGATCGACCTGCTTTTCCACTGCTTAAGGAGAGCTTAAACTGTTAGTATTAACACAATTATTAGCATTATTACCTGTGGATGAGAAGAAAGGCAAAACTCTAGTAACATTCTTCATCTTTATATTTAGTTGTGGAGGGTACATTTATATGGGTGTCCTGTTTCAAGAACTAATCCTTCATTGGTTCGGCTTGTCACAAGCAACTCAAAATTGAAGAAAGCAGGAGAAAAGGATGGAGGGGCAGTTTGGGATAAATTTCATTTCTACTGATTTCCATATCAACTTCAGTACATGTTGCCCCATATGAAGACAAAAGCAGATAGACCAATTCTCTAGAATTTATGTCAATGAAGACAAAAGCAGATAGACCAACTTCAGTACATGTTGCCCCATATGAAGACAAAAGCAGATAGACCGTAGCATCTTCAGAGTCGCAGGATCACTAAACCTATAACGAAGAAATGATTTCACAAGCTGTTCTAGGAAGGGAAGATAATCCAACTTGTTAAGACAATTATGCATCTCTGTTGTCAATTCCAATATATTATTCATTACAAAGACTTCAAAAATCTAAACAATGAAATCTCCTGCCCATCAATGTTTACACCTGTTTACAGCTCTACTAATGGTAAAATGATTTAATGAACAAAAATGAAAATGATCAATAATTATAGCTCAGCCATTCTGAATTAAAAACCTTTGAAACAAAGGTAACACCTTGTCTTGTTAGTAAGGGAAATGCAAGAAAATGGGCAAGTAATATATGACAAACTTTTCTAGAGCAGGAAGCTAAACCGTAAGAATCATCATGGTTCCAAAATATTGAATGGATAATTTAACCTCACATTCAAATGCCAGATGCAGACAACCAAGAATGTTACAAAACCATAGTTTACTGAAACCAAAAGAAACTATCATACAAATCATAGCTCAGCCAGTTTCTAATAAACCACACCTTGCATGTTATTCTGAGAGGTAAGTTTGAGTATGATTTCTAGATTATAGACAAAACATCCAAGGTGGCCTGAAAATCAAAAGGATGAACCAGATTTGATACCATTACTTTGATATATGTTTAATTTTGGCTTAAAAATTAAAAAGAATCTTAGATGGAATAGGATCCTGAAAATCAAAAGAATGAACCAGATTTGATACCATTTCTTCGCATCGGGAAATGTTAATCCCGCTGTTGAAGCAAATGGTATTCCACTTTGAGATCTTCAGGCCTGTTGCGATTTCGAACATGACCTTTCAAGATTCTCATGTATCTTTCAAATGGGTAAATCCATCTATAAAAATTCGGTCCACATAACTTGACTTCTCGCACATTGAATAATGTATTTTGATGAAGATGATTGATAATAATTATCAGTTAAGTTATCAGTGTGTATTTGGGTTCTATAATCACTACACCCTTTTTCATCAATCCCATCTAGAGTTAAACTCTCGTGAATCGACTCCGTCTCCAAACTCAAAGTGTGCAGATTAAACCGATCATATCATAAGTAGCAACAATGTATGGTTCATAAACTACCAATAAATATTCATAAGTGAACAGTGACTGTAAAGAAACTCTTTATGTTATTATAAAGAAACTCGAACCGGCCTTGAGGTCTGAATTAAACAATGCACATAGCGGCAATCACAAAAACATTGAGATCAAAGAATCACCTGCATTTAGTACTGATTAATCAAAGATTCAAAAAGCACCATTCTCATCAATCTTGCAAAGAACCACATCTGTTAACTAATAAAAGTAGAAGATGCCGGTGGCCCAAAGATAAAATGTTAAAAACAAAATTTTAAAAAAATTGCTAACTAACTCCCAATTGATCTAATCACCAGATCTTTCCTACAATCACGAAGTAATCATTAGATCATGAATCAATTCAAATATAAATTCCCTCAACGAAAACCAACCCAAATAAAAAAATCCAATCCAAGATAGGCAAATATTCAAACAATTCTTGGGTATACTTACTTTGTTATCGCCAATGCAGTAACGCAAGACAGATTTTCGGGCCTCGAGTCTCCTCTCCGAGCCCGAAATGAAAGCCCAAATCGGTTGGTCACCGGAAGACTCACTCGAGCTCGATGAAACCACTCCATACCTAGTGTTCGGGCGAGAGAATGAAAAGAGAAAAGAGAGCAACAACAAGCGATCATTTCTTCTAGCCAAACAAAAGAAATGCAAAATCCACTCCGATTATCGGTAAATCTTGTGATTCTTGCGTGATCCGTGAAGTATACCTATACGCAAAACACGAGATACGAGGGATATATATAAGTTTTTCATTTGCATTTCGAAATAGAGTTCTGAGAAAAGAAAGCAATATCACTGTTGAAGAAGAGAGAATTTTATTGAGAGGGGAGGGACGCGACAATGAGCTTGGGAGAGGTGAGAGAGAGAGACGCAGGGGTTGAGTGAGAGGGCAGACCGGAGAGGTGCGCAGACGGGTGTTTTTCTTTTTGCTGATAATAACCCTAGCTAATTACTAAGGGTCCTATCGTCTAACCACACCGGTTGTAAAACCGGTGTTTAATATCTGGTGTTAAAAAGTAGCGACACCGGTTCAATAACCGGTGTCGAAAGATATGGTGTCAAATATAAAATAATTTTTATATATAGACACCGGTTTTGAAATCCGATGCGCAAACCGGTGTCTATTTGGGAATTGTTTTAACAACAGACACCGGTTCTAAGAAACCGGTGTTGTTTATCAAACGACAACACTAATAAGACACCGGTTTCTTACAAAACCGATGTTAAAAAGGAAAAGACACCAGTAAAGTCATAAAACCGGTGTCTTTTTGGTGGTGTCTATCAACAGTTTTCTTGTAATGAAAAGAAAACGGTAATATAATAACAAGTTCTGAAACTTGGAAAAATATATATTATAATATTTCGTAAAACAAAGATCAAAGGAAATTAACTTTAGCTTTTAATTTGTTCCAAAACATATGTTGAATGAACTAGAAATTTCATTAATTCAACCGACTTGATTGACGTCAGACTCCATTTTAAACCAAGAACAATTGGTTAAGGGATAATGTCAATAAACATGAACTGGAAGAATAAAATAAGAATATGGCGTGTGTGCTGCTCAGCGTACGTGAGGATGATGATTACACACATTTACAGAAGCTCTAAATTGTAACGCAGATTCATGCACGAATATAAATATATCGCTTCATATGCGTATGGATTTGCAGAAATCAGTTCTTGTTATTTACAATGAAAATCCAATAAGTTATAGAGATTTCACAAAACTTTCTAATCCATCAACTCACGATAGATAATCGAATCTGAATAGTGACAAACTAATGCACAACTATACAAAATCACAACTAAAGCAACAACCCTTTCAGTTATACATCCAATTTAAATTATTCGAAAATTAATTCTATATGAGACTATGTAGATTACTTGCCTGCTCAATTTAGGGGTAGTAAAATCATTTTTCGAATCAATCGCGTTGTGGAAGTCACCTATCTTTATTCTCTTTTCTCTTTTTTTTTTCCTTTCTTTTTTTTCCTCTTTGGCGTCTCTCTTCTCCCATCTGATCGTGTATTATGTGTTCTCTGTGTGCGTTTTACGTGTCTTATATCTGTGTTTTAACCTACTTCTAATAGGGCTAGGTTTAGACTACATGGGCTTATAATTACCTTATTAACAATATGGGCCTAATTTAAAGCTCCAAACTAATTAAAGGTCCAATTATTCGCTATAAGGCCCAAATAAAATAAATTCACAGTCCAATTAAAAAGGCTCTTTTATTAACCGTAATTTAACAAATTAACTATGTAGTAAAATCATTAATAAATTTCTAATTAACTATTATTATTCTATAAAATAAACAAATAACATGATTAATAAAATTCTTATTAAGGCATAAAAAATCCGGGTCGTTACATTCTCCCCACCTTTAAAAACGTTTCGTCCTCGAAACTTGTTAAAATACGAATATACCAAGGCGTGAAAACAAGCCTCAATTCATTTTTTTTTCTAGCCATAGCAATAGTGATCACATGTATACATTCATTTGAGCAACAAATCATTTCATGAAAATAAAGACAAAAGTAATTAATGACATACAAAACTAAAATTAGTAAAAACACAAGCAAACAATTCATAGAGTCCAACATATATTCATAATGACAGTACACATAAAAAGCTTACCGATTAGCAGAGGGAGATGCTCGAAGCGCGACTCAGAACCCATGACTAGTTGACTTTAAACTTTCGTAAATTAAATCGTTTCAAAGTCTACACAACCGATTTTAAAAATCCTGGGCTCTGATACCACTAAATGTAGCGCCCTTTCTAGCTTACTTGAATTTTAATGCGAAAAATAAGAAATAAAGAGAAACAATTTGAAGAATGTCTAAAAATATTAAATAGTAAAAACTTTTACTTCATTTGAAACTTTGCAGCGGAATTAAATACTTATAATTACTAATCCAAAACATTTATACTGAAACAACAATGACATTCAACGTTTAATGAACTAAAAAGTCAAACTTTAAAAATATAAAAGAATTTCGTTGACATGGGTTCCCCGAGTCACTGCGCCCAGCCATCTCCTTCCTCTTCTGCATCTCATCTGAAAAATATTCAACATTCGTGGAATGAGCTAAAGGAGCTCAACAAGTAATCTCATGCATGAATGCATGCCTAATGCAATATCTTACATTTATACCTTAAAAAGACTTTACAATTTTCTTGCTTAAAGCTTTCCTTTCATTGCTTAAAACTTTCTTTTGCATCAAACTTTGTCTTTCGTTACCTTGAAACATTCTTAGGACGCGAGCTCACTTGGTAACACATTGTTCTAATCAGGGTCGCAGTGGGCCTTGTTATTTGGAACCCGTGATTTTGCCCGAAGACCCATTTCCATTCGTTTTGCCCGAAGGCCCTTTTCCTTGAACATTAAGATTACATGGTCGGAACGCCGGTCCCCCGCGCCCATTTTCCACTCACTCCCGCATCATAGAACAATGTGCACTCATTTTCTTTTAAAAAACATTATACTTTATAACTTGATTTTAATTGTTTGTCCAAAAACATTAATACTGGAAATAAAACGACATTTAAATAAAATCTAAAAGTCAAAACTTTGAAATTAAGAGAATTCCATTGACATGGGTTTCCCGAGTCACCGCGGCCGGCCATCTCCTTCCTCTTCTACATTCTCATCTGAAAAATATTCAACATACGTGGAATGAGCTAAAGGAGCTCAACAACTAATCTCATGCATGGATGCATGCCTAATGCAATATCTTACATTTATACCTTAAAAAGACTTTACAATTTTCTTGCTTAAAGCTTTCCTTTCATTGCTTAAAACTTTCTTTTGCATAAAACTTTGTCTTTCGTTACCTTGAAACATTCTTAGGACGCGAGCTCACTTGGTAACACATTGTTCTAATCAGGGTCGCAGTGGGCCTTGTTATTTGGAACCCGTGATTTTGCCCGAAGGCCCATTTCCATTCGTTTTGTCCGAAGGCCCTTTTCCTTGAACATTAAGATTACATGGTCGGAACGCCGGTCCCCCGCGCCCATTTCCCACTCACTCCCGCATCATAGAACAATGTGCACCCATTTTCTTTTGAAAAACATTATACTTTATAACTTTATTTTACTTAATGTATGTTGCGATGCTCGTGAAATGCTATGAACATACAATAATTAACATGATGCATGAACTTAAATGATGCAACATATCATTAAATACGAGAATAAACATAAGCGCATATGATAATAATTAAATCACATTAGCCGAGACAATTTGAGAACAAAACCATGCATTCAACTAATTTGGGAAAGCCCTACGTTCAATCAATTAGGGATAACCCTACATTTCATTAGTTAATGGAAAACCCTATATTCAATTAATTAAAGGAAGCTCTACATTTAATGATTCAAAACTATTTAGGGGAAAACCCTGCTATTCAGTTGGTTAGGGGAAAATCCTATATTCAATTAGTTAAAGAAAGCCCTACATTTAATAATTCAAAACTATTTAGGGGAAAGCCCTGCTATTCAGTTGGTTAGGGGAAAATCCTATATTCAATTAGTCAAGATAAACCAATTAGGGGACAACTCAATATCTAATAGTTAGTTTAATTACTAATTAATACTATAGCCAAGTTAAGGAAAAGAAAACAGTAATAACAAGTTCTGAAACTTGGAAAAATATATATTATAATATTTCGTAAAACAAAGATCAAAGGAAATTAACTTTAGCTTTTAATTTGTTCCAAAACATATGTGGAATGAACTAGAAATTTCATTAATTCAACCGACTTGATTGACGTCAGACTCCATTTTAAACCAAGAACAATTGGTTAAGGGATAATGTCAATAAACATGAACTGGAAGAATAAAATAAGAATATGGCGTGTGTGCTGCTCAGCGTACGTGAGGATGATGATTACACACATTTACAGAAGCTCTAAATTGTAACGCAGATTCATGCACGAATATAAATATATCGCTTCATATGCGTATGGATTTGCAGAAATCAGTTCTTGTTATTTACAATGAAAATCCAATAAGTTATAGAGATTTCACAAAACTTTCTAATCCATCAACTCACGATAGATAATCGAATCTGAATAGTGACAAACTAATGCACAACTATACAAAATCACAACTAAAGCAACAACCCTTTCAGTTATACATCCAATTTAAATTATTCGAAAATTAATTCTATATGAGACTATGTAGATTACTTGCCTGCTCAATTTAGGGGTAGTAAAATCATTTTTCGAATCAATCGCGTTGTGGAAGTCACCTATCTTTATTCTCTTTTCTCTTTTTTTTTTCCTTTCTTTTTTTTCCTCTTTGGCGTCTCTCTTCTCCCATCTGATCGTGTATTCTGTGTTCTATGTGTGTGTTTTACGTGTCTTATATCTGTGTTTTAACCTACTCCTAATAGGGCTAGGTTTAGACTACACGGGCATATAATTAATTACATTATTAACAATATGGGCCTAATTTAAAGCTCCAAACTAATTAAATGACCAATTATTCGCTATAAGGCCCAAATAAAATAAATTCACACCCAATTAAAAAGGCTCCTTTATTAACCATAATTTAACAAATTAACTATGTAGTAAAATCATTAATAAATTTCTAATTAACCATTATTATTCTATAAAATAAACAAATAACATGATTAATAAAATTCTTATTAAGGCATAAAAAATGCGGGTCGTGTAACACTCTTCTTGTAGAATTCAAGATGGAGAGAGTATATTGCTTGTTCAAATATATGTGGATGACATTATTTTTGGAACCACAAACAAAAAGTTGTGTGATAAGTTCTCAAACCTCATGCAAGGCAAATTTGAAATGAGAATGATGGGTGAGATGACATTCTTTCTAGGACTTCAAGTTAAACAGATGAAGGATGGAACCTTCATAAGTCAAACAAAGTATACCAGTGATTTAATGAAGAAATTTAGCATGGAAGAGAAATATTCTGTGAAAATACCAATGAATACATCAGTCAAAATAGACATGGATGCAGATGGTAAACCCGTGGATCAAACAAGATCTGAGCACTTATGGATCATCGCTTCTACTTAACACAAAAGCGAGCCGGACATCACATTTTTGTAGGTGTATGTGCAAGATTTCAATCGCACCAAAAGAAAGTCATATGACTATGACTAAAGAAGAATCTAAGATATTTGAAGGGATGCAGGAAGTCGGCTTATGGTATCCAAAGGAATGTGGATTCAAGCTAATTGGTTATTCGACTCGACTATCTTTGGATGTAGAGTTGACAGGAAGAGTACTTGTGTACATGTCAAATGCTTGGAAATAGATTAATTTCTGGTTTAGCAAGAAGCAAAACTCAATAGCCACATCCACAGTGAGGTTGAGTACATAGGCTGGGGCAACAATTTGTTGTGCCCAAGTCTTATGGATGAGACAACGGTGAGAGATTATGAAATTGAAGAAAAAGAGATTCTAATTATGTGTGATAACACAAGTGCTATTGCAATCACTCAAAATCCTGTGTTGCATTCAAGAACAAAGCACATTGATGTCAAATATCATTTCATAAGAGATCATGTTGAAAAGAAAGACATCACCTTGGAATACATCTCAACTGACAAACTGTTAGCTGACATATTCACAAAACCATTATGTGAATCAAGATTTGAAGAACTCAAGCATGAGCTAGGGTTAATTGAGTTGAGTTAACACCCAGAAGACTCAAGGGGAAGATATGGAACGAGAAAAGATGAAAATAGAGCTGAGTTCGTGAATCAGCTAAGTGAATCAGCCGTATCGGAAAATCAGCTGTATCGAGTTAGCTGACAGCAGAGTCACTATGTGAACAGAGAGAAGAAGAGTTGAGTCATTTATGCAGAGAGCTGAGTCCTTTATGAGCTAAGTGACAAAAATGCAGTCGTTTTTAATAAGCGGGAATGTTTTTAAGGATTATGTCAACGTAATAATAACAGGTACAGTCAAAAGCTGCACGACCAAGCCTATGATTGGATATAAATGCTGCCGCATTAAATGCGGGCATTTAAATGCTAATCGGCATGCTTAATCTGAGCCATCGATCTTGATCAAATTTCAAAAATCGAAAGCACGTCCTTTCATAACCCATATATACCATTTTGATCAGTTTCTCTCTCACATTACTCAAAAACTGTTCATCTCTCCAAAAAGCAAAGAAGGCATTTTTCTCTCAAACCCTACCAAATCTTCAAAGCAAGTTCATCAAGTTTGTTCGGTAAAAATCACTGAAATGGCATCAACCTACGATTTCACCAAGCTAGGGAAACAAATCCACACTGGTTCTACCGTAGATTTCGAATGAATGGTCAAACAGGGTTCCGATAAAACCCTTGTGAAGAAGATAGCCGATAAAATAGAGAAGTCTGGACTGAAACCATTTCTCACAATGGAGTTTCAGATGACTTATGTTGAAGAAGTCGCCCAATTCTACGTGAACGCTGAAATTCATGACGAAGGCATCAAGTCGTCTGTTCACGGCAAGGAGTTTAACATCACTGCTGAAGATCTAGCGGAGCACTGTTTGCTGCCGTCGGAAGGTGTGGCTGAAATATTTGAAGCTGATGTCAACTTGGCTGCTGCATAGAAGGAAATGGCCAAACCTGAATGTGCTGCGAAGATTGTCTACACAGCTGATAAAAAGCTGCTGAAGGACGATTACCATAAGTTGATGGACATCGTCGCGAAATGTTCGACGACCCAGCTGTGGATAGGACAACTGAGGAACAAGAAGCAGTTGAGACAACTAAATCTCCTGTCGACAGGGTTGTGTCTCCGCCTGCGAGAGATGCTGCTGAGGGTGTTGAGAAACAAAGTCTGCTACCCTCCATTCCTGAGAACGAAGGACAGCAAGAAGATGATGTTGATGATGTGATCATGCTATCTCCACCATACCCAGACATCCAAAATCGTATGCGCGAATGGAGGAAGTGGAAGATGAGTCGCTCGAGGGAACAGTTCGAAAGACGTGAATTCATTGAAGAAGAGGAAGAACTGATGAATTTCCTCGGGTTGACCACAGTGGTCCAAGCTCTTGATGAAGAAAACTGCTTAGATATCTTGAATATCTTCAAAGAAAAGGAGAAGGAGAGGTTGGCAGAAGAAGCAGAAGCTCGTGAGAAGGCCAACATCTGTCCTTTCACTGGAACCACCGATCACTCCCACCCTCACTTTGATGCCTTTTCAGGAAGTGATGAGGATATGGACCCTCCTGCTGCGACAGAAAAATTAGAAATGCAGCAAGCCATACGGGAATCCAGGATGATGCATGAGCAACAGCTGACGGAAGGACCTGGAGAGTCTTCCAAATCCCAGCTGGAGATTGACCCTTTGGGAGTGGTGCAGCAGATTGCCACTGTCATTGCTGCAACCACTTCCCCAGCTCACTCTGAGGAAGGTTCTAAGGGAAATGGCGATGAAGCTGGGAACTCGGGGACCCAAGTCGAGCCAACCCCTATTGAAGGTGTCTTACCACCTGCCACAACGGCTAAACACTCATAGGAAACAGCCGGGAGTTGGGAGAAGAGTGACCCCAACCCAAATCACTCAGCTGGTATGCTAGCTGAGGGGGAAACTCCCTCCGCTGCAGCTAGGTCGGAGGATGTTGCAGATGACTCCACAAAGAATCTAGGAGGCGAAGTGGAGAAGGAACAACAAACAGAAACACAACAGATTGTCACTGATGAAGCTCGGACAGTTGAGATTGTCTCGGTGAAGTGTCAATCGCTCTCAGCCGAGGACGTTGTTGTTGCAGTGAAGGAACAGGATGGTTCTGCCCCGGGAGTTAACACTCTGGGCACCAAAAGTGCAATCCACGGAGTTGAGACTCGATGGATGCCATCGTAGAAGACCCTAAGACAAAGCTTAGTGCAGCCAAGGGATTGTCCAGGCCTTGCTACGATTGAGACCGTAGGAGGTAATCGAAGGCCTACACGCAGTTGAGACTTCCCGAGGTAAAGAGACAAACGCTTGAGAACATTCCTCCTGTTATCATTGATGAATCTGAGAAGGAGATAAGTGCCCTTCATGATTCCCAAGACAACCCTGACATAACTTTACTGGGATCTGAAGGTGAAGATGAAGCTGAGTCATCCCCTGTTGCAAATCCAAAAGACTCAGCTGAGGATGTTCTTTCGAGCACGAGTAAGTCAGACCTCAAGGCTACTCGTCAAACATTCACCTTTGATGATGAGCCACCCCTTCAAGTCTCATCATCTTCTGATGATGCCACTAATGCACCAAACACCTCAAAAGGAAACACAAGCTGAGACCGACGAAGCTGTTGAGACAACTTAGGCTCAGCCAGCTGGGTCCATACCACAATGACCCCCCGGTGAATCACGATTAATCACGCGAGCTCCCAACGCTGCGCAGAATCGACTCCCAGGGCACATCACAGCCACAAGTCACCATTGAACATATTCCCTATGTCCATGATGATGCGTTTGAAGAAACGTTCCCCTTCTCACTAGAGCTGCCTGATCTGGATGAAGAATCAGCTAGAGGGCAGAGACGCTTCCATAAACCTGATCCAGTCATTCCCACAGATACCATCGTCCCAATGAATTTTGATTTTGATGCTGCTTGGCCGCCACGGTGAGACAGAGGTGACAGCTGAGGTTCGAGAAGTCTTCAAGGCAATATTTGTAGAGATTGAGAAGATGGAAAGGCACCGGGCCTCATTGGATATGCGGCTGGATAGCAGAGATGCAAATCTTGCAGCCGATCTGCGTGGAATAGTGGTCAGAATCAGGGAATGGTGGCAACAGCAGCAGACAATGCGTGTGGAACAGGTTCGATATTTCAAAGCATTGTACAATAAACTATTGATCCGGGAGCGCGATAATGCCGACATGAAGAGAGGAGGATGCAAGAAAATATTGATGAGAACGCGTGACTCCACAATCATCGAAATGCAATCTGCTGCGTGAATTTCACAAGAAAGAACTTCGCACGCCGAGGAGAATATGGAAAATAAATTCACTTTGCTCATGGCATTTGAAATGAAGTGATGGTGGCGGTGAATCCAAAGCCACCCGCTCGAATTCCGTGCAAAGATACCCACAACAGACTCAAGCACAACTCATCTATCGATTGCCTGGACTTCATGCTGGATGGTCTATTCCCAGGGGTTCTTCTCTCCTTTAATGATGCCAAAAAGGGGGAAGAGGAATACCTAAAGACGTTGAAAGAATCCGCAGTTGAGAAGACGGACGCAGCTGAAGAGCAGAAGAAGGATAAGGGAAAGGTAGTTGAGGGGGAAGGTTCAAAGGACATGACTTTAATGGTTGCTAGAACCCCTCAACAAGGACTTGTCACAGCTGACATCATAAGCAAACTTCCAGTGACTCTGCCGCTCCAACACTCTGTTGTGCCCATGTCTGAGAAGAGGAAAATAGTAGAAGCAGGGATGAAAGAGGTCGAAGGAAAAATGGAAGCCCGTGTGATGGACATATTGAAACAATACGGAGACATTCCAGCAGGAAGAGACACTGATGCTATTTCAGACGTCGGGAACGAGCCTAGATCAGTTGATGAATTCAAAACGCTCGAATCCGAAGGGTACTTCGAAGGCATGTCCATGGCCCAAGCCTGACAGACAACAGACTACTGGTAGTCACTCTGCTGGCCACTCGACTGGAAAGAAGAAGGCTCCAGTACAATACACGCCCAGAGGAAGAGAAAGAAAAGGTGGAGGAAGAGGTTTCAGACCTAGACCTCCACCCAAAAACATCGAATACATAGATCCAGGAAAGAAAGGAGGGATCTATTGGGCTGGATATGACGTAGTAGCCAACATGGATGTGGCTAGGAAGAATGTTGAATATGTAAAAAGGATTGAAGAAGAAAATAAAAGACAATCTCAGCTGTGGGAAGAAAGGCAGAAAAGAAAAAGGAAAGACGAAGCTGCTAGAAGAGCCTACGAAAAAAAGAAAGCAGCTGAAAATGAAAAGAAGAGAAAGAGAGCAGAAGACGACAGAGCTGAAGAAGAAAGAAGGAGGCAGCGAAGGCAATGAAGTGTTGTTGTCCATCCCTTCATGTATTTTACTATTGTAAATACATAAAGCGTAAGTCTTCTGTACGATGAATAAAAGTTATGCAATTTCTATATTTTTGCTTAGATGTGGAATACCATGTTGCTCTGATACACTTCGTAAACAGTTGTGTAAAGGACAAGAATGCTATGATCAATAAAAAGATCGATTCTAAGCATACATTCTCTGTTTCTACATTGTCTGTTTGTATCTTTGCTATTTACTTTTTGTATGAATGTTTTAAGTTTTGGCATCATCAAAAAGGGGGAAATTGTTGGGAATATATTGCTTAGATTTTGATGAATGCCATGTAAAACTTAGACTAGAAAGTTGGCACCCCATTTTTCTTGTAAGTTGCATTGTAATAGATAGGGTTGTACGAGCTGAGTCAAGTCAGCTATGCCTGGATATGCAAAGAAGTCAACTGAAGACTAAAATGAAGACTCCGCTGTGAAGCAGCTGAGTATGGCAAGGATGAGAAGTCAATAACTCGACTGAAGGAGTATCAGCTGGGATACACCTGTGAGAAGTGTCAGTCAAGTCAAGTCAAGATAACCAAGTCTCAAGTTGAAGTGACAGATGAGTCTCTCAATCATTGGAGCAGACTCAAGTCACCTGGGGAAAAGGCAGTCAAGTAAAGACAACTGAAAAGAACTTGTTGCACAGAGGTCAAGAATATTACCAAAACAAGTAATACTTCCATGTTGCCATGTCTTAAAGTGCTCAGTCCCAGAAGCGTGAAAAAAGAATAAACCAATGGGAAGCACTGCACCTTGTGTCAGACTCTGAAAAGCGAAATGTTCATTTAATACGAGGAAATGTCAATTTCAAGGACTGCAACAAGACAAGCCAACGAACACAAGTGATTTTTGAAAATCAGCCTATCTCTTCAACGGGCAGATTTTTGAAAGTTCACTATAAAAGAGTAAGGAATCACTTTGAGAAAAGGTGACCTTGACAACCTGAACCACGAACAATAAAGTAATTATTCGAACTGTAACCTGCAAAACATTCTCAAGTTATTCAAGCAAATCCTCAAGCCTGAACTTCGAAGGAAATCGATCCAACACCAAGTTGTGAAGGAAAGACAACTTCAAACTGTTGAAGAGGAAACTTTTGAAGAATCAAAAGGGGTCTACATTCCAAGGAGGATTGTAGAAAGGTTCAAGGTGCAGCCAGTCTCAATTTATTGGAGGGCTTCGTGATTAAATCCAAGAAGCTTGAGCAAGTGAGCTAAAGTAGCAAGCAAAGCCACGTGAAGAAGGCGAGTCGGACGAGAAGCGACTATGTGATCAAGGCATCTCCGATCGAGTCCCAAAGGGTCAAGTCACATTTGTGTGATCAAGACTTGTATCCGGATTGATAACCACTTTGTACTCGATCAATACTTAGTGAATTCCTCCAGGAGTTGGAGAAGAGATGAGTAGAATAATTACCCCATCTTTGAATATCTATAAAAATTATTGTGTCATTTACATTTCAAAGATTTAATTTATGCACATTATTTTATATCCGCTAATAATTTGCTATCCAATTGATAATTAACAAAGTGCTAAAACCCAGTGTTAAAACAAACTTAAACCAAATTCAAGGGTGTTAAGTCTTCCGCTGAAAATCTCATCACAACCAAGTTAAGGTTTAGACTAAACAATTTGAATTATTCTATCAATGACTCAATCGAGTCGTTGAGTGGCTAACTCATTTGGTTAACTAACTTAGTGTCCCTCAAGGACTTAGTGTATTTAACTCTGTATTATTTTAAAAGGACTAAAATCGAAAATGTGGTAAGGTTTATTCAACCCCCCTTCTAAACCTTACTCACACCCCTTGGGACCTACAAGAACCCCCAAACTTAAACTGTTGACAGTCCCGGCCAACACTTTATAAACAAGACAAAACACAAATGGGGTAATGAAGAGCAACTCAAAAACAACGCATCACAATTCATGTCGTTTATCTATAGACACCAAGAAACAAACCAACTAAGCTTCAAATATCTAACATAGAGCACAAGCCTACTAAAATCATGGCAAACACTTCAAATCATGCCCCTCATGGATAAAGTGTATATTCTACTCTCTAGGATAATAAGGGACGTGTATTCGCTCAAATCTTATCAATGATGAAGAATTACCATATGCTTTCAAATTGTCTCACATCTCCGCTACTCGATTGTATGCAATTCAAAAATCAGAAAGGACTTTGCTTATGGTTGTAATGAAGGCTCTTTGGTTAAGGTAGGGAAATATGGATGAGGTGACTCAAACTCAAGCGTATAGATTGGTGAGCACATCGTTTTTCTAAAACAATTATTCTCATTCAAATCAACTATGCACCCCCAATCACCTTTTATTCTATCACATCTCTATTTCTCCCTTATTTTTCCTACAATTTATTCTCTTTCGCCTTACATCCTAATTTTCAGCCTATATGTTTATTTACGGCCAACTCACTCATGCAGTCGGGTTTTTTTGTCCGACTCTTTTGTGAGTATCCTCCATTTTCCTCATTATCTTCTTTTATTCCCAATTACCCAACATACACACCATTTTCTAACTTCTTGGTATCCTTTCCTTCAACCTTTTATTCAATCCCTTTACTCAATGTTATACGCTCAAGCTTAGGGTAACAGATATATAAAGTTAAGGCTTGAAATATGGCTATCAAAAATCAGGTAATAGGCTCAAATTGGCTAATTAGAGAAATCAAATATCATAAGATAGGCAAAAGGCTTAACAAAAATGGCCTAAAATCATTTTCATAAATTCCATACAACATGTGACTTCGATGGAGATACCAGAGCAAGTTCTAAAATTCAAATCAACATGAATGACACACTCAATCAATAAACAAGACTGCATATAATGAAAGCAGTAAAGGCTCAAAAAGCTCACAGGCTTGTAATTGCGTAATTCAAAGTATGTCAACCATGATTTCAATATTCACATGCTCCATATCATCTATTCTCAACCCGGTCAACTCACGCTCAACACCCAATTCAAAACAACATAAAATGTTCAACAAATGCTCCCAAGATCACAACAAGCACACAATAGCGGTCAACTTACTCCCTAAACAACTAAGAAAGCAATAAACGTGCTAAAAATAAAAAACAAACATCTAATGCAATGCAACCTACATGCTCTAAATGCAACTACATGAATGCAAAAACGCCACACCCTTCAATCAAATTACTACCCTCCCCCAAACTTGAATGAAATTATAGCGCATAGAAGAGAAGATAGAATTTCAAAGAAAAGTGTGGAAATGGACCTGTCTCACTGTGGGGGTGGTGGCGGAAAGTGGCCCTGGGAGATGTGTCACATTTGTATCTGATGCATAGTCTGCAACATCTCCAACTCTCGCTGCTCCTGGGCTTGATACCTCTGCTCCTACTCTGTGTGGAAAGCACGGAACTCCTCCTGGTAATGCCTGAAATCATCCCGGTACTGCCGGAAATCATCCTGGTGATGCCGAAAATCGTCCATGTGTTGTCGCATGCTCTCCTCAAGAGCATAGAGTCTATCCTGATAATCTTGTCCATCACGCTCCTCACCTTGGTGGGAGCTCTCTGGAATGTCGGGCCTCCCCTATGGGAACCCGTGCTCAAAGCCTCCCTGCTGGAAGCCTGGCTCAAAGCCCCTCTCTTGCCGATCATATTCCCTCGCCTCAATCGCCAAATCCTCATCATCGGGCAACCCGGCTACCCTCCTCCTTTTCCTTGCAGTCAGGCCTTCCATGACTCTGATATGTGCCTCAGAGTTCATGAGCCAATTAATTTCATTGTCCACCATAGCTGTGAGCTGCGGGCTAGAAAGTGGGAAGGCCGGTCCAACCCTTTGTCGGAAATAGAGAATGTTCTCTTCGTCTGTTATTATTTTCATCGTGTGGAGGGCGTTCATATTTATGCTCCGACTGCCCGCTATCGGCTCCATTATGCGCATATCAACCCCAAAATATCGAGCAATGGGGGTTAGCATTCTCCCAATCAGTATTGTCCCCGCATCCTGCTTGGAAACATACACGGTGTGTTCCACAAAGTTAGCCGCTATGTTGTAAGGGATGCGGGTGAGCATACACCAAAGTAGGTGTAGCTCCCGAGCTTGCACACCTTCGTTGTTGTGTCGAGCATACAGAGAGTGAGCCGTTACATTTTGGATGTAGTAGAAGACGGGGTTTCAGAGTGATGAGGCCTTTGACTTGCATGTCGCATATAGCATCAGGCCAGTCTCTGATGTCTGAACCAACAATCGCCAGAAATTATATTGGCTATAATATGCTGCTGTCCGGAAAGGGGCGTTAGACGGTACCCCAAAAATCTCATTGAGTTGGGCGATAGTGACGTGCCACCACACGTTGCCCAATCAAAAACGGATTGCCTGGGGCTCATTGTTTGCTCGCATCTCAATAATATACAAGGTGCTCAGGAACTCGAGCGCTAGTGTCTTAAACGTTGGGCACCGACCTTGCACGAAGGCGGTCCACCCCACTCATTCGAACATCTGCCAAACCTCCTCATATATCCCAAGAGCTTGGTTACAATCGTCGTCGACATATCTTGTTGGCGTAAAAGAACGAGTGATCAACCTGTTCCATCGCTCCAGGAAATTGTCCTCTGTCAGAGTGAGTCCATAAGCCTCGGGGTTGTCTGGGTAAGGCGCTTGTCGTGCGGCAGCGACCCCCCATCCTCGTCTACCTCGACCTTCTCAGTTCCTTTGTTCAGCTATATGTTCAAGTTAGTACCTGGCAAAACAATTGTGAGAATACGTACGTGCCAAGTATAACAAGAAAGCGATAAATTTCATACAACAAATCAAATATGGCATAATGCCTCATCCCTACAATTTAATCAACAATTAAGCTTCCAAGCCCAAATAACAATGTAATTGCAGATAATCCTAGTCACTAATACCCTAAATAATCAATCTCATGTACAATTCATCAAACAATCAACCACTAGTATCCTAATTCAACAACCCACAAGGTGTTCGATAAAATGCCCAATAGAAAAATCAAGCTAAATTATGGCAAATTCATCAAACATGCACCATATAAGAACTTTAATCCATAATCTACAAGAAATTCGAAACAAAAAGTGAAGTTCATACCTTAAATCTCGAAAATTCGGAAAGAGGTGAAAATTGAAACCCTAGGTGCTCCTTCTACTCAAATCCTCACTTCAAAGCAATTTTAAGAGTGTAATTTGTGTGTGAGTAGTGTGGGAGGTGAATATATAGTTGATATCCAAGTGGAATGTGCAAAAAATTTGAGAGGGCTTCGAGTGGGTGTTCTTGCGCGCGAGGGAGAGTGAGAAAGTTGGAAAAAAATTAGACCCCTGCGCGACTTATCTCTGTCTCAGCCGACACACACATGGGCTGCCTGTACGGGGTGCCGAAATTTCAAAGCAAAAACCTGGGAACCGCACAGGCCGTGCGCATGGCGCACAGGCTGCCCGTGCGGGGTGCCGAAATTTCAATCTCAATTCCTGGTGCTCGCATGGGCAATGCGCATGGCGCATGCCCTGCCCGTGCTGGGTACCACACTTCAGCTCCGATTTTTCCTTTTTTTTTTTAGGGAAAGCAAGAAAATCCTAAACTATGAAAGCATAGAAATCCTAACTTAGAAAAGGGAAAACAAAGCATGGGAAGAAATAAAACAGCAAACCGTTGGGTTGTCTCCCAACAAGTGCTAATTTTAACGTCTATAGCTTGACGCCTGTTTGATTGATCACGGTTCCAGCAAAGTGAGGTGAGTCACTTCTTCCTGTCCTTCTCCTTGCCAATTCAACTCGCATAAATTCGATCCTCCTGTGAATGCCTCTAACGTAGAAGTTACCCGTCGGTCAAATGCCATATTGTTCTCGTTTGCATCGTGTGAGCGGCAGTACATGCGTGCTTCCGAGCTGCTGGCCCTCATCGCGTGCTCTGCTTTCTCATAATTCAGTACGTCCTGCACATGATCTAAAGCACACCCACAATGACTCGGATTAAAATTATTAGCACATAAATTGACGACAGATAATGATTTACATCTCTCTATTTTATCATGATGTTTCCCAGCCTTATAGATGGAGAACAACACTTACTCATCATTAACTCGTAATGTGAACTCTCCTTTTTCTACATCTATCAAGGCTCGTGTAGTGGCTAGGAATGGACGCCCAAGAATCAGAGGGACGTCACGATCTTCCTCCATGTCAAGCACCAGAAAGTCCACGGGGAATATAAATTTGTCTACTTTCACGAGCACATCCTCCACAATTCCATTAGGATATGTGAGTGATCTATCTGCAAGCTGCAAGGTGACCGTGGACGGCTTCACCTCTCCTAATCCAAGTTTCCTGAAAATGGACAAAGGCATTAAGTTAATACTTGCTCCAAGATCACAAAGTGCTTTATTGAAACAAAAACCACAAATTGTACAAGGGATAGTGAAACTCTCCGGATCTTTGAGCTTCTGTGGTAGTTTCCTCTGAATGATCGCGCTGCACTCCTCGGCCAAGTCGATATCTCGGTCTCGCTAACTTTTTCTTTTTTGACATCACTTCCTTCAAAAACTTCGCATAATTGGGCATCTGCTCCAATGATTCTGCAAAAGGTATGTTAATATGCATTTTCTTAAAGATGTCTAAGAATTTAGCAAATTGGGAGTCTAACTTTTTCTTTTTTAAGCGTTGAGGGAAAGGGAGTGGTATAGAAAAGTTTGAAAGATCAGAGTTAGAGGAAGATTTAAGCTTGTCAGCCCCTTTTTGTTCGGCAACATGGTCCTCAACTCCTTCCTTGGCCTCAACATCGCCATTTGCTTCAGTTTCTACCTCTCCGTGGTTTAGAATTCTGTGCTCGGTACCACGCACGACCTGACCATGCTCAGGCGCACGGGTCTTGCGTTTCATTTTCTGCTCCTAGAATCCTTCGGTACCACGCACGACCTGGTCGTTCTCTGGCACACGGGTCGTGCGTTCTTCAGTTTTTTCTTCACTTCCCAGAATTTTCGACTCCTCGTACTCCATACCACTCGAATGGCGTTACACTGTTCCCTCGGATTGACTTCCATGTTACTTAAAAATTGGCCCTTCTGATGTCGTCTACCAATGATCGTCGCTAGCTGGCCAATCTATGTTTCTAGGTTTTTCATTCATGAATTCACAGTGTTGGGCAACTCCCTGATATGTGCCTCGATCTTGTCTGTCTTAGCCTCATGTTTATTGAACCTGTTTCTCGTTTCACCCATGAACAAGGTGAGAATGTCTTCCAAAGATGGCTTCGCCTCCGCATTAATGACACCATTTGTCACATTAAACCCCTGTGGTGGTTGCATCACATTCTTCGTATTTGCGTAGGAGAAGTTCTCATGGTTCCTCAAACCTGGATGGTAATGAGTGGGTGTCTGATTGTTCCGGAAATTGTTAAAATTCCAGTAATTAACATAATTTACTTCCTCCATGGGATCTAAAGGAACTCCCTCATTACTTGCACCCGCTTTTCAATCAGTCCCCTTCGTCAGTACACTCAACTAATTGGTCAATGCAGTCATCTGGGCTGTCAATGCTTTAATTGGGTCCAAATCAGTAACTTCGGCTACCCTTTTCACATTAGTCCTCTCGGAGGGCCACTGATAGCTATTCATGGCCATCTCCTCCCAAAAGTTGAATGCATCCTCTGGGAATCTTGCAAGTAGAGCGCCTCCTGCTGCTGCATCTACAAAGGACCTAGTTTATCCTATCAACCCATTGTAAAAGAAGCAGAGCTACTGATCCTCAAGAAATCCGTGTTGCGGGCACCTCCTCAATAAATCCCGAAATCTTTCCCAGGCCTCATACAAGGGCTCGGTCAAAGTCAAACCGCTCGAATGCGTGATCTCACTTTTGAGTCAGAGTGTCTTACTTGGTGGGAAGTATTTAAACAAAAATCTCTGACTCAGCTCATCCCAATTGTTCACACTCCCCTTAGTTAAGGTGCATAGCCAGTTTCTAGCCATATCCCTTAAAGAGAAAGGGAATAGGCGAAGACGTATAGCATCATTAGTCACCCCATTCATCTTAATTGTATTGCAAATCTGTATGAAGTTAGCAAGATGAGAATTGGGATCCTCAGATGGGAAACCCCCAAACTGATTCTGCTGCACCATCGAGATCAGTGCTGGCTTCAGCTCAAAGTTATTCGCATTGATTGGGACATTGGCAATTCCACCATAGTTACGATTAGTCTGTGGGTGAAAGTAATCGCGAATCGCTTGCTGTTGGATTGCCGGAACCTCTGGTACTGGTAACTCAATGTTGACCCTATTGGCCCGGTTGTTACCTCCGTTGTCGACCCCGTTATTGCCTCCGTTGTTATTTTCTACGTCTGTCATAGCCTGTTCTTGCTGTCTTTCTACCCGTTTAGTAGCCGCACTATTTTGCCTAGCAAAAGCCTCAACCTCCGATATGAACGGTGCTAATTCTCCTTGCTTCGAGCGAATGTTCATGCACTACCTGAACAAACTAAAGAAAACAAGTCAAACACAGTCGAAGTAAAATTAAAAAACAAAATAAAAAGAAAGAAAAAATCTCTAAATTAAAAATAATTCTATTTATCGCAATATTATTACTAAAAATTTAATTAGTCCCCGGCAACGGCGCCAAAAACTTGTTCGCCTTATTTTTAGCTTCACCGCAAGTGTACGGTGCAGTTTATAGAATAGGGTTAGCAAGGTCGAATCCACAGGGACTAATAAATTATTATACTAAGTACTGGATTGTAATAGCTTTCTTTTTATCTAGACGATCGAAAGTTGATGGATTGGTTTTGTAAAACTAAAATGAGAATTTATCCTAAAATAAACAAAGTAAAGAGTGATTGAACGATCAAGAAGATGAATGGATTCCTGGGTTATGGTTTCAGTTGATATCTCCTTTTATTATCAGATTAATCAAACCAAAGTTATACGTATTCTTCCCTATAGAACAATCACAAAAGTAATTTACCCTCTCTCTCGAGATGCATGTAAAAGCATTGATTGGAATATCTATGCTAGCATCTCTACTCAACATGAGATATCCAACTCCCAAAAGCACAAAAGATTAAATATCCTCACAAATATTCACAGACTTCTCAATCATGCAAATATTCATGTCAAGTACTCACATATCTAGTGTTGAAACTCATCTGTTCGAATTATGAATCAATACATCAAACAAGTTAAACCAAAGTCCTTTTGATAAAATAAGAATCAAAACAAAGTACTCGAACAGGGTTGAAAACAATAACTGCAATTGCAATTAATCCTCAAATAAAAGTATTCATTAACCTACTCCCAACCCCGAGAAATCAAAAGATGTTTAGCCAGACATTGAAAATAAATAATACATGGACAAATTATTCAAATCCATACCTAACTAATCAAAAGTAAATGATACTATGGAACGAGTGAACTCGGGGATGTTGATGATCTCTCGATCTATCTTCAATCCTCGAAGGTGTACTTGCGGTCTTGATCGATATCCACAATTCTCCCGTGGAAAGTTGCTCTTTTCTTTGTGTTCTAGGGCAAAAGTCAGCGTGTCTTTGTTTGTGGTCGTCCCGTCTCTATTTTTACTTCGTTAGGGTCGAAACCTAGTTGGAAATCTATCAAACTATGTTTTACCGCGCACGGCCCAGCCTGTGCTAGGTGCTGCAGAAACATGCCAATCGCTGAAGGACGCATGAGTCATGCACATAACGCACGACCAGCCCGTCCGTATAGTCGAGACTTCAGAACTCGCCTTAGGTTAGTGCACGGGCCATGCTAGGGACGCACGCCCTGCCCGTGCGCACCTGCTAGACTTGATATTTTTTTGTTTTCTTTTGTTTCTCGCCCGGTTCGTCTGACTTCTTCCCGATTCAACTCCAAAATTTGTACATTACATCAAGTATTGGCGGTCCTTTATCGCAATGCTCCGAATTATTGCCAAAATGCTACAATTATCAACAAATTCCTACAAAACGAGCAAAGCGTAATACCTTTTCCATAAAATAGAAATAAAGCCCTATTTACTCATGTAATGCATGCTTAGCAACTAATTCTAGCCATAATTAAGCCCAAAATATATGCAAAACACATACCAATCACTAGCCACATCTCATCGTGCAAAGCTGATAAATGAGCCTGCATACAAATTTTCCAGTCATCAAACTCTTCCACAGTGAACATGGGAATGCGAGTTAGATTTGCTTACATGATAATAACTTTGCTCCCAAAGGGTGAGTTGTAAGGTTTAGAGAGGGGGTTGAATAAACCTTACCCAATTTTTTGATTTAGTCTTTTTAAAATATATTCAGTGTTAACACAAATCAGCTAAGTCCTTGAGGGACAGTTAGGTTGGCTTACTTCAGCAAAGTTACCCACTCAACAGACTCGACCAACCTGTTGATAGTATAAATCATCTGGGATCAACTAACACTTAACTTTACAGTTGATTTGGTTTTTGTTGAGCGGAAAACTTTTCACAGTTAATGTTTTAAACTTGTTTTCAACACTTATTTTCAGTAAATGTTATTAACAGTTGAGTTCAGTAATTATGACTTAGCTGCAGATATAATTAATGTGCAAGAAATTTAAAATGCTGTAAGTAAATATGACACAAACAAATTTTATAGTAGTTCGAGGATGGGGTAATTCCTCTAATTCACTCTTCTTCAACTTCTGGAGGAATCCACTAAGTAACATATATGGGTTACAAGGTAGTGAACAGTCTGAGTCAATCTTGATCACACAGCTGGTTGCTCCTAGGACTCAACTTCTTCACAAAACAGCTGTCTTGCTACTTCAGCTCCCTCGAACTCTTGGAATTGATCACACACCCTTCCAACGAGTTCAAAGCTTTTCGTTTGAATTTGAACCTTACTACTATTCTTTCAACCTTGGAGAGTAGACCCCTTTTGTTCTTCAAACAGTTTTCTCTTCAACTTGATGAAGTAATTTTTCATTCACTGAGTGTGTTGGATTGAGTTCCTTCGATTTTAGGCTTGCGGAATATCTTTGAAAGCTTGAGAGTATTTGCAGGTTTGCTTGAATGCTTGTATGTTTTTAATGAATTCGGTAACCTTCTCTCATTGGCTTCCTCAGCCTTTTATAGTGCTTATTCAAAAATTTGCAGGGTGAAGAGAAAGGCAATTTTCAAATGACACTTCTTGGTCGTTGGCTTGTCTTTTCTTGATCTGTAGCTTGTGATGGTGACATTTCCTCGTTTTAATGAGGTGTGCAGCTTTTCAGGTTCTGACACATGCTCAGTGCTTCCCATTTGTTTATTCTATTTGCACGCTTCTGGGATAAGCACTTTTAAACATGGCAACATGGACGTATTACTATAGTAAGTAACGTCCTTGACTTCTGTGCAACGGATTTATCATAGTTGACTTGACTTGACAACTGTTTTACCCCTTTGACTTGACAACAGAATTAACGTCCTCGTTTTTAATAGTATTTTTCTAAATTTTTTAGAAATAATTCCTATATTTAAAAATTATGAAATTATTTAATATCATAATTTTTTTTTATTTTATTTATAGTTGAACTAAATATATTTTCCAATAACTAAATGTGATTCTTGTAATTATTTGTATTTTTAAAATCAAGAAGTGATTAAAATTAAAACAAATATAGGTAAATTATTAGTTTCTCTAAATATTTTAAGTAAGAGAATTTATTTTAGTGAAATAAAATGCACTGGAAAAAAATATTTTTTTAGAAAAATATTTGATGGGCAGAGATTTTTTTAGTTTTCAAGTGGGACATTCACAATATTAATTTAATTATATAACTCAAAATATAAAATTTAAAATCATTTTTATCATCAATAATATTAAATTTAACCAAATAAAGAACAATGAGACCATTTTTGGTTAAAACAAATAAACTTTGGTGTTCTATGGGACCATTTTTGTTGTTAGAAATTTAACTTTGGTGTCCTATGGGATCATTTTTGTCGTTAGAAATTTAATTTTGGTGTCCTATGGGATCATTTTTGTCATCAACACCAGATTTTCAGTTTCCAAGTTCTATGGGACTATTTTTGGTGAAAAATATCGATTTAGGACTAAAAGTAAGTCTAATGGGACTAAAATCATCAGGGGGTAAGTCTAATGGGACCAAAAGTGAATTTTTCTCGTACTATTTGAGCTTGTTTTAATTTTAATCGAGTTTTAAAAATTGTGTTTGTGTTTAGTTTGATTATTAACTACTTGAGCTTTAGTCGAGCAGAAGACGAATCGAGCTCGAGTAGGTTCATATTTTTACACACATTTTGTTCTTTTTTTTCTATCGAGTTAAGCTTTACAACTTATCAAATGAAAAATATGTTACATTAACGAAACGAGTACAAATGAATTTATAACGATCGATCTCGGATCGAGTATCGAGTAGTTTTATTAGTTTCTCAGCCTAACCTTTGATGTTTGAGGTAATTGCAAAAAAAATCTAGGTAAATTTTAAAATTACAAAAAGTACCCTTCGGTTTATTTCGTCTTATTATATTTTAAATTACTTTTTGTACTTTTGAATCTTAACTTTATTTTTTTTTTATAATTAATCCAAACCTCATAATACCTATTATTAACCATTTGTACAATTGTCGGCAAAAATGATTAGGTAAACAACATATTTTACAGTTATTCTCCCAGACAGTTGATTAGGACTGAGTGTCTAGTCAAAAAATATCTTTAGTGACAAAACTTCTAATTACTTTTGTAATGACAATTGGAATAATATTAACTCTTATTTATTTATTATCTGCGTTGGATGTTCTATGAATACAAGATATTAATATTCCAAACTCTTGTTTTTTTTACTATGACCACGGGAGTAATTCTTTCGATCTCTATTGTATCTTTTACCCGTCCAAGGTATTGGTATGTACCCAATCTCGTTCTTTCACTATCAGTTGAAAGGGTACTGCAAAGTCCAAACAAAATTGTACTCTTGTTTTTATGCATGATATTTATTAGATTTGGCTGGATACATGGACTGATTGATAAATATGAGGCTCTCCTTTCTCAATCAAATATGAATCAGAACATAATTTGGTAGGACGTCATGGGATTAAATCAGGGGTAAATTAGTATATGAAGCATTATTTGTTTTAAAAGAATCAGGCCCTGTTACGTAATTCATGGATTGTGTGTCAAATATTATTTAACACAAAAAGGTTGATTATATTTCCTTGAATAATTGGAAAATATATATAAAGAAAAGAAAATGTGAGTCATGATCACAAGCCGATCAGATGCCTTAAAATTGAGGCCTCGTTAAAATCTTCCAAGGTAAAACCACCTTTGTGGGAAAAACCGTTATAAGGAAAAATAGTACCGCCAAAAATCGTCCATGAGAAAATAATCCACATAACTTGCCCATAAAATAAAAAAAAATAGCTATCTAACAAATCTCTATCGTCCAACATAGTCTTCATTGAGGAGATGTATGATGCCCGCCGAGGACTGTCCACCAAGTAGAAGAATCATAAAGCTTGCTTAAACCATCAGCAACTCTGTTACCTTCCCGAAAAAATATGAGAAACCACGAACTCCATCTAGGAAAGAAGATGCATCGTGTATCTCCATCGTCTAAGAAATCGCCAAAGGTTATTTTATTTTATCCTTTTTTTGGGTGATAAAAATTAAAAATTATCAAAGTGGTATGTGTCTTATGGTAATTCGTAGCAAAGCAAAAGAAATCCCATGTGATTATTATTTATTCTTTATCCTAATTTATTTATTTTCATATTATATATAGCATACTCGTGTATAAACTATAAATCACTGTGCAAATAAATTAATTCATAAAGAGTACACACGCAAACACTTAGTCGGACGGCCACTTTTAGTATTAAATTGTGAATTCTTAAGGTTGGGGGTACATTACATGGGGTTTACTTATTATGTACTAATTTTTGCGTTGTATACAAGGTTGTAATATGTAGGGGTGTTCATCGAATCGAATTCCGAATTCTTCGACTTTCTCGAGTCGAATTTAATCGAATGAACATTTTAAACCTCAATTCGAAATTCGATCCTAATTCGGTTAATTCGAATCGAATTTAAACGAATTGGATTTCTCGATTTCCGAATCGAATTCGAGTCAATCCAAAAATCCAAATTTATCGATAAAGTGAATAAGGTTTGGATTTATAACATAATATTTTTGTTCTATACCCAATAATATTCCAGATTTTGTTTTTTCAAAATTGCAAATTATCGACTAACTATTTTTCATTGTTTAATTTAACTAAAGACTATCATAAATTCATAATGAATTCCCTTATATAAGTTTACTAAATCATTTTGTGTCAATTTTATACCAACACTAGTTACTTGATAAATAACTTTTATACTCAAATATGAGGTATCAAATTGACAAAGTGCTTATAGTTCAAATATTTAAAAATCAACAACATTTGTGTACGTGTGTAGATAAAGAGATATAGTGTGTGTTATCATATAAATATTATTTTAATATGATCTAAAGATAAATATATGTAATATAGTGTACAAATGTATAATGCATATTGTAATAGGAATTTAAAACAAAGGAAAAAAGTCAAAGACTATATTGTATAAATGTATAATGTATGTTATATAGTGTATCTACACAAGTTTTGTACTTTTCCATACAATGGACATAGCGGTGGAATATTCTTAGATTATTTCACCACGTGCCCTCCATGTGAGACTGTAAGAGCGAAACAATTTTTACCTAAAATATATTTTTTAGCACAAAGAATGATTATTTGAATATGGTGTAAAGATAAAAATTTGAAGTAATGTAAAATATATTTCATATACTATTAAGTATAATTATTTCTAACAAAAACTAAAAAAAACAAGAAGGAAATAACATATATTTATAATTTTACATTTTCATCTAAATATTAGTGTTTTATTCATTTATATACATTATAAATGCATGTGTACAATTTACTTATATACAATAAATAATTATGTATAGTGTGAAATATACACATATAAATTTCGAATTGAAATACGAATTAGAATTGAAATAAGAATTCGAATTGTAATACGAATTTGAATCGAAATACGAATTCGAATTTAGCCGAATTTCACCTCGAATTAGGATTTTCGAATAGAATTCGAAAAAAAAAACCTCAATTCGTTATTCGATTCAAATATTCATATTCGAAATTCGAGTTGATTCTAAATTCGATTCAAAATTCAAAAATCCTAATTCGAAACTAAAATTCGAATTTGAACCGAATCGAATTTCGGATCCATTCGAAAAATGAACACCCCTAGTAATATGTGAATTTTTGGAATTTAAATACATATTGGCATTGGAAGAGTACGAAGAAGCAGGAGGAACCACTCGATTCAGATAATGATTAATGACTAACGTTCATTTTTGTGGGATGCACCTAAGAGTTTAAAGAGCAAGACTAAGAAATTATTCATAAGACAACATAAAATATTTATACTTCTAAAAGATCTAAGTTCGGAAAGTGTAAAACCACTACAACATAAATGACATTAGGTAACACAAATTTTGTAGCACTTTTTGCATAAGGTACATATGTAACACATGTTTTGTAACACTTTTTACATTACAATATTTATGTAACACTTTTTTAGCATTTTATCAATATGTAACACTTTTATATAAGTAACACTTTTTAAGTATCACTTTTTTTTGTTATTTCTTTTGTAACGCAAATAGGTAATACTTTTATCAATATGTAACGCTTATAACACTTTTATATAAGTAACACTTTTTAAGTATCACTTTGTTTTTGTTATTTCTTTTGTAATGCAAATAGGTATCACTTTATTTAAGAAGCACTCGTGACAACACTATATTTTATTGATTGTAACACTTTTTAAGCTATATTTTAGTAACATATCATTAAATCATGTCAAAGATTTATTTAATTAATTGATGTCACCAAACCTAAAAATTGTAGACATCATGTACTCTATTTTTTTTAACTGATTTTTTTTAACAAAGTATTTTAGTTTTGCTTTTATTTTTTTTATTTTTTACGAAGGCAATTAATTCCGTCTTAATACCAACGGAAAATGCGCATGTATATATTTTATTATTATTATTTATTTATTTTTTAATTTTTACTAACGGAGACCAATTTCATCGTTAACCTTTTTTTTATATTTTTTTACTTTTTTAAAAAAATTACCAATAAAAATTGATGTTGTCGGTAATTAGGAATTTTTCCGTCGGTAAATTATTTTTTCGTTACTTTCTTTATTATTTTTTTTTACTGTTAGAACTTTTTTATCTGTCGATATTAATTTTATATTTTTATATATTTTTTATTTTTACCGATTGAATATTTATCAGTCGATAAATTTATTTTATATATTTTTGATATTTTTAATTTGTTGTGTCCTTTAATATATAATATATTATGATTTTTAAACTATATACTATATAATATAAAATTTGATATATACATTGTATAATGTAATTTAATACATATATTATAAAATATAATCTTTATTATATAAAATATATTATATATACATATAATATATATATATATATATGTGTGTGTGTGTATATATATATATATATATATGTTAGATAAATGTTTTTACCATGATTTTGATAATTTTGTTTTAATAAGATTTTATACCAAAACAATGTTTTTATATGTTGTCCAAATACTCCTAAATGATTTAAAATGTTTCTACTAATTTTTGGAGAATTTCTTAGAGTTTTTAATTTGATAAAAATTGGACAACACTTTTGATGGTTTTGTTTAAATTGGTTTTTACACCAAAACTATTTTTATAAATGTTGTCTAAATACTCCCAAATGATTTAAAATATTTTTACTAATTTTTTGGAGTATTTCTTGAAGTTTATTTTTGAAAAAATCGGACAACATTTCAAAAGGGAGTCGGACGTGTCCGCCCAAATGGTCGAATTGACCAAGATAAGAAAACACGAAAGCAGAACTTACGGACTTGAAAAATGGAGCGGGGGACCGGTCCGGGGGAGGGCCGACCGGCAGTCGCACCACGGGCGACCGGTCGAACCGAACCCTCCGACCGGCCGCGCCCCCTACAACCCCTACATGGATCGCACTATTTTTTAAAAACGGTCGAAATCTTCAACAGGCAACCGGGTCGCCTCTATGCTATTTTGTGACAAAATTCCAACCGTTTAACCAATCTGTGTGAAAGATTTGCTTTTGATTTTTGTACAATATTTCTACATCTTGTGATCTTCTTTTTGTAGACAAAAGTGAAGATAGAGGAGCTATGTTGGTGAAGCCTCCTATAAATAGAGGATGAATTGAAGACACAAGATATAACAACACAAGCAAATACACAACAAGAAATCGCAAATTCCAAGCTTTCATATTCAACACTCTTGTTGTATTTATAGCCTAAGTATTTTACTTTCACATCTTGAGGTCTAGGCTTTATTTCTTGATTACACTTTGCATTCAAATTTTAATATTCATTATTGAGTTGTAATCTTGATTTTTGGTTATCATTCAAACACAAGATATCCTTGTGAGTGTTCTTGTGGTAAGAACACACTTGGATGATCTAGGTGATAGGTGCAAGAAGATTGTGGTGATCTTCTTATTGAGGTGTTGAAGAATTTGGTATTCTTCAAGGTTGAAGATTGTGGTAATCTTCACAAGGTGCCGTTGAAGGAAGATTGTGGTAATCTTCAAAGGGAGATTGTGGTAATCTCCAAAGGTGGTGTTGAAGAAGAGTGTGGTGCTCTTCAAGGTGTTGTAAGTTGAATTTGTATTAATTGTGGTAATTAATAAAATTCTTTTTCTTTTTGAAATCCATCCCGGATATCTTTGGGGTGGTAGAGGATTAGGCCCAGGTGGGTTGAACCTCTTTAAATCGACGCGTGTTGTTTACTTCCCGCACCTTTATTATTGTCTTGGCTTAATTGTTTCGAAAAAGAGGGCGAAATAGAAAAGATGGAGATAATCTATTCACCCCCCCTCTAGATTATCGTAGCCACTTGGACTTACAAATATATATATATATATATATATATATATATATATATATAAAACAAAGCAAAAGTTGTTATAAGAATCAACTTAGCTTAGTGGCAAATTGTCACTTCCATACATAACAGGTCGCGGGTTCGAATCTACTTGGTAGCAAAAAATAGTATTTCTACGAAGTGCTACAAAAAAGTGTTACATAAGATTTATATGTAACATTTTAGAAGTATTTTTTTAAAGTGTTATAAATATAAAAAGTGTTACATAAGATTCATATGTAACACTTTAGAAATATTGCTTCAAAGTGTTACCAATAGAAAACCTAATGTAACACTTAGAAAAAGTGTTACTAAAAACTAATAAAAGTGATACCTTAGACTATAGGTAGCACGGGCAAGTGCAGCGCCATAAAAGTGCTACCTATTATCTATAGTAACATTTTATGGCCATTAGGTAACATTTTTTGAGTGTTACCTAATGTCATTTATGTTGTAGTGATTAACAGGTTGCCTCACACAATGTTTTTAAATCTGTGCTGGATATCGAAAAGACAATTAATTAGGTCACTGGATCATTGGTTCGACAGGTTGAACAATTATAAAAATAAAATTTAAATAATGATATAATCTGTAGTTGTATGCATATAATACAAATATATTGGTTTAGAGACCACTCTCCTTGGATGAGATAGTGTGGACTCATCATACCCGTTAATTATCAAATTTCAGTTGGTGTGATTGAATCAATTTTTTTATTTTTTTGGTTTTCCATTTTTTTCGCTCAATTAAGGATAAGCTTGTAATTGTGTCTTAACCAGTGGTTTTTCTGGTATGCTTGACTTTTTGAAACCGTTTTTATGGAGTAAGATTGAAACTGTCGGATTTTATGACGTTATTTGAGAAAGCAGTTTTTTTTCCAATTTTTTTATTTTACAGTATAGTTAGGGTTCTTCTGTTGCTTAAATAGTTATTAAATAATGCATATTTAGTTGTTTTTGTTGCACTGTTTTACGACAATAAGACATAGATGAGTATAATGTACTACATATTTAGTTATTTCATACTGCATAGATAGTTTCTAGATAATGCATAGTTAGTTGATTTTGTTGCATAGTTTATGACACATTGCATAGTTGGGTATATGTGTTGTATTTTTAGTTTATCATATTGTATAAATACCTTCTATATAATGTATAGTTAGTTGATGTTTGTTGCATGGTTTTAAATATGCACTATCTTATAGTAATTTATACAGTGTCCCCAATGTATTTTTGCACCATTTCCAACACGGAAATTTACAAATTACAGTATATAACGTTTGGGTCGAATATAAACCACTTTCGAGTTCTTCATGGTTGTTTCTTCATTCGGAACGAAAATCATCTTCTTCTTCACAATTTTTTTTCTCTGTAAAATCAGTTTATAAAGTGTGGGTTAAATATAAATCAGTTCGAGTTTTTCATCGTTGGTTTTCATTTGGAATAGAAATTTTCATCTTCTTCACAGTTTTTTTTCACAGTTCGAGTTTGTTCGACCGCTAAACACCTAAAATAAATCTAGCAATCCTTGCAGGAGTACGAGATCAATTATAGGGTAGCAAGTTGACCACAACTCGTCTCTCAAGGAAGACTTAGCCGGCAAATAATTATTAGGCAACACAATTGACAGAAAATAAATCTTAAACACTCTAATCAAATTTGTGATTTTAATAAACTAAAGAAAAACAAGTAAAAAGACAAAATCAACTAAATAAGATTAAACTCAAGGAAAAGGATATGGATGAAAGTCTAGGATTTCGGAATTATCTCATCAAACTAGCAAGCAGAATATCAACTAATTGATCATACGGTTAACAAATACAACAAACATGTAAAAACTAGGCCTAGATCTGATAACTCACGTATTCACATATTAGGGGCTATCCCAACATATTTTGTTATTTCATTAAGCCAAGTTAGATAATACATCTCTGATTCATATCTAACCCCCTAAATAAATTTAGTCGAGGAATAATATCTCCTCTCGATCTCAATTATTCCCTCAAAACAATCAAAAGTTGATCAGACAATCAATTATCAAATAAAACAATTTATTCAGGAAAGCAAATCAATTACTCAACTCATCCTTGTTTGTTTGAATCAAATTATCCTAATCCTAGAACAAGGAAATTAGTTCATGATTGTGGGTGGGATCATAATCTCAATTGTAGGAAAGAAAACAATCATAAACATTATCATGCACCAATAATAATCACCCAACAATTGAAATCAGACAAAAGAGATGAATAAATATTACGCTTTGATTAAGCTGCAAAAATAACTTCAATGGGAAGAACCCACGCAATCTCAATGATGAATGAAAGAGAAAAATAACAAAAACTGAAGTTTAAAAGTGCTAAGTAATGAAGTGTACGAAATTATGGATATCATAAGTACTATACAAGGTGGAAGAATCCAAAAAAAAAGAAGGAAAACGAATAAAAAACCTGGAATGTTCCGTCAGTGCGCGCCAATGGCGCACCGCGCAATGCCTTCTGTGTGTCCTTCCTTCTCACGTGCGCGCCCCTTGCGCCCAGCCGAGTGCGTGGCGTGCACACTTCCATCTAGCTTTGACGATACGCGTGCGCTATTCCTCATTCGCTGCTTCACGTGCACGTTGCGCTCCCTTGCGCGCGCACACACATACTTGTCTTTCCAGATCGTCTTCCGCCAGCAATGCCCAGTTTGCTTGTTTTAACCCATTTTCGAGATTTCTTTCTATGGAAACCTACAAAATTGACAAAAATACCCTACATAACATACAATACTATAAAACGGGATGAAAACACACAAAAATATGCACAATCACACACGAGAAGAATAGAAATTGCACAAAAATCGCACACAAAAACATGCAAAATAACTCCCCCACATTTAGCCTTTTGCTTGTCCTCAAGCAAATAATAATGTCTATAAACTCAAAAAGTAATATAATGCTTATTTTGAGAATCAATTACTCCATAACTTCAAGTTCCATCCACCTCGGATTATTCCTCATCGATCACCAACCTTCGCAGTAGACTCACTCGGCTAAAATTTAACATTAATCCAAGTGTTTGGCTTTTCTTACTAAATTTCAAATTTGTGTCAAAAGTTGCAACCCTTTTACTCACACAATAAATCACGCAATTACTAGCCATTTTGTTTTTTCTAGAACTCCCGAGATATCTTCCACTAGGTATAAACTTCAGATGTTTTCCAAAGGCTCCTAGGGGTGGTTTCCCATACTCATGTTTGAGATACCGTTTACGTAAAAGTCAAACATAAGACTCATGAATGCTCCTAGTTACTAAGTAGCTCAACCAGGGGAGTATAATCTCGATTATTCTATTTTTTTATATGTAGCTCTATAATGTATTTTGTTTTTGCACGGCTAGCAATTTTTATGTACACACAAATCAAAAATAGGATTTTAACTTGATTCACATTAATGAAACCTCGTAATTCATATCCCACTGCCTGGGTTATTGTTTAACCATCGCCTACCTCGTTCATCACAACGGTTAATTCATGACTTAGTCAAATGCTACGGATCAAGTTCACAATGTCATTTTCTAATTGTGGATCAAATTAATGCATCTATTTCAAGTTAACTAAACAACACTATTATTAAACTTGGATTAATCAGTAGGCAAAATGAAAATATAATCATAAGCATTCAATATATATTATCAATGACTAATTGTCCCCTCCTCACTTAAATTACGCAATGACCTCAATGCGTAAAAATAAAAGAGAAGGAAAAATATGTCCCTTAAAATTGCGAAGATTGATAAGTAGTGACATAATTTCATCCACCTACGATTCTGCAAAAGACATGTGACGAGGACATAATAATAACACCACGCACATGTAAATATGAGAACACTAAACTCACACAATTTTTTTAAGGAAAATAACACAGTAAAAATACTTTGGTTGCCTCCCTAGAAGAGCTCTTTTAGCGTCATTAGCTTGACGGTGTCAATGGAGAGAGTCAAGGCGAGTCATCGAGCAAGACCTCTATCACCACCTTGGAGTTTTTGTTCGGCGAGCTTGCGTTTGGAATCATATGGTATTCATGCCATAGGACACCTTTCATGACAGATTCGGTATGGTGAACAATATCATTATCATTCAAGACACATGCAGGACTACGAGCCATATCTAAAATTGAAAATGTTATAGTTTTTCCCAAGATATTCATACTCAAGTTTCTATTTCTGACATTAATCAAGGTATTTGTTGTTGCCATGAATGATCTACCCAATAATTTAGTATGATCTTTAAGATTACCTTTATCCTTTTCCGTATCTAAGACAACAAAATCAGTGCGAATTTGAAAATCACATACTTTGACTAAAATATGTTCAACAATGCCAGTAGGGTACCTAACGGACCTATCAGCAAGTTGCAAACGTAACCCAGTTGACTTCAATTCCCCTAAATATAATTGTCTAAATATAGAAAAAGGCATAAGGTTAATTCCAGCTCCAAGATCAATTATAGCTGCGACTTTCTTACCATTCCCAAAAGAAATACTAAAAATGAAACCACCGGGGTCTTGTTGCTTTGGGAGTGGACTCAAGAATGGAATAGGAGGTTTGTGGAGATTATCAATTTTGTTTAATGGTGATTCCTTACTTGCCTCCATATTCCTTTTTTTTCACTTGCATCACCTTTCTTTTCTATTTTTGTGATACCTGCAGGGTTAGGTGAGACAGTGGAATAAGGAATCTCAATTTCATGATTAGAAATCTCACCAAATTCAAGAATGGTGATGGATTGAGATTGCACTGGTTGACTAGGAAGTGCGTCCTTCTTGAAGACATGTCGAGTTATCTCACCAACTTGAGTTTCCAATTGACCAACTTGAGTCTCAAGACGCTTGAATGAAGCTTCCATAGATTCAAACCGCTTATTGTTACCTTCTTGTGTTTTCCTGACTGACCTGAATAAAGGAATTCAAGCTTTCTTCAATAGATGGAGCCCTTGATTGGTTGATTGGCTGGCCTTGTGGTTTCAGTGGTCTTGGATAGATATGAGAGGGATTTTATGAATTGCCCAACTAAAGTTCGGATGGTCCCGCCAACCTAAATTGTACGTCTGAGAGATAGCATTACAAATGTTAGCCCTATGACCAAATTCACCACAAATCGCGCAAGACTCGATAGAAGGGGGAACAGGTGGATGCCCCCTTGTAGCCAAAAAATGTATTTGCTTAGTCAATTCAGCCTATTGTTTTGTCACATCGTAGCTTGGAGCTACTTCATTTACGACAGCCCGTTTGTTTCTGGCACTCTTTTGTTGTGAGTTATCGCTCATCATCTCTAGAATATCATAGGATTCCTGGTCCGTATGTACACTCATGTCACCCCCAGCAGCATTGTCAACCATATATTGATGATTATGCGATAATCCATCATAGAAATATTGGTTTAATAATTCCAATGGGTAGTGATGATTTGGGCATTTAATCTATAAATCCTTGAAATGATCCCAGGCCTCAAGAAAAGGCTCACCTTTCATATGACTAAAACTAGATATCTTACCTCGCATATTGTACCTGCCCATGAACTTATTGTACATTGCCTTCCAATTAGTAAGAGAGTTAGGAGGTAGAGACATAACCCAAGTTTTCACCCGGTCCTTCAAAGTGTACGAAAAACAACGCATCCTAAGTTGATCTTCATCCAAACCTTGTAGAGGAAAAGTTTGAATGACTGAATAGAATTCCCGAATAAAATTTAGAGGATCTTCATTGGGTATCCCATAGCATGGTGGCAATGATTAAAGTGTATGGTTTTGAGCTCATAGTTCCATGCTGCTTGTCCCAATGTGATGCAAGAGGCCGCAGCCCAATAACTGGGGATGCAAACTCACGCATCAAAGGCTGGCGTGCCTCCACGTTATTTTTATTTTGATTATCACCCATCGTTAGTTTGTCAGTTTGTTCTTCATTTTGGAACGTGATCGTGAGAATCCTCGATACTATTTTTAGAATTTTCCCCATCGTTCCTTGTACGTCTCGCAACACCATGAATGTCGTCCATGAAAGGCGCAAGGTCCCGATTGAGATTTATACGTCCTTGCATAAACAACACTAGGAAAACAAATCAAAACACACCTGTATAATAAAGTAAAAATCAAAAAGCAAACAAAAAGAATCCTAATCTAAAAATATAGAAAATAAACACAATAATTACTACGCCTAAAGTCTTCCCTGGTAACGACGCCAAAATTTTGTTCGACCTCTAAACACCTAAAATAAATCTAGCAATTCTCGCTAGAGTACGAGAATAATTATAGGGTAGCAAGTTGACCAAAGTTCGTCTCTCAAGAAAGACTTAGCCGGTAAATAATTATTATGCAACACAATTGATAGAAAATAAATCCTAAACACTCTAACCGAATTTGTGATTTTAATAAACTAAAAAAACAAGTAAAAAGACAAAATCAAACTAAACATGATTAAACTCAGTGAAAAAGATAAGAATGAAAGTCTAGGATTTAGGAATTATCTCATCAAACTAGCAAGAAGAATATCAACTAATTGATCATGCGGTTAACAAATATAATAAACATGTAAAAACTAGGCCTAGATTTGATAACTCACGTATTCACATATTAGGGGTGTTGGGAAATTTATTGTTTAGATTTTGATGAATGCCATGTAAAACTTAGACTATGAAGTTGGCACCCCATTTTCCTTGTAATTTGCATTGTAATAGATAAGGTTGTACGAGCTGAGTCAAGTCAGCTATGCCTGGATATACAAGAAGTCAATCAAGATCGAAATGAAGATTCCATTTGTGAAACAAATTTGAGTAAGGCAAGGAGGAGAAGTCAAGAACTCGATCGAAGGAGTATCACCGTGATGATCTGTGTGTGTGAAGTGTCGTCAAGTCAACTCAAGAAGCCAAGTCTCAAGTTGAAGTGACAGATGAGTCATCTATTGATTAGAAGCTAACTCGAAGTCACCTGGGGAAGTTAGAGAACTGCAGTCAAGTCAAGACAACTGAAAAGAACCCGTTGCACAGAAGTCAAGAAGCTTACTTAAATAAGTAATACTTCCATGCTGCCATGTGTGAAAGTGTTCAGTCCCAGAAGCGTACAAAAGGAATAAACCAATGGGAAGCATTGCACCTCGTGTCAGACACTGAAAAGCTGAACATTCATTTAATACAAGGAAATGTCAACATCAAGGACTGCAACAAGACAAGCCAACGAACACAAGTGACTTTTAAAAATCAGCCTATCTCTTCAACGGGCAGATTTTTAAAAGTTCACTATAAAAGGCTGAGGAATCTCATTGAGAGAAGGTTACCTGAACCACGAACAATCAAGAAATTATTAGAACTGTAACCTGCAAATATATTCTCAAGTTATTCAAGCAAATTTTCAAGCCTAAAACTCGAAGGAAATCGATCCAACACTACGCTGTGAAGGAAAGACGACTTCAACTATTGAAGAGAAAACTCTTGAAGAAGCAAAAAGGGTCTACTTTCCAAGGAGGATTGTAGAAAGGTTCAAGGTCGAACCAAACTCAAGTTATTTGGAGGGCTTCGTGATCAAATCCAGAAAGCTTGAGCAAGTTAGCTGAAGTAGCAAGGCAGCCGCCCTGTGAAGAAGCTGATTCGGACGAGAAGCCAGCTGAGTGATCAAGGCGTCTCCAGACTGAGTCCTAAAGGATCAAGTCAGCTGTGTGATCAAGACTTGTATCTGGACTGTTAACCACTTTGTACTCTGATCAATACTTAGTGGATTCCTCCAGGAGTTGGAGAAGAGAGGAGTAGAAGAATTGCCCCATCTTCGAACCTCTATAAAAATTATTGTGTCATTTACATTTTAGCATTTTCATTTCTGCATATCATTTTATATGTGCTAATAGTTTGCTATCCAACTGATAATTAACAAAGTGCTAAAACCAAGTGTTAAAACAAACTTAAACCAAATTCAAGGGTGTTAAGTCTTCCGCTGAAAATCTTATCACAACCAAGTTAAGTATTAGACTAAGCACCTGAGTTATTCTATCAACATCTCAATCGAGTCTGTTGAGTGGCTAACTCTGCTGCTTAACTAACTTAGTTGTCCCTCAAGGACATAGCTATGAAATTAACTCTGTATTATTTTAAAAATGACTTAAATAGAAAAGTTGGTAAGGTTTATTCAACCCCCCCTTCTAAACCTTACTCACACCCCTTGGGACCTACAAGTGGTATCAGAGCCAGGTTGGTTCATTGAGCCTTCCGCACTGGTTACTGAACTAGATCTCTAATTTTTCAAAGAAGTTTTTTTTAACACTTGCCATTTCAAAATCATATCTTTTATTCAGCAAAGTTATTATCATGGAAGCAAATTTGACACGCATTCCTATGTTCACTATTGAGGAATTTGATGACTGAAACATTTGTATGCAGACTCATCTATCTGCTTTACATGATGAAATGTGGCTAGTGATAGAGGATGGGCCACTACAAATATTGAAAGTGAACACAGCTGCAGCTGAAGGAGAAGAAGCCGTAGCTGAAGCAAGACCAGCCTTAGTTGAAAAACTAAGGACTGAATGGACCAATGATGACAGAAAAAGATACAACTTGGACAACGTGGCCAAGGATATTCTCTACAAGACTTTGGACAAAGCAATGTTAAATAAAGTCAAGTCATGCAAAACTGCAAAAGAAATCTGGGATAAATTAACTTTAATTTGTGAAGGATCAGAGCAAATTAAAGAAAACAAATTATTTGTTGTTGTTCAAAAATTTGAAAACTTTAAAATGCTTGCAGGTGAGACAACGGATCAGTTGGATGCTAGATTCATTGAAATTACAAATGAGCTCTCAGCACTTGGAAAGGAATACACACAGAAGGAGATGTGTATGAAGATTCTAAGGAGTCTCCCAGCTGAATGGGAAATGAAGACCATGGCTCTAAGGCACTCGATGGACCCATCAAAATCATCCAATCATGAACTATTCTCAGACCTCAAAGCTTATGAATTTGAGCTGAGAAGAAAGGATCAAGAGGAGATAGATGTACCAAAAACAACTGCACTTATAGTCAAAGATGGAAAGAGAGTTGAGGTTAAGGAAGCCATTGACCAGGAGGAAATTGCCTTGATGGTTAAAAGGTTCAACAAGTTCTTCAACAAGAACTATAAAAGAAACAATGGTGAATCCTCCAGGAGACATTCAGCTCCCTCCAAGTCAAGGGAAGATAGGCCACCCAAGAGAGTTGAGCATCAAAAGATAGAATACCAAAGAGCTGATAATCATAGAATGGAAAGAACTGATCAAAGAGTTGAGAACCTGTGTTGGAACTATAGACAACCAGGTCATTATGCCATTGACTGTCCATATAATGTAGTCAATAAATACAGGAATGAAGAAAAAGGCTATGTTGGCTGCAGAGACTGCTGAGACAGCTAAGTCAAAAGATACAGCAGACTAGAGAGTAGTGAAGTCGACTACTCAAGTGATTACGAGGAAGAAGCAATGATCCTGCGTTTAATGGCTAAAGAACAAGATCAACCTGACCAAGAAGATGAGGTACACTATAACTCATCTCACTCAGATTCTAGTGATAGGGATTGTGACACACACACTTCACCACCCACTGATCTTTATGATGCATTAGGCAAAATGATGAAAGACTTTGAGCACATTAAGTCCTCACACACACTATTAAATGAGGAAAACAGCCAACTCAAAAGCCAAAACTCACAGCTGACTAAGGAGCTGAGTACTCTAAGTCACATAGCGGATGAGAATAAAGAGCTGAAGGCTAAGAATGCTAAACTAATAGCAGAGATAGCTGCTAAAACGATCTCAAAAATGTGATTGCTTCATTCACTAAGGCATCTAAATCATTGGATGACCTTATTATGAGCCAAAAAGAGTGTGGAGACAAGACAGACATAGGATTCAATTCCTTTGTGCACAGTCAAACTCCCAGAGTGATCTTGGAAAAAGGATCTTCAAGTAATGAATCATCTCAAAAACCCAAGACACCAAATGTTGCACCCACATTCACTCCAAAGCACAATCACAAACAAACTGGCCTTGGATATAAAGGAAAAGGAAAACAACCCGATTGAGTATCTTTGAAAGGACAAGTGAGAAGAAATCCAGTAGAGTTCCTCAGCAAACTCCAAACAGGAAGTACTCTGTGAAGAAGAAACAAAGCTACCAAAATCCCTAGAAGTTCTATCAATGGAACACAAATGATGGGAATGGTAGAAACTACCCAAGCCAAGCTGATTGGAATAATGTGAAATATCAGCAAAGACCTATGGAATATATGCCAAAATGGCAAAGGCCTAGAACTCGGCAAAGGTCATTCCAAAGGCAAAATAGCTATCATCAGCACACATAAGCACCCAAGCACTACACTCAGAAATATCACAATTACCTAAAGAATGCAATTGCTAAAACACACACACAGGCATACAGACAAAAGAGACAGTTGTATGAACCTAAAGTCCCCAAGAAATTTGCCAAAGTGAATTATGATTATGGCACAGATAGATGGCAACCTCTTAAAGTCGGATCATTTGGCTATAGGTTGGTTGGATCATCTTACAACACTATCCCCTCAGGACCCAGACAAGTATGGGTACCTAAAAACTAATTTTCTTGATTGCAGGTTCAAGGAACAGCTGAGTGCCAAGGAACCTGGTACATGGACAGTGGCTGTTCCAGACACATGACAGGAAACAAGAAAAGTCTGTCAAAATTCAAGGAGATTAGAGGCGCAAAAGTCATATTTGGAGGAAATAAAGCTCCAGGGAAAATAAGAGGCACTGGATCCATCAAGAAAAATGGATTAGAAATCACAGATGTTGCATGCGTTGAAGGCCTCAATTTCAACCTATTAAGCATCATCCAACTCTGTGACAAGGGCTATAATGTTGGATTCAATATGGGAGTGTGCCAAATCAAAGACACTGAATCAAATGAAGTAGTGTTGCAAGGATCCAGACAAAATAATATGTATGTGGTAGATTGGTCGACTGCCACACCAAGCACTTGTCTGCTAGCAAAAAGTACAGCCGAATCAAGTTGGTTGTAGCATAAGAAGCTGAGTCATCTGAATTTCAAGACAATTAACAAGCTTGCAAGGAGTAATCTTGTAGAAGGATTTGCCGGACTCGACGGTGTACAAGAAGGAAAGTGTTTGTGATGCATGCCAGATGGGAAAGCAGATCAAATCATCATTCAAAGAGAAGTCTAGTCCATCTTCAACAAGGATATTGCATCTGTTGCATATGGATTTATTTGGTCCAGTTGAGCCAGCTAGCATAAGTGGAAAGAAATACACTCTAGTGGTGGTGGATGATTATTCAAGATATACATGGACAATCTTCATGTGTAAAAAGAAGAAAACTTTGCAGAAGTTACCTCAACTGATGAAAAGAGTTCAAAATGAGAAGAGTCAAACCATTATTAAGATAAGATCTGATAGAGGAACTGAGTTTGTCAATGGGATAATAACTCGAGATTGTGTTGAAAATGGTATTGCTCATGAATTATCTCGACAAGGACTCCATGTGAGAATGGAGTAGCGAGAAAGAAGAAACAGAACTCTCAAGGAAGCTACAAGAACCATGTTCGCTGAAGATGGATTGCCAAAGAGATTTTGGGCTGAAGCCATCAACACTGCATGTTATACTCAAAATAGATGCATGATAAATAGACAACTGACAAAGACTCCCTAAGAAATATGGACAGGGAGAAAGGCAAATGTTGAATATTTTTAGAATATTTGGATGTAAATGCTTCATTCACAACAATGGCACGGATAATCTAAAGGCTTTTGATGCTAAAGCTGATGAAGGTATCTTCTTGGGATACTCAGCTGAAAGCAAAGCCCTCAATCTTGAACAAGAGGACTATGGTCACGAGAATAGTCTATCCATGTGGTTTTTGATGAACCTAATGTAAATGGAGAGGACATTGAAGAGTTAGGCGATAAATTTGAATCAACCAACTATGCGAAGCGATCCTTATGTTGAAGCTGAAGCTGGAGTAATAAATAAAGATGAAGATGAGATAGCTGAATCTCAAAGACAGCTGGAAAATCTGCAGTTAAGGGATGATGAGAGAGCTGCTCAAGACAACACAGTGCAAGACGATCGAACCCAATCGATTTACTCCAACTCGATGTGAGATGGCTGAGAGACCATCCACCAGAGCTAGTTATTGGAGATGTAAGAGATGGTGTAAGAACCAGATCCAGAGCTCAACAAGAAGCTATGTTCACTTGTTTTATTTCTCAAATAGAACCAAAAGATGTGTCCCAAGCATTAGATGACACACATTGGATTCAAGCAATGCAAGAAGAGCTGAATCAGTTTGAAAGAAACAAGGTTTGGGAATTGGTGCAAAGACCAACCCATCAAAATGTTATTAGCACAAAATGGGTTTTCAGAAACAAGATGAATGAGGAAGGATATGTGGTAAGAAACAAAGTAAGGTTGGTAGCCAAAGGGTATTGCCAAGAAGAGGGAATAGATTTTGATGAAACATTTGCTCATGTTGCAAGATTAGAAGCAATAAGGATATTTCTTGCCTATGCTGCACACAAGAACTTTATTGTATATCAAATGGATGTGAAAAGTGCATTCTTAAATGGATTATTGGAAGTAGAAGTCTATGTTGAGCAACCTCCAGGTTTTGAGCAGAAGACTCTTGGAGATAAGGTGTACAAGCTCAAGAAAGCTCTATATGGATTAAAACACGCACCTAGAGTATGGTATGATACATTATCTCAATTTTTGACAGATAATGGATTCACCAAAGTCAAAGTGGACAGAACACTCTTCAGAATTCAAGATGGAGAAAGTATACTATTTGTTCAAATATATATGGATGATATCATTTTTGGATCCACAAAGAAAGAGCTGTGTGATAAATTCACAAACCTCATGCAAGGCAAATTTGAGATGAGCATGATGGGAGAGCTGACATTCTTTCTAGGACTTCAAGTTAAACAGCTGAAGGATGGAACTTTCATAAGTCAAACAAAATACACCAGAGATTTAATGAAGAAATTTGGTATGGAAGAGAAGTCTTCTGTAAAAATACCAATGAATACATCAGTCAAAATGGACATGGATGCAGATGGCAAGCCTGTAGATCAAACAAGATACAGAGCACTCATTGGATCACTGCTCTATTTAACATCAAGCAGGCCAGACATCACCTTTGCAGTAGGTGTATGTGCAAGATTTCAATCTGCTCCAAAGGAAAGTCACATGACTGCAACTAAGAGAATCCTAAGATATTTGAAGGTATGCCAGGAAGTTGGCTTATGGTATCCAAAGGAAGGTGGATTCAAGCTAATTGGTTACTCAGATTCTGACTATGCTGGATGTAGAGTTAACAGGAAGAGTACTTCAGGTACATGTCAAATGCTTGGAAACAAATTAGTTCCCTGGTTTAGCAAGAAGCAAAACTCAATAGCCACATCCACAGCTGAAGCAGAATACATAGTTGCGGGCAGCTGTTGTGCCCAAGTCTTATGGATGAGACAACAGCTGAGAGATTATGAAATTAAAGAAAAAGAGATTCCAATTATGTGTGATAACACAAGTGCTATTGCAATCACTCAGAATCCTGTGTTGCATTCAAGAACAAAGCACATTGATGTCAGATATCATTTCATAAGAGATCATGTTGAAAAGAAAAACATCACTTTGCAATACATCTCAATTGATAAGCAGTTAGCTGACATATTCATAAAACCCCTATGTGAATCAAGATTTGAAGAGCTTAAGCATGAGCTAGGGTTAATTGAGCTGAGCTGATACTCAGAAGACTCAAGGAGAAAGAGATGGAAAGTGAAAAGATGAAAATAAAGCAGATTTCATAAATCAGCCAGGTAAATCAACCGTATCGGGAAATCAGCTGTATCGAGTTAGCTGACAACTGAGTCACCATACATAGGGATAAAAGAAGAGTTGAGTCATTTGTACAGTGAGCTGAGTCATTTATGAGCTAAATGACAAAAACGCAGTAGGTTTTAATAAGCGGGAATGTTTTTAAGGATGACGTCAGTTTAATAATGACAGGTACAGTCAAAAGTTGCACAACAAGCATATGATTGGATATAAATGCTGCCACATTAAATGCGGGCAATTAAATGCTAATCGGCGTGGTAAATCTGAGCCGTTGTTCTTGATCAAAATTTCAAAAATCGAAAGCACATTCTTTCACAACCCTTATATACTCAATCGTTTAGTTTTCTCTCTCTCATGTTTCTCAAAATTGTTCATCTCTCCAAAGCAAAGAAAGCATTTTTTTTAAAACCCTACATGTATTCAAAACAAGCTCGTCAAGTTTCGATCGGTAAAAACTCATAAAAATGGCATCAACTTATGATTTCACTAAGCTAGGCAAGCAAATCCACACCGGTTCAACAGTGGATTTCGAAGGGATGATTAAACAAGGTTCCGATGAAACCATTGTGAAGAAGATTGTTGATAAAATCGAGAAATCCGGACTGAAACCTTTTCTCGCGATGGAATTTCAGATGACATATGTTGAAGAAAAGGCACAGTTCTACGTGAACGTGGAAGTTCATGACGAGGGCATCAAATCCTCTGTTCACGGGAAGGATCTTACAATCACTGCTGAAGATCTAGCGGAGCATTGTTTGCTGACGTCGAAAGGTGTGCCAGAGATATTTGAGGCTGATGTAAATTTGGTTGCTGCATGGAAGGAAGTGGCCAGACCAGAATGTGCTGCAAAAGTCGTCTACACAGCTGAGAAGAAGCTGTTGAAGGAGGATTACCATAAGCTTATGGATATCGTTGCAAAATGTGTAGACATGAAATTTGGAAGCTTTAATCAGCTGTCCAAAACCAACTGATCGTCATGGTTGCGATCATGGAAAAGAAGAAGATTAACTGGGCTGAATTCATCTGCAGCAGACTCTGCCAGAACATTGGCAACAAGTCTTTCAAAGAGGATAGATCCTTTGGAGGATCACTGGGCTATGGCCTAGTCATTGGCCATCTACTGAAGGTGAAGGGTGTTCCCCTTCGACATGGAAAATCATTCCATGTTAACAAGAAGATGTTCTAGGGCAATTTGCCTGGAGCCCAGAAGAGAGCATACGCTAAGCGGGGGGACACCAGTGAGGGGGAATCAGCTGACACTGAGGAAACAGTTGTTGCCTCCCCTCCGAAGAAGAAAGTTGCCCGTACAACTAGAAAGAAAAAGGTTGCCCCAGCAGTGAAAAAGAAAGACGCACCTGCCCCTACAGCCGAATCACCTGCCCATGCAGCCGTGTCTCCTGCCCCTACAGCCGCGGAGGAGAAGGAATCCCTAATACCTTCTCCAGGAATAAAGAAGAAGAGGACTGCCAAGGCGAGAAAGGAAGCTGTCTCTAAGGCAATTCCAAAGGCCTTTACCTTCGAGGAACCGGAGGAAGTAGAACCAGACATTCCTCTGGTGAAAACTAAGCGAAGAAAAAGAATCTCCAAGCTTTCAGAGCTTGAGAAGACAGTTGAGTCTGCCACTCAGCTCGAGAAAATCACTGAGACTGCTGGAGAAGTGCAGTCTCCAAAAAATTATTGATGAAACAACCAAGTCTGCTTAAGCCGATCAGCAGAGGCAAGTTGAAGACCCAATGTGGGACGAAGTAATTTGAGAACAAGCGGTGAGACAAAGATAATCCCCTGTCGACAGGACTACATCTCCACTGCGATAGACGGCCGAGGTGAAGAGCAAAGATAGTTTGCTACCCTCCATTCCTGAAAAGGAAGGGCAACAGGGAGAGGATGTAGATGATGATGTAATCATATGCTCCTCATTGTACCCAGATATTCGAAATCGTCTAAGAGCATGGAGGAAATTGAAGCTGAGTCACTCTAGGGTGCAGTTTGAACACCTAGAGTTTATTGATGAGGAAGAAGAACTCTTCAGGTTTCTTGAAGTTGATACCGTGCTGCAAGCCCTGGATGAGGATAACAGTATTAATATACTACAAATTCGGAAGGAAAACAAACAGGCAAGGGCAGCTAAGGAAGCAGAGGCGCATGAGAAAGCTAGCATATGTCCTCTTACGGGAACCAACGATCACACTCATCCGCATATAGATGTTCTTTCAGAAAGTGATGAGGACGTGGATCCGGTTCCTGCAAAGAAAAAATTGGATATGCATCAAGATATGCGGGAATCCAGGATGATGCATAAGCACCAGCTGATTGAAGGACCAGGAGAGTCTTCCAAATCACAACTGGAGATCAATCCGTTGGGAGTGGTACAACAGATTTCCACAGTTATTGCTGCAACCACTTCCCCAGTTCACTCAGAGAATGGATCTAAGGGAATTGGCGATGACACTGGGAACTTGGGAACCCAAGTTGAGCCAACCCCTGTTGAAGGTGTCTTACCACCTGCCCTCACGGCTGAACACTCATTTAACAAATCCGGGAGTTTGGAGTAGAGTGACCCCAACATAAGTCACTCAGCTGGTGAGCCAGCTGAGGGAGAAACTCACTCCACTGCAGCTAGGTCGAAGGATGCTGCAGATGACTCCACCCTGAATCTAGGAAGCGAAGTGGAGAAGGAAAAAGAAATTGAACCACATCAAGTTGTCACCTTGTGAAGCTCGGACGATTAAGTCTGTCTCTTGAAGTGCCAAGCAACTCTCTGCAGCCGAGGACGCTGTTGATGCAGTCGAGGCACAGGATGGATCTGCCCTGGGAGTTAACACTCTGAGCATTGAAAGTACAATCCACGGAGTAGAGACTCATGTGGATACCATTGCAGAAGACCCTAAGACAGTTGCGCCTGCTGAAGGGATTGCACAAGGCCTCGTTGCAGTTAAGACTGCAGGAGGTAATGAAGGCCTAAGGGAGGTTGAGACTTCCTTAGGTAAAAATCAAGGAGATAAGAGCATTCCTCAGACCATAATTGCTGATTGAGAGGAGAAAATCAGTGTTCTTCATGACTCCCAGGATGATCATGATACAACCTTCCTTGGATCTGCAGATTAAGCTGAGTCTACCCCAACTGTACATCAAAAACACTAAGCTGAGGATGCTCTACCAAGTACGAGTAAGCCAAACCTCAAGGCTACTCGTCAAACATTCAGTTTTGATGATGAGCCAAGCCTTCAAGACTCATCATCTTCCGATGATGCTGATGGTGCAGCTGAGGAACAACAAATTCATTTAGCAGAATCCACTGAGGCCGAAAAGGTTGTTAAGACAGTTGTGGCTCAGTCAGCTGGCCAAACCACTCACCTAGGCCCAGCTGAAACCGAGTTGTCTGCGCAGGCTCCTAAAGCTGCAGCAGACTCCACTCTATCGGGCACATCACACGCACGAGTATCGATGGAATCCATACCATATGTCTGTGATGATGCATTTGAAGAAACTTTCCTTCTCTCTATTGAGCTGCCTGAACTTGATGAAGAAAATTTCGAGAGCAAAGAACGCTTCAATGTCGACCGACCCGATTATTCCCACGATACTATCGCCCCAGCGAGACTTTGATTTTGATGTTGCTTGGCCGCCAACTGAGACCAAGGTGACAGCTGAGGTACGAGAGGTCTTCTAGACAATCTTTGCAGAGATTGAGAAGATAGAACGGCACCAGGCCACATTGGATATGCAGCTCGATAATAGGGATGCCAATCTTACGGCCGATCTGTGCAAAATAGTGGTTAGAATCAGGGAATGGTGTCAATAGCAGCGTACAATACGACTAGAACAAGTCAAATATTTCAAGGCATTGTACAACAAAATGTTGATCTGGAGCACTGATAATGCTGACATGAAGAGGAGGATGTAAGAAAATATTGACAGAATGCATGCCTCCCACAACACTGAAATGGAACTGCTGCGAGAATTTCACAAGAAAGAAAATATTGACAGAATGCATGCCTCCCCTAAACAAATTTAGCCTTCTTATGGCTGAAATGAAGCTGGTGGCAGCCGAATCCAAAGCCACCCGCTCGAATTTTCGTCTGACAAAGATACTCCGCAGCAGACTCCAAGCAAAACTCGCCTATCAGCCGCCTAGATTTCATGCTTGCTGGCTTGTTCCCAGGGGTTCCTCTCTCCTTTGATGATGCCAAAAAGGGGGAAGAGGAATACCTCAAGATGTTGAAAGGGTTATCGGATGAGAAAGAAAAGGACGTAGTTGTTGAGAAGAAGAAGAAAACAGTTGAAGAACAGAAGAAAGAAAAGGGAAAAGCAGTTGAGGGGGAAGATTCAAAAGATATGACTCTAATGTTTGTTGAAACCCCTCAATAAGGCCTTGTCACAGCTGACATAATCAGCAAACTTCCAGTAACTCTGCCGCTCCAACACTCTGTTGTACCTATGTCTAAGAAGAGAAAATCGTAGAAGCAGGGATGAAGGAGGTCGAAGGAAAAATGGATGCCCGTGTGATGGATATATTGAAATAATACGGAGGCATTCTGGTAGGAAAAGACATAGATGCCATTCCAGACGACGGAGACGAGCCACGATCAGTGGAAGAATTCAAAACGCTTGAATCCAAGGGATACTTCAAAAATATGTCCATAGCCCAAGCCTGAGACTTGTATTGGGAGAAGGGTCTAAAGCTATGTGAAGAAGTTGATAGGCAGCAGACTACAAGCATCCATTCAGCTGGTAAGAAGAAGACTCCAGTACAATATACGCCCAGAGGAAGAGGAATGAGTGGTGGAGGCAGAGGTTTTCAACCTAGACCTCTACCAAAAACATTGAATATGTAGATCCGGGCAAGAAGGGAAGGACCTACTGGGCTGGATATGACGAAGTAGCCAACTGGGAAGTGGCTAGGAAGAATGCTGACCATGTCAAAAGAATTGAAGAAGAAAACAAAAGGCGAGATCAATTGTGGGAAGAAAGGCAAGAAAGAAAGAGAAGAGACGATGCTGCAAAGAGAGCATACGAGAAAAAGAAGGCAGCTAAGGATGAAAAGAAGAGAAAGAGAGCAGAGGACGACAGAGCTGAAGAAGAAAGAAGGAGGCAGCAAAGGCGATGAAGTGTTGTTGTCTACCTCTTCATGTATTTTACTATTGTAAATGCATATGTATGTTGTCACGCCCCAGACGGGACGCGACGATGGTCCACAACTTAAATACAAGTAAACCAAACAGTCTAGACAATATCAACCAAATCCCAATGGAACAGAGTCAAATAGCAGCGGAAATAAAGAACAAGTACGAGTTACAACTTACAGTCTAACAATATCCAAATTACATCCCCGAGAACAACTAAAGATAACAACTTAATAGTCAAGGGTCCTACGCCCTTATATTACAGACCAGTTTGAAAAGAGAATAAAGAGTCCAACAGCAAATACAAGAAACAAGTCCAGTAACATCAACAACAATAGATAATAAGTCCAACAAGCAGAGCACAGGAGCTCAGTCCGTGGTAGGTTCAACATCTTCAACAAAGTCCTCATCTAAAGGTTAGAAAACAGGAGGGGATGAGACAAAAATCTCAGTGGATGGGGTGGTCGTGTGCAAGTGTGGCAATATATAGTTAATGCATGAAACAGTTGTATGAAAATGCGTGAGATATGATGCATGAATTCACACATGGTCCACAAGCGTCGTGATAAAATATTTAAGTAATATACTTATACAATTTAAGAAAATAGTTCGTGGTCACACAAACACTATGTGATTCAGGCAAGACAAGTAGGATTACGTACGGAATGTAACGCCAATCCTATGCAAGATAATTAATGGTTGCGTACGGATTTATCACCAACCAATGCAATACAAGTAGCGGTTGCGTACGGATTTATAGCGGCAACCAAACGGGTCCAATTAACTCTTAATCGTATGGATCGGGCAAATGATTCCTTCGTTCTTCCTTGTAACTCCCCGAGCAAGATGGTCCAAGACCTGTCACCTTATCGCTCCATAGACAAAGACAAAATCCACAGTGGAGCTAGCAAGGCTCGGATTTGTCATAATCATGATTATACCTCAAGTAATACGACCCGCTTCCCTTGGACAAACTCCGTCCCTCATTTGCGGGATTAGGACGATGGGGCTCGAAGAGTGGAATAGCAGCCCGAGCCGCCTTGCCCATCCCCGACGTATCCATTCTCGATCGTGAGCTCAACACACCAAGTTGACTCAGCAGAAAGTAAATACAAGTTCGTAGTCAACCAGCAATGAGTATTATTGATTCAGGGAAGCTGTTCAGGAAAATTTTCGAAAATCGCGAGTGGCAATTATGGCGTTGGTGGAATTATTGGGTGAAGATGATTATCGGGAGGATAAGCAATCTTTGATATCTTGAAAGATTAGGTGGAACATGAGTCCCGTTATAGATTTAAAATCGCAAGACGAGGAAGTCGCCCTGCGATCGGGTATTACTCGGTCAAGACGATCCGATAAGTCCAGGGGTTTTTTGAGAAAATAAAATATTTTAATTAATAATTAAAGTCAGAGGGTCCAAGGCTGTTTTAGTAAAAGGAAAATAATTTGAGTTAGGTCATTGATAAAAAGAAAATTTGCAATTAGCCTCGTTTTGTAAAAACCAATACTTTTGGGGTTAAAAATTGAATAAATAAATATCCCGACCTTTAACTTTTGAAAATCTCATTTTTGTCCCATTTTGAAATAAATGCCTTTAAGGCTTTTAGGGGTCCAATTGTTATGAAATTTAAACCTTGGGTCCAAAATATAATTAAGTTATAGTTAAGTTAATAATTCCAGGTACATGGGCTGTATAAGTCCTGGAAATTTCATTTGGGTCCTCAAGTTTAATCTTTTACAATTCGGTCCCTCAATTTTAGTAAAATTACTTTCCGAGCTCTAAACACTTGGATTTTTGGAATACATTTAAAATGTGTCATTTCCAGTCCTTTAAGAGTTAAAATTTCAACTTTTAAGATTAAGGTCTGGTACAGTTTCAAAAATTGCAAAGTAGCCCTTAAACTTCTCAAATTTTACAATCTAGTCCTTAGGCTTTTAAAGGTCGATTTTATTAATCCTATAACTCTTAAAACTTGATTAAAATGTCCAAAAGTCATTTTTTAACCTGAGTACAGTCCCAAAATTTGCATACGGGTCCCTTAAGTTTTATTTTCTTGCAATTAAGTCCACCAACTTTCCATTTTTGCATTTTAAGTCCAGAAATTGAAATTTAATCAATTATGCTCGACTTGTCCAGGTTATAAGTCATGAAAAACATGGATTTCAAGGATCATACACATGCATGTTCATTTCATACAAGAATTCATCAAATAAATCATTAAATTGTACATGCATGCACCTAAATTTCAATAAATAGCATTTTTGAGCAACACTTGGGAAATTTCATAACTTGATATAAAAATTTAACATGATCAAGACACTACATGCATTTAACAAAAATCCCTAGAAGTTGAAAGCATTTTTCATCCACCTTAAATTTGGAGAGTTGTGAAATAAAAGGATAATTTCACAACTTGGTATGAGGTCACTTAGGTCAGCCCCTAAGTCAAGAAATGTAATAAATTTAGAGCTAGGAAAAATGAGTGAAAAATTAAGAAGAAAAAGAAGAAGATAAGAAAATTGAAAATACTACACTTTACCTTATGTAGTAAGTGATTTGGAACTAGTTGAAGCCTCAAGTTTTGAATTTTTGGTTCACCTCCAAAATCACCTAAGGTCAGCCCCTGTTTCTCAAAAATGAAAAATGGGTGTTAAAATTTGAAGAAAATAGAAGGGAGAAGAGAAAAGGGCTCTAGTGTCCAAATCTTACCTTGTAGTCCAATTTCTCTAATAATTACTCTTCAAGTCTTCTAAATTGACCACCATGCATGCATGTCTTCAAGTAGTCTTCTAAGTACCTCAAAATCAAAATTTCAAACTTAAATTAATAAGAGAATGTGATGAGTTTTAAGATATCAAGGAATTGAGAAATGAAACTCCTTACCTTTGAGATAGGGGGTTCGAATTTTTTGGATTTAAGTAGGAAGAATGTTTGTTTTGGTTTAGATGTTTGAAGAAAGAAGGAGTGTTTTGATGGTAGGAAGAAGATGTTCTTGAAGGTATGCTTGAAGATGTGAAGGACTTGTGTTTGAAGATATGAAGATGTGAAGAAATGGTACTTGAAGATTTGAAGATATGAAGAATTGGTGTTTGAAGATTTGAAGATATGAAGGATTGGTGTTTGAAGATTTGAAGATGTGAATGATTCTTAGAGACATATTAGAGAGAAGGAGGAGAATTAGTTAGGAAATTAGAATGTGTTGGATGAAATTTTTAACAAAATTTTTGTGTAAAATGGCCTCTTGGCCGTCCACAATGAGAGGGAGGGGGAGAAATTTTTTGTTTAATTTGTGTCTTGAATTTTGCTTCTTGCATGGGAGACATTTTGGTGGTCAAAGGTATGGGCATGAGATGGGTTTGAATGGAATGTTGGGAAGACTCCAACATGTTGGAAGATTTAATATTAAAGAATTTATGTATAAGATGATGTGTATAATATTTGAATTAATGGTGTAATTATACACAAGATGACTAATATAAGGTGTAAGTGTACAAGAGTTGGGAGATATTTCTACACCAAAAATCCCATGTTGGCCGTCCATTATAGGGTATTTTGGTAATTCCATTTTTTTTTGTCCCAAATTTTTTGATAATAGGTGAACAATGTCAATCTCCAAAATAATTAGTGATTTTCTTGATCACTTATAAGTCTCATGATCACTTATTCTAAATCAAATTATTAATTCTATAAGGTAAAAGTCTCTAAAATAAATAGTCTCTTAAAATTCTAAGGTGACTAATAAATACAAAATTAGTAACAATGATCAATCCAGTGATCATAAATGCGAAATAGAATTAGTAAATGATCATGATCACAAGCAATAAATAAAAATGAAATTAAATGCAATTATATATTATTAATATTTACTCGTCTAAGTGATGCGGTAAAATAGTCGATCAAATACATAGACGACAAAAGGATCAATTACATGCTCGAAAAAATCGGGGGCTTCACATCCTCCCCTCCTTAAAAGAATTTGGTCCCCAAATTCTCTTCAGAATAGTTTTGGATATTAATTCCTCATGTCTTCTTCCATCTCCCATGTTTCGTCTTCATCTCGATTGTGGTTCTGCCACACCACTTTAACCATCGGAATTTCCCTCTTACGCAACTGATGTATCTGCTGATCAATGATCCGGATCGGCCTCTTAGAGTAGGATAAATTTTCCATTAGAGGATGAGTATCTTGAGTGATGATATAACGTATCTCGAGTCGGTAGGCTAACTTTCCAATTCTCTGTAAAATCTTGTAAGGTCCAACATATCTCGGGCTCAACTTGCCTCCTTTCTTCGTATTGATCAATCCTTTCCGTGGTGAGAGTCTGAGAAATACTTTATCTCCGACTTCAAATTCTAAATCCTTTCTTCTCTTGTCCGCGTAACTCTTTTGGCAGCTCTGAGCTGTGCGAATCCGCTCCTTGGTCAGCTTGACCTTCTCCATGGCTTCCTGAACTAAGTCGACCTTTGGAATCGAGGGCGACTTTTGTTTCTCTTTCGGAGTCCATTGGTCATCAATCTCCCAGTGTAGTGGGGATCTACATTTTCGCCCATATAATGCCTCGTAGGGTGCCATCCCAATCGTGGCCAGATAGCTGTTATTGTAGGCAAACTCGGCTAATGGTAGATGCGAATCCCAACTTCCTTGGAAATCCAATGTGCAGGTTCGCAACATATCTTCCAGGGTTTGAATCGTTCGCTCAGACTGTCCATCAGTTTGTGGATGTGCTGATGTGCTAAAACTTAGCGAGGTACCCAACTCATCGTGCAAGCACTTCCAAAATCTGGAGACAAACCTCGGGTCTCTGTCTGATACTATGCCAACTGGTACTCCATGCAGTTGAATGATTTCTCGGATATAAATCTGCGCAAGTTTCTGCAAGCTATCAGTTTTCTTGATGGGTAAGAAGTGTGCAGATTTCATGAGTCGGTCTACAACTACCCAAATAGCATCATGGCCTCCTCTGGTCCTTGGTAGATCCATCACGAAGTCCATCGTTATGTGTTCTCATTTCCACTCGGGAATTCTCAACGGTTGTAGTAAACCGGATGGTCGTTGGTGTTTCGCTTTTACTCGTTGACAAGTCAAACATCTCTCAACGAACTCTGCTACCTGGTTCTTCATGTTTACCCACCAATAACTCCGTTTCAAATCCTTATACATCTTGTTTCCTCCGGGATGTATAGTGTATTTCGAACGGTGTGCCTCTGCGAGGATTCTATTCCTAATCTGCTCATCACTCGGTACACAAACTCGATTCCGAAATCTAATAACCCCATCTTCATGTACCGAGAATTCTGATCTCTCTCCTTTATGTATCTTATCCTTCAGTTTTTGAAGATGCACATCAGTCCCTTGTGCTTCCTTGATCTCATTCAGCAGATCGGGTTTACCTAAAATGTTAGCACATGAAATCTGAGTATTGGTTCTCGTCAGATTCCAATTGCTCAGCTCTTCTAATGATTCCCACTCTCGAATCATAAGTCTGGCTAAGCTCGCCTTTCAAAGCTTCAAAGCTTGGCTACTACGTTAGCTTCAGGGATGGTATTGAATATCAAAGTGAAAGTCCTCAATCAACTCCATCCATCTCCGTTACCTCAGATTGAGATCTTTCTGGGAGAATAGATACTTCAAGCTCTTATGATCTGTGAAAACCGTGAATGTGACTCCGTAGAGATAGTGTCTCCATTTCTTTAACGCGAACACTATCGTTTGCCAATTCCAAGTCATGCATTGGATAATTGGCTTCATACGGCTTGAGCTTTCGTGATGCATAAGCGATGACCTTTCCTTCCTGCATGAGCACTGCTCCTAGTTGTAGGTCCCAAGGGATGTAAGTAAGGTTTAGAAGGGGGGTTGATTAAACCTTACCAACTTTTCGATTTAGTCCTTTTAAATAAGTTTAGAGTTGATTTCACAGCTATTTCCTTGATGGGCAGCTAAGTTAGTTAACCAACAGAGTTAGTCACTCAACAGACTCGACTTAGCTGTTGATAGAATAACTCAATTGTTTAGTCTAATACTTAACATGGTTGTGATGAGATTTTCAGCGGAAGACTTAACACCCTTAAATTTGGTTAAGTTTGTTTTAACACTTGGTTTTAGCACTTTGTTAAATATCAATTGGATAGCAAATTATCATCAGATATTAAATGATATGCAGTAAGTAAATGCTGAAATGTAAATGACACAATAAATTTTATAGAGGTTCGAAAATGGGGTAATTCTTCTAATCCTCTCTTCTCCAACACCTAGAGGAATCCACTAAGTATTGATCAGAGTACAAAGTGGTTATCAGTCCAGATACAAGTCTTGATCACACGGTGACTTGATCCTTTGGGACTCGATCGGAGATGCCTTGGTCACACAGTTGGCTTCTCGCACGACTCGCCTTCTTCACAGGCATTTGCCTTGCTACTACAACTCAGTTGCTCAAGCTTCTTGGATTTGATCACGAAGCCCTCCAATATCTCGAGACTGGTTCGACCTTGAACCTTTCTACAATCCTCCTTGGAATGTAGACCCCTTTTGATTCTTCAAGTTTCCTTCTTCAAAGATGAGGTTGTCTTTCCTTCATGACTTGGTGTTGGATCGATTTCCTTCAAGTTTAGGCTTGAGGATTTGCTTGAATAACTTGAGAATATTTTTGCGGAGTTACAACTCGAATAATAACTTGAAAGTTCGTGGTTCAGGTAACCTTCTCTCAAAGTGATTCCTCTGCCTTTTATAGTGCTCTTTCAAAAATCTGCCCGTTGAAGAGATAGGTTGATTTTTAAAAGACACTAGTGGTCGTTGGCTTGTCTTGTTGCAGTCCTTGAAATTGACATTACCTTGTATTAAATGAACCTTCATCTTTTCAGAGTCTGACATAGGTGCAGTGCTTCCCATTGGTTTATTCCTTTTGCACGCTTCTGCGACTGAGCACTTTAGAATATTACAAAGATCAAGTATTACTTATTTAAGTAACTTTCTTGACTTCTATGCAACGGACTCTTTTCGATTGTCTTGACTTGACATTTGCAGTTCCTTAACTTCCCAGGTGACTTGAGTCGGCTCCTAATCATTGCAAGACTCATCTGTCACTTCAACTTGACTCATTTGTCTTGAGTTGACTTGACCGACACTTCTCACGGTGTTGTATCATAGTCGCTACTCATTTAGTCGAGTTCTTGACTTCTCCTCCTTGCCATACTCACCGCTTCACATGTGAGTCTTCATTTTAGCCTTGAGTTGACTTCTTGCATATCCAGGCATAGCTGACTTGACTCAGCTCGTACATCCCTATCTATTACAATGCAAATTACAAAGAAAATGGGGTGCCAACTTTCTAGTCTAAGTTTTACATGGCATTCATCAAAATCTAAACAATAAATTTCCCAACACTAGTCTTTCCTTTGATGAATCACTGTAGACGACAAAGTTTTCTGTTCCCTTTGGAAGAGCTAAGACTGGAGGTGTAGTAAGTTGTTTCTTCAGCTCTTGGAAACTAGTCTCGCACTTATCATTCCACTAAAACTTGACTTGCTCTGGGTTAGTCGAGTAAGCGGTCCGGCTATCTTGGAGAAGTCCTGGATAAATCTTCGATAATATCCAGCTAGTCCTAGGAAACTTCTAATCTCCGTTACAGACTCGGGTTGTTTCCATTCGACCATTGTTTGTACCTTCGAAGGATCTACGGCGATCCCGGTGCCGGATACTATGTTCCCCAAGAACGCGACTTCACTAAGCCAAAATTTGCACTTGCTGAATTTGGCATACAGCTTATGCTCTCGTAGTGTCTCTAAAGCAATTTTTAGATGACGTTCATGCTCTTCTCTAGACTTAGAGTATACGAGTATGTCATCAATGAAATCACTACGAATTTATCCAAATAAGGTTGGAAGACTCGATGCATTAGATCCATAAATGGTGTTGGTGCATTCGTCAAACCGAAAGGCATCACTACAAACTCGTAGTGTCCATATCGAGTTTGAAATGCAGTTTTGGAAATGTCTTCTTCGCGAATCTTCAGTTGGTAATATCCTTGTTGTAAATCAAACTTCGAGTACACTGTCGCTCCTTGAAGTTGATCAAATAGTTCGTCTATCCTCGGGAGGGGATATTTGTTCTTGATAGTCACGCTATTAAGACCACGATAATCTATACACAGTCTTAATGTGCCATCCTTCTTTTTGACAAACAGTACAAGTGCTCCCCATGGAGACGTACTCAGTCGGATAAATCCCACATCCATCAGCTTCTATAATTGTGTCTTCAACTCTTGCAACTCGAGAGGAGCCATTCTATATGGTGTTCTAGCAATCGGGGCAGTTCCCGGTAATACCTCAATGGTGAACTCGACTTTCCTATCTGGAGGGACAATGGTAAGTTCTTGTGGAAATACATCCGCGTATTATGATACTATAGGTACTTGGTTGATTTGTGTCTCAACCTTGGGTTTGTTAATTACAAACGCCAAGTACCCTTGTGCCCCTCTAGTGATTGCCTTACTTGCTTTCATCGCTGAAATGATTGGGGCAATCTTAACTCGTGTCCTTCCCGAAATTTCCACTTCGGGTTTTCCGGGTTCACATAGCTTAATGGACTTGTTATGGCAGTCCATTTGTGCATGGTTTGCAGACAACCAGTTCATTCCCAATATCACGTCGTATTCGGATATAGGTAATAAGATCAAATCGGCAGGAAAATCTACCTCATCAATCTTAACTTCGCATTCATTATAGATAATATATGTTATCTGGCTCGCGCCCATAGGAGTTGACACTTCTAGACATATAGGCATATGTTCCTTGCATGCATGCAGTTTGTGTACAAAATACGGTGCGACAAATAAATGCGTTGATCCAGAGTCAAATAGTATTTTAGCGTAGTGATTAGATACTAGAAGCGTACCTTCCACCACGTCTGTTGCCTCCGGAGCCTCATGTCTGGTGAGTGCAAATGCTCAAGTGGGCATCCTTTTCCGATTACCCTGGCCATTGCCCGGCTTCTACGGCTGCACCTGTTTGGTTTAGTCTTCGTATTCCGGGAAATCTTTCAGTTGGTGCTGATTACTACCACAGCGCAAACTTTCCTTGTTTACGCCAACAGTCATTGGCAGTATGTCCCGGTTTCTGACAATGTGCACACACTTGACCCGGCTTTTCTTGTACTGGTCCCTTCCCTTTATCTGTCTTATTAACTTGTCCCTTCTGGAACTTAGCAGGTTGTTTAGATGGTTGTCCCACAGCTGTCCTCTTGAGACTGTTTGATGGCCTACTCTGCTGAATCTGTCCAATACGATTCAGTCCCGACTCGATGCGGAGAGAGCCGCCTTTACATGCGGCCGAGTAGGTTGTCGATTCAACGATCACAGATTGTTTTTGAAGTTCCAACTTCAATCCTCGTGTGAACTTGTAAAGTTTGTCCTCTTCAGATCGATTGTCCCCAGAGCATACTTGGACAATCGATGAAAGTCGGACTCATCGAGCTACGAGACATGTTCCCCCGCCTCAACCTTTGGAATTCATCCTGCGCGCCTCTTTCACAACCCGTGGAATGTACTTGTTCATTGAACTCGGCCAAGAAATTTCCCCATGTTCGGGCTACTGGGCCCTTTCCCACCTTCTCTCAACCGGCCTCGACCAGTCTCTAGCAGCCGATTCTAGATGAAATACGGCGAGTGTGACTTTCTGCTCATCTGAATATTGGAGAGCATTGAAGATATTCTCCAGCTTCTCTATCCATTCTTCTGCCTTTAAGTCGTCTGGCTCTCCTAAGAAAGCCGGTGGGTCGAACCGTAGGTAACACTCCAGTGTGCGATTGTTCGCCTCTCTGGCGGGTTCGGGAGCACGGTGTTGAAGCTCTGCTATTTGCCTCATGAAAACCGGTACTTGTTTTAGAGCCTGTGCGGTCAAGTTGTCTCCTGCAGCAGGTGGAGGAGGCGGTGGTAATTCAGGGGAGGGTACCCGGTCCCTGAGTACGTCGCCATTCCCTTGGGGAACTCGGCGAGGTCTTCCACGTCCATGATGTTCCGCCATTCTGTATCTTGAAGTGTTAGTTGCGATCCACGAGTACATGAATACAATAATTATTAGCTTAAAGCAAGTTATATCTTAGGAAAAGTAACAGCAAAACACAAGACACTGAATAAATAGAAAAGGCATATCCATTAATGTAAAACTTGAACACACCCATGAAGTACAATAATAGTAATACCGAGTCAAAGATACATCTGAATCTAAATACAACTGAATCTAATACAACAGAAAGTGAGGTACAACATAATGGAATAAGTGTCTACAACAACGAAAGCACAAACTGACAATCAAGCTAAATACTCAGTGAGGTCGCCATCATCCTCACTAGCAGCTATGTCCATAATCGGGGCCTGGTCAGGTTGAGGTGGCGTCTCGACCTCAGGCCAATTGACGAAATCCAGCCACTGCTTGAATCCCTGTGCATCATCAAGCGGAGCAGCCTCAAGTGCCTCAGGCTCTCCGACCTCGACTAGATCCTCATCGGGATCCTCCTCGGGGTCCTCCTCGGGGTCGGGTACGGGCTCCATCACTGGTGGTGGCAATGGCTATGCATTAGCTGCCAAAGCGGCCTCCAAAGCAGCATCTCGCTGAGCTAGGGCCTATGTAAGATCCTCTATAACGGTCATATGCTTGATGAGGGTCTCCTCCAAGCGCTCAATGGTGTCTCGAGACATGTGGGTGTCCATCTCCCACTTCTGGCGGCCGTCACTCACTCTCTTCATTTTCTCTCGCACATTATCCAGGCGCTTCTGGACAATCTGTATTTGATCCTCCCGCGCCCGTATAGTGTTGTCGCGGTCCTTAATAATGATGGTCAACTCGTTCTTTTTGTCTTGGCAGCCAAGCGCTGTGTCAAGTCCCTGTTACGCTGGCGCTCCTCGGATAGCTCTGAGGTCGCTCGAATACTCTCCCTGTGCAAGTGACTCGTAAGTGCCCGGAAGTACTCCCGCTCGGCACTAGCCTGAAAAACGTCCCACCAAGTAGGTGGTGTCGGCTCCATCCTGATCAAACAAAACTAAGGCGGATCAGTCAAAGGTAAAGGAAAGATAAGGAGAGAATAAGGAAAGAATGAACAAAGAAAGTCAATCAAGAGTCAACTAAGTCAAGACAAGTATGACTATGGAACCTCAAAATATGCGTTCTAACTTAGTTTCAATCTCAATAATATGGTTCTATGCCAAATTGAAATCGATTTCACACTAATTAGTCAAGTCGCGATACTACCCAAAACACAGACCGAGGGTCCTATCCTGGGTCAGCTCGGTGTAAGTTTCCATCTTACTAGCCGATCTCTGATACCACTCTAACTGTCATGCCCCAGACGGGACGCGACGATGGTCCACAACTTAAATACAAGTAAACCAAACAGTCTAGACAATATCAACGAAATCTCAATGGAACAGAGTCAAATAGCAGCGGAAATTAAGGACAAGTGCGAGTTACAACTTACAGTCCAACAATTATCCAAATTACATCCCCGAGAACAACGAAAGATAACAACTTAATAGTCAAGGGTCCTACGCCCTTATATTACAGACCAGAATGAAAAGAGAATAAAAGAATCCAACAGCAAATACAAGAAACAAGTCCAGTAACATCAACAACAATAGATAATAAGTCCAACAAGCGGAGCACAGGAGCTCAGTCCGTGGTAGGTTCAACAACTTCAACAAAGTCCTCATCTAAAGGTTAGAAAACAGGAGATATTTCTACACCAAAAATCCCATGTTGGCCGTCCATTATAGCCTATAGGGATATTTTGGTAATTCCATATATTTTTTTTGCCCCAAATTTGATGATAATAGGTGAATAATATCAATCTCCAAAATAATTAGTGATTTCCTTGATCACTTACAAGTCTCATGATCACTTATTCTAAATCAAATTCTTAATTCTATAAGGTAAAAGTCTCTAAAATAAATAGTCTCTTAAAATTCTAAGGTGACTAATAAATACAAAAATAGTAATAATGATCAATCAAGTGATCATAAATGCGAAATAGAATTAGTAAATGATCATGATCACAAGCAATAAATAAAAATGAAATTACATGCAATTATATATTATTAATATTTACCCGTCTAAGTGACGCGGTAAAATAGTCGATCAAATACATAGACGACAAAAGGATCAATTACATGCTCGGAAAAATCGTGGGCTTCACATATATAAGTTCTTTGTACGCTGTTGAATAAGAAATTTGTAATTTCTATATCTTTGCGTAAATGTAGAATACTATGTTTGCTTTGATACACTTTGTAAACAGCTGTGTAAAGGACAAGAATGTTATGATCAATAAAATGATTGATTCTACGCATACATTCTATGTTTCTGCACTGACTGTATGTATCTTTACCATTTGCATATTGGATGTATGTATTTAAGTTTTGGCATCATCAAAAAGGGGAAATTGTTGGGAAATTTATTGTTTAGATTTTGATGAACACCATGTAAAACTTAGACTAGGAAGTTGGCACCCCATTTTCCTTATAATTTGCATTGTAATAGATAGGGGTGTACGAGCTGAGTCAAGTCAGTTATGCCTGGATATACAAGAAGTCAATCAAGATGAAATGAAGATTCATTTGTGAAACATTTGAGTATAGCAAGGAGGAGAAGTCAAGAACTCGATCAGAGGAATATCGGTGGGATACGACTATGGTGAAGTGTCAGTCAAGTCAACTCAAGAAGCCAAGTCTCAAGTTGAAGTGACAGATGAGTCATCCATTGATTGGAAGCTAACTCGAAGTCACCTGGGGAAGTTAGAGAACTGCAGTCAAGTCAAGACAACTGAAAAGAACCCGTTGCACAGAAGTAAAGAAGCTTACTTAAATAAGTAATACTTCCATGCTGCCATGTGTGAAAGTGTTCAGTCTTAGAAGCGTGCAAAAGGAATAAACCAATGGGAAGCACTGCACCTCGTGTCAGACTCTAAAACGCTGAACATTCATTTAATACGAGGAAATGTCAACATCAAGGACTGCAACAAGACAAGACAACGAACACAAGTGACTTTTAAAAATCAGCCTATCTCTTCAATGGGCAAATTTTTAAAAGTTCAATATAAAAGGCTGAGGAATCTCATTGAGAGAAGTTTACCTGAACCACGAACAATCAAGAAATTATTAGAACTGTAACCTGCAAATATATTCTCAAGTTATTCAAGCAAATCCTCAAGCCTAAAACTCGAAGGAAATTGATCCAACACTACGCTGTGAAGGAAAGATGACTTCAAACTGTTGAAGAGGAAACTCTTGAAGAAGCAAAAGGGGTCTACTTTCTAAGGAGGATTGTAGAAAGGTTCAAGGTCGAACCAGTCTCAAGTTATTGGAGGGCTTTGTGATCAAATCAAAGAAGCTTGAGCAAGTTAGCTGAAGTAGCAAGGCAGCCGCCCTGTGAAGAAGCTGATTCGGACGAGAAGCCACCTGAGTGATCAAGGCGTCTCCAGACTGAGTCCCAAAGGAGCAAGTCAGCTGTGTGATCAAGACTTGTATCTGGACTATTAGACACTTTGTAATCTGATCAATACTTAGTGGATTCCTCCAGGAGTTGGAAAAGAGAGGAGTAGAAGAATTACCTCATCTTTGAACCTCTATAAAAATTATTGTGTCATTTACATTTTAGCATTTTCATTTCTGCATATCATTTTATATCTGATGATAGTTTGCTATCCAACTGATAAATAACAAAGTGCTAAAACCAAGTGTTAAAACAAACTTAGACCAAATTCAAGGGTGTTAAGTCTTCCGCTGAAAATCTTATCACAGCCAAGTTAAGTATTAGACTAAGCAGCTGAGTTATTCTATCAACAGCTCAATCGAGTCTGTTGAGTGGCTAACTCTGCTGCTTAACTAACTTAGTTGTCCCTTAAGGACATAGCTGTGAAATTAACTCTGTATAATTTTAAAAAGGACTAAAATAGAAAAGTTGGTAAGGTTTATTCAACCCCCCCCCCCTTCTAAACCTTACTCACACCCCTTGGGACCTACAGGGGGCTATCCCAACATAATTTGTTATTTTCATTAAGCCAAGTTAGATAATACATTTCTGATTCATATTTAATCCCCTGAATAAATTCAATCCAGGATTAATATCTTCTCTCGATCTAAATTACTCCGTCAAAACAATCAAAAGTTGATCAGACAATCAACTATCAAATAAAGCACTTCATTTAGGAAAGTAAATCAATTAGTCAATACTCATACTTGTTTGTTTGAATCAAATTATCCTAATCCTAGAACAAGAAAACTAGTTCATGCTTGTGGATGGGATCATAATCTGAATTGAAGGAAAGAAAACAATCATAAACATTATCATGCAACAATAATAATCACCCAACTGTTGAAATCAAACAAAAGAGATGAAGAAATATTACGCATTGATTAAGCTGCAAAAATAACTTCAATAGGAAGAGCCCAAGTAATCCCAATGATGACTGAAAGAGAAAAATAACAAAAACTAAAGTTTAAAAGGACTAAGTAATGAAGTGTACGAAATTATGGATCGACCAAGTGCTATTTATAAGACTAAAACCCTATACAAGGTGGAAGAATCCAAAAAAGAAGAAAGAAAAATGAATAAAAATTCTGGAATGTTCCATCGGTGCGCGCCGCGCAGTGCTCCTTGTTGCGTGCGCCCATTGCGCGCCGCCCAATTCCTTCTGTTTGTCTTTCCTTCTTGCGCGCCCATTGCACGCCGCGCGTGCGCACCCCTTGCGCTTAGCCGTGATAGTGCGCGTCCGCGCACTCGTGCGTGGCGCGGACACTTCTATCAAGCTTTGATGATGCGCACCGCACGCAAGTGCACGCGCGCTATGCCTCCTTCACTGCTTCACGTGTGCATCGCTCACCCTTACGCGCACGCACATGCGTGTCTTTCTTGACTGTCTTCTGCCCGCAATGCCCGTTTTGCCCGTTTTAACCCATTTTTGATATTTCTTTCTATGAAAACCTATGAAATTGACAAAAATACCCTAAATGACATATGATTCTATAAAACAGGACAAAAAGACACATAAATACGCACAATCACAAACAAGAAGAATAGAAATCTCACAACAATCTCACATAAAAACATGCAAAACAGAGTTCATAATTTTTTTTCAATTGCGTTAATGGAGAGAGAGAGAGAGAGATGTATGAGACATAAAGAGATTTGATTCCATTTTTGTAACTACTTTGTTATATTATTTTACCATATTACCCTTATATTGATTAAATTAATATTTTAATATAATTTGTATTCATTAAATCACAACCATTGATTAATAATGAGGGATTATTGAGATTAGTCTATTGTGTCTCACCTAGAGCCAGGGTCTCATATATAGAAAGAAAATCGTGTATAAAAATATAGAAAATAAATAAGCAGTGAAAACAAAAAACAAACAAAAAACTGAATATATATATAGGCTAAAGAAAAATACAAGAACTTCATGCAGGGCCAAAAGAATAATGTAATATTTAATGCATAAGCGAAATCGAAAAGAAAAGAAAAAATAATCACATAGGGTTTTGCTTTGTTGTACTTCTGTAATCAGAGACGGACGCATAAATTTATACTTCAAGGGGGGCAAAATCGAATCTAATATAAATAAAAATAAAACATACAAGCTTTTGTAAATAAATCACATAGAAATTGGGGGGGAAAAATATTATGTTTATATTTATATATAATATATTAATTTATTAATAATATATTATAGTGGTTTAATCACAAGGCACTATAAGAAAAATAGAAAATAGTGAGGAAATATTTGTGGCAAATTTAGAATTGGTCACCAAAATTATTATTCACGGTAAATCGCCAATTTTCCATATATGCTTTGAGACACATTAACCGAATTCGTCGTCAACATCCTCTGTATTTTTTTTAATAATTTTTTTGCAACGAAATACATTGTATTTTTTCGTCTCTAAGATTCTTTCCCAAAAAAAAAGAATTCAGTGGTAGATATTTTAGCGCAATCTCTTTTTGCTACACGCGCGAAAATTATCTGGCCCTCATCAGATTCCTTCACCCTCAAATCCCATATCCCAAAGTCTCACAAAATCTAACCCAATCGAATTATTTTTTCTCAAATCACATTCCTTACTTTTTATTTGAAAAATCAGCCAGATGAGTAATAGGGCGATGTTATGGTTCCGTGACACTGGAATTTTATATTTACTTTCACAATCGCCGGAATCAGATGATAATCGGCGTTGGAATTTAAAGGTGAGTACAAACTTTCTCGTGCAAACTAAGTGTTTTGTCACAAAAAGTCAGTTTGATGGGTGCACATAAAAACCATAAATTATCACTGGCTTTACGAAAGAAAGCTCATTGGTATGTTCTCAATAATTTCAAGGAAGTTGAGACATACAGAAAGTAAGTTTTTAAGTACTTTTATGTTATCTTTTAATTCCTACATCAAAAATTTGATTTGGGTTCTAAATATCGTATTATATTATGCAGTGAACATTTAAGAATCCTCTCAACTAAAGTTTCTTCAAATTGCATTCTCCAATGTCAAGAGTTAGAATTTTCATGTTGGTTTAAGGATAAAATGATCAGGTTAAGATCTTTAAATGATCCGGAAGCAATAGATGAGCTATACTATCTAGCATTGGGACCTGATAGTGAGGTTCAGTTGTTTGATGCTTGTGTTGTTAATGGTGTTCGCTATCATACAAGATCTCGTGATACTTGTCGAACTTCTCAAAATAGTGGGGTTAATCTTTGCATCTTGTCATCCGGCGATGGGGATAACTTGGACTTTTTGGAGTTCTAAAGGATGTTTGTCTTTGATCTTTTATAATTTTGGATACAAGGTGCAATTGTTCTGGTGTGATTGGTTTCAGTTTGACCCCAAAAAGAAATCAGTCATGCAAGAGTTTGGTCTGACATGTATTGATATATCTAGGACATGGTCCGAGGATGATCCTTTTGTTTTGGCAACACAAGCACAACAAGTTTATTACTTAGATGATATTAAGCATGGGTAGAATTGGAAAGTTGCAGTAAAAGTACAACATCGTGGGATATTTGAAACGATTGAAGAGGATGATGAAAGTACGAAGGAGCCTGGTCATTTTGGAGTACCGCCTAATCAAAAAAATTCATCTGATGAAATAAATTTAGTAGTACGTGAAGATATTGAAACTTCCCAACTTTGCATATTCGAAGTACAACCTTAATTTATAGAATTGGAGGATATGCAGTTACAATTATCTAAGAACATTTGTGATTTGATTAATGATGACGAAGATATTGAATTATATAGCGATGGAGATGAGCATGTACTTTAATCTGATGATGATAGTGATTGATTTCGTATCGATAACTAGGGTATTGATTTCCACTTATTATTTCATTTCAACTTGTAATGTTTCTTAATATTTCTTAATGTTTTAGTAATCTATAGGAAGAAGAATAAAAAGTTGTTGGAATTTGTTTTGGTAAAATAGGTGTTGACCCAAATTTGACAAAATATTTAAGTGGTTTCCATTAGTGAAAAATAGAATTAAATTATTTGTAAAAAATCTACTAAGAGAGTAGATGAGAATAGCATTTAGAATTTCTCAAATTCCGGGTGAATGAGAAAATAATGTTATAAGTTAACCACTTAAAACTAGAAAATGGTATGGAAAATGAAAATTGTGGGGAAGGATAAATGCTCCATCCCACATAGGAGGATAAAGTAAAGTTTGCTCACTTTATAAATCCCAAGTTGAACTTATGGGCTTGGGTCCTTGGGGGCACCCAAGTTTTTTAAAGAGGTGAGGACCTACATGCTTGTGGATTCGGTTCAAAGCACATGCGCGTCGCCGCCGCCGCCGCCGCCCGCCCCCGGCCCGGTCCGGTCGTGGGCACGGGCCTCGGGCTTGAGGGCCCTTATTCTTTTTGGACCAAAAACCTTTAAAATTAGTTAATTAATTCTAATTAATTAATTAAAGATTTCCAACTGAAGTTTGTAGCCAAACACGGGCACACGCACAGGTCGTGCGCCAGGTCGTGCGTCAATGCGAACCTCTGGACAGATGCATCTATTCGAGCAACCAGGTGCATCTTGTGGCTGTACACATGTCTTTTCGAGTCAAAAAACATGATCATTCCATCCGGGCACCTTGATTCCTATATAATCAGACCCTTGCAGATGAAAAACAACACAAAATTATCAGCATAAAATCGAGTCATTTGCATTACAACATATTGATTTCACTTCCTTCAAAGCTTGAAATTTCAAACATTCCCTACTGTTTGTTGTAGTTTTGATTTTGCAACTTCTATAAAATTGAACAGAATAGTCGTTGTATCAAAGGGACGAGCGCCGGAACCGTGAGCACTTAGTATACAGAGCGTTTTCATCTTGCGAAGACTGTATCAAATACAGGCCTTGACTAAGCCAAAAATATCCAAACATTTAGCCAATTTTCTGAAACAGTAAACCTTCATTAACAACAATCACAAGACGAAAAATATTTTTTTGTTTCAAAACGATGGCTTCAGTTTTGTTCATTCCGATGGCTGCTGCACCTGCTTGCGACGAAAAGCCGCCCAAGTTCTCCGGCGTCGACTTCAAACGCTGGTAACAGAAGATTCTATTCTACCTCACTACTTTCGGTCTGTCCCATTTCTTGAAAGAGGACCCCCTACCGTTGTCGGTGAAGAATCCGTCAACCAACGGAGAATCGTTATGGATGCTTGGCATAACAGCGATTTTTTCTGTCAGAACTACATTTTGAACGGGCTATACGACACCCTCTATAACGTCTATAGTTCGTTCAATACATCCAAAGAGTTGTGGGACTCTTTAGAGAAAAAATACAAGACAAAAGATGTCGGCACAAAGAAATTTGTTGTCAGCAAATTTTTGGAGTACAAAATGGTTGACACCAAGACGGTGATCAGCCAAGTCCAAGAGATTAAGATCATACTTCACGACTTAGTGTCTGAAGGGATGATTCTGAATGAGACTTTCTAAGTGGCTGCAATAATCAAAAAATTGTCGCTATTGTGGAAGGATTTCAAAAATTACCTCAAGCACAAACGCAAAGAGATGGGGCTTGAAGATCTGATTGTTAGACTTCGTATTGAGGAAGACAACTGAAAATCCAAATTTAAGTCCAGTAAGTCTGGAATAGAGGCCAAGGCCAATCTTGCTGAATCGAGCACTAGCAAGAAACGCAAGCATTCCAGAAAAGATAAAGTGAAGGCCAAGAAATTCAAGGGGAATTGCTAAAACTGTAGCAAACCAAACCACATGGCCAAATATTGCCGACACCCGAAAAAGGGCAATCAAGGTGGTAACCAACAAGCCAATGTGACGGAGGACAAGTCTGTTCCAATAGATATGTCGGAGCTCGATCTTATTGCCGCTGTGTTTGAAGCCAACATGGTGGATAACCCAAGGGTGTGATGGATAGATATCGGGGCTACTCGTCACATTTGTGCTGACAAAGATATGTTCTCCTCCTACACTCCAATAAATGGAAGGAAGCTTTTCATGGGAAACTCTTCGACTTCTAAAATTGTGGGGCTTGGCAAGGTTGTGCTCAAGATGACTTCCGAAAAGGATCTTACGCTTGTGGATGTGCTGCATGTCTCGAATATTCACAAGAATTTGGTTTCTGGTCTTTTGCTTAGTAAGGCCGAGTTTAGACTAGTGTTTGAGTCCGACAAGTTTGTATTGACCAAGAATGGTCAGTTTCTTTGTAAGGGCTACCTTAATAAGGGTCTTTTTAGGATGTCTGTACTGTCTGTTTTCCGCCAAGAGGCGAAGAATAAAACTATTACTTCTGTTTACCTGCTGGATTGTTCTAATTTATGGCATGATAGATTAGGATACGGAAACTTCAACACTATTAAAAGGTTAGTGAATTTGGAATTAATACCTACGTTCCTGGAGTAATCATCAATGAAAGATACAAAGTATCTCGCCCCTCCTAGGGATGATAGTGGTGCTTGCCAAACATCAGAGTGAATCAACTCTAAGATGTCCTTACTCTTAGATGTTGATCTGCCGAACTATAATTTGTGTTGCTTACTTGTAACACAATTCTCACAAATTGGTAAAGATACCTTTGTAAGACCAGGTAGTAGCTTATGTTCAAAGAGAATCTTCAACCCTCGTTCCGACATGTAGCCAAGTTTGTGATGCCACATTATCGTTGATTCTTCTACTGAACCTACAGCTGCAACATAAGCTTCTCCTTCTTGCATCGTCTCTCCATTAAGCATATACAAATTTGCAGCGAGTTTCTCCGCCTTTATTACTACAATTGCTATTTTCACTATCTTCGTGATTCCTCCCTCAATACGAGTCTTACATCCAACATCATCCCATTGTCTCAAGGATAGAAGATTCTTCCATAGGCTCTTCACATGCCGTACCTCTTGAATGGTGCGAACAGTACCATCAAACATTTTTATTTTGATAGTATCGATACCAAAGCCAAAATCCAAGGCATGATCATCCCCCATAAATCTGAGATCCTCCAGAGATTGACTCATATTTGTGAAACCATTCCCACCCGGAGGTCATGTGCTAGGTTGCTCCTGAGTCTAATTGCCAGATATCATAAAATAGTTTTCTGCCTTCAGCATTGGTCGTTGCTTCGCTGTATAAACTTCTTCATTTTCAAAGGTGCTTGCAGCATTCCTTTGAGCATTTGATGATTCAGGGTCGTTACTCTTCTTACTCCAACAATCCTTCTTGAAGTGCCCTCTTTTGCCACAGTTGTAGCACTTGATGTTCTTTTTACTACTGGATTTTGATCTACCATGATTTTGACTCCCACTGGATCCATGTTCCATGGATTTTCCTCTCATCACCGCCAAAGCTTCTGCTTGCTGCGAACTTGCTTGTATGTCCTCCTTATTTCTGCGTCTGCTCTCCTCTTCTAGTATAGCGGCTGCAATTTCATCGAAGACTAAACAGTCCAAAACAATATTTTTCGTCAAATTGATGATGAGTTGATCGTACGAATCTGGTAAACTTTGAAGTAAAAGTTCTACATGTTCAATAACTTCTATTTTGTAACACATTGTGGTGAGTTGCGAAAATAGAGTATTCAAGGTGTTGATATGGTCAGTCACCAAAGTGGTTTCCACCATACAAATAGTATACATTTCTTTTTAAGAAAATTGTATTGTGAAGTGATTTGGCCTCGTACAATTTTGTTAGAGTATCCCATATCTCCTTTGTCGTCTTCTTCCCCGCCACACTGGATAACACACCATTAGCTAGTGCTAAGTGTAGATCAACAATTGCATTGTCATCCATCTCGTTCCACTTGGCATAGTCGGTGATATCTACGGGCATATCTCTAATTGTCGCTAAGCAATTGTCTTTCCTTAAAATTGCCTTAATCTTCATTTTCCACAATGAGAAATTATTCTCATTGAACTTCTCTATATCGACCTTTGTCGTTAAATTGTTCACACATGATTTTGATTTTCACTTGAACCAGATTTCACTATTCACGTGAATAGTGTGTGAATAGTAAACCCAAACAGTAACCCCTAAACCAATGGCTATGATACCACTATTAGGAAATTAGGGACCGGAACAAAGCCATAACAATAGTGATGTGAGAAAAATAAATATAAAATGACACGAATATTTTTGCGTGGAAAACCCTCAAATAAAATTTGAGGTAAAAACCACGGGAAAGTGTAGGAGAAATACACTATAGAATAAGAATTACAACACTTTCTCTCTAAAAACAAGGAGAAACTATATCACTCTTTCCCCCTTGAAATAGGAGAAACAAGCACTCTTTAAACTGTTGGAAAATTTATTGTTTAGATTTTGATGAATGCCATGTAAAACTTAAACTAGGAAGTTGGCACCCCATTTTTGTTGTAAACTGCATTGTAACAAATAGGGTTGGTCAAGCTGAGTTAAGTCAGGTATGCCTAAACATGCAAGAAGACAACTGGAGACTAGAAGGAAGACTCCGTTGCAAGACATCCGAGTTTGGCAAAGAAGAGAAGACGGGAACTCGATGAAGGTGCGGTGAGATGCGGTGAGTAAAGTATCGATCAAGTCAACTCAAGATAGCCAAGTCTCAAGTTGAAGTGACAGGAAGAGTCATCCAATGATTGAAAGCTGACTCTAAGTCACCTGGGAAAGCAAGAATGCGTCAAGTCGAGATAATGAAAGAGATCCGTTGCACGAGTAAATCAAGAGAATTACTTAAACAAGTAATACCTCCATGCTACCTTTCTCGAAGTGCTCGGTCCCGAGGAAGCGTGCAAGGAGAATGAACCAATGGGAAGCACTACACCGTGTCGAACTCGAAAAGTGAAGAACAATTCATACGAGGAAGTGGCAAGTCCAAGGATCGCAACAAGACAAGCCAACGACCATAAGTGATTTTCAAAAATAAGCCTATCTCTTCAACGGGCAGATTTTTGAAAGATCACTATAAAAAGGCTGAGGAATGACTCGAGAAAAGAGATCTTGACAACCTAATGAAAGATCACTGTGAAGGAAAGATAGCTTCAATCAGTTGAAGAGGAAACCTTTGAAGAAAATGGGTCTACATTCCAAGGAGAATTGTAGAAAGGTTCAAGGTCGAACCAGTCTCGAGTTCTTGGAGGGCTTCGTGATCAAATCCAAAGAGCTTGAGCAAGTGAGTGTAGTAGCAAGGCAACTTTGCTCTGTGAAGAAGTTCGAGTCGCACGAGAAGCCAGCTGCGTGACCAAGGCATCTCGTGATCGAGTCCCAAAGGATCAAGTCATTTGTGTGATCAAGACTTGTATCGGGATTACCACTTTGTATATACCGATCAATACTTAGTGGATTCCTCCGGGAGTTGGAGAAGAGGAGTAGAAGAATTACCCCATCTTGAACCTCTATAAAATCTTATCGTGTCATTTACATTTCAGACTTTAATTTATGCATCTTATTTGTTTAACTCTGCTGATAAATTTGCTATCCACTTGATAATCTCTAAGTACTAAAACCAAGCATTAAATCATTACTAAATCAATTTTAAGGGTGTAAAGTCTTCCGCTGAAAACAAATTGCAGTTGAGCTAATTCAGTCTTAACAGCTGAGTTATTCTATCAACAGCTCAGTTGAGTCTGTTGAGTGACTAACTCTACTGATTAACTAGATTGGCTATCCACCAAGGACACAGTTGTGTAGCATCAACTCTGAACTTTAAAAAGGACTAAGTTTTAAAAGTTGGTAAGGTTTATTCAACCCCCCCTTCTAAACCTTACACTCACACCCTTTGGGACCTACAAGTGGTATCGAGTGGTTGGTTCATTGAGCCTTCATTGCCAGTTCTTGAACTAGATCTCCAAATTTTTCAAAGTCTGTTTTAGTACTTAAGTTTTCAAAACTCTTTTTATTATCAAAAGTTATTATCATGGAAGCAAATTTGACACGTATCCCTATGTTCACAATTGAAGAATTTGATGATTGGAAAATTCGTATGCAGGCTCATCTATCAAAGCATTACATGATGAGATGTGATATCTTGATAGAGGATGGGCCACTACAAATTTTAAAAGTGAACACAATTTGTAAGAAGAAGAGTGCATTTGAAGGTGAAGAGGATGTCGCTCCTAGACCGGCTATGGTTGAAAAACCAAGAGTGAAGGGACAAATGATGATGAAAAAGATACAACCTGGACAATGTGGCCAAGGATATTCTTTACAAAACCTTGGACAAAGCCATGTTCAATAAAGTCAAATCATGCAAAACGGCTAAAGAAATCTGGGACAAGCTAACATTGATTTGTGAAGGCTCAGAGCAAATCAAGGAAAATAAATTATCGGTGGCTGTACGAGAAATTTGAGAATTTCAAAATGATCGCAGGAGAGAACCTGGATCAACTGGATGCTCGGTTCACGTAAATTACCAACGAGTTATCTGCTCTTGGAAAAGAATATACACAAAAGGAAATGTGTATGAAAATCCTAAAAAGTCTCAATTTGAATGGGAAATGAAGGTCATGGCACTAAGTCATTCCATGGACCTATCAAAGAATCCAACCATGAGCTATTCTCGGATCTCGAGCCTACGAATTTGGTGAGAAGAAAAAGACGAGGAAGAGACAGTTGTACCCAAAACAATTTGCTCTAATTGTTAAGGATGGCAAGAAAGTCAAGTCAAAGAAGTCATTGACCCGGAGGAAATAGCCCCTGTTGGTTAAAAGGTTCAACAAGTTCTTCAATAAGAACTACAAGAGAGGCAAGGAGAATCCTCGGAAGACACTCGGCTCCTCCAAGTCAAGGGAAGATAGGCCAACCAAGAGAACAGATCATCAAAAAGTCTGAATATCAAAGGGTGACAATCCAAGAATGGAAAAAGCTGATCAAAAGGTTGAATATCTATCTTTGGAACTGTAGGCAATCGGGTCACTATGCCATTGATTGCCCGTATCCTGTAGTCAACAAATACAGGAATGAAGAAGAAAGAAAAGTCTTGAGAGAAAGAAGACAAGAAAAGAAAAAGGCAATGTTGGTTTAGAGATGCCGAGACAGCCAAGTCAAGAGACATAGCCGACTCAAAGAGTAGTGAAGTGACTACACAAGTGACTCGAAGAAGAAGCCTTGATCCGTCTCGATGGCCAAGGAACAAGACCAACCCGACCAAGAAGATGAGGTACACTCGACTCATCACACTCATTCTAGTGATAGTGATCGTGACACACACACTTCATCATCCACCTGATCTTTATGATTCATTAGGCAAAATGATGAAAGATTTTGAACACATTAAATCCTCACACACACTACTAAATGAGGAAAATAGCCTACTCAAGATCAAAACTCACGGTGACTAAGGAGCCGAGTACTCTAAGTCAAATAGCGATGAGAATAAAAGTTTAAAGGCTGAAAATGCCAAGCTAATAGCAGAAATAGCTGCCATAGAAAAGAGGGAGAATGACCTCAAAAATGTGATTGCCTCATTCACTAAGGCATCTAAGTCATTGGATGATCTTATCATGAGCCAAAGAGAATGTGGAGACAAGACAGGCTTAGGATTTAATTCCTCTGTGCTATGTCAAGCTCCAAAAGTGATTTTGGAAAAAGGATCTTCAAGCAATGAAATATCTCAAAAATCCAAAACTCCAAATGGTGCACACACATTTATTCCAAAGCACAATTACAAGCAAACTGGCATTGGTTATAAAGGAAAAGGAAAACGGCCAGTTGAGTGTCTTTGAGAGGGCAGTGAGAAGAAATTCACCGAGTTCCTCAAACTCCAACAGAAATACTGTAAAGAAGAAACAGAGCTACCAAAAATCCCAGAAAATCTATAAAAGAAACACATATGATGGGAATGGTAAAAAATATCCAAGCCAAGCTGATTGGAATAATGTAAACTATCAGCAAAGACCTATGGAATATAAGCCCAAATGGCAAAGGCCTAGAACTCAGCAAAGGTCATTCCAAAGGTATAAGAGCTTTCATCAGCACACATATGCACCTAGGCACTACACTCAGAGACATCACAACTACCCAAAGAAGGCAATTGCTAAAACACATATACAGGCATCTGAGACAAAAGAGGCAATTTGTATGAACCTAGAATCCCCAAGCAATTTGCCAAAATTAATTATGATTATGGCACTGATAGATAGCAACCCCTTAGAGCCAAATCATTTGGCTATAGGTTGGTTGGATCATCTTACAATACTAACCCCCCAGACAAGAATGGGTACCTAAAACTTAATTTCCTTGATTGCGAGGTTCAAGGAAGCAGTGAGTGCCAAGGAACCTGGTACATGGATAGTGGTCATTCCCGGACATATGACAGGAAACAAGAAATATCTGTCAAAATTCAAGGAAGTTAAAGGAGCAAAAGTCATATTTGGAGGAAATGAAGCTCGGGGGAGAAATAAAAGGCATTGGATCCATCAAGAAAAATGGATTAGAAATCACAGATGTTGCATATGTTGAAGGACTCAATTTCAATCTGCTAAGTATCAGCCAACTATGTGACAAGGGTTATAATGTTGGATTTAACATGGGTATATGCCAAATCAAGGATACATAATCAAATGAAGTTGTGTTGCAAGGATGCAGACAAAAGAACATGTATATCGTGGATTGGTCAACTGCAACACCCAAAGACTGTCTATTAGCAAAGAGCTGGTGAATCAAGTTGGTGTGGCACAAGAAGTCGAGTCACCTGAATTTTAAAACAATCAACAAGCTTGCCAGAAGCAATCTTGTGGAAGGACTTCCAGACTCAGTATACAAAAAGGAGAGTATATGTGACGCATGTCAGAAGGGAAAACAAATCAAATTATCATTCAAAGAAAAGGCATGTCCATCTTCAACAAGGATATTGCATCTGCTGCATATGGATCTATTTGGTCCAGTTGAACTAGCTAGCATAAGTGGGAAGAAATACACCTTGGTGGTAGTAGATGACTACTCAAGATATACATGGACAATATTCATGTGTAAGAAGAAAGAAACTCTACGAAACTACCACACGGTGATGAAGAGGATTCAAAATGAGAAGAGCCAAACCATTATCAAAATAAGATCAGACGAGAGGAACCGAGTTTGTCAATGGCATAATAACTCGAGTATTGTATTGAAAATGGCATTGGTCATGAATTATCTCTGACAAGGACTCCACAATGAGAATGGAGTTGCGAAAGAATGAATAGAACTCTCAAAGAAGCGGCAAGGACCATGTTAGCGAAGCGGGGCTACCAAAAAGATTTTGGGTGAAGCAATCAACACTGACTTGCTACACTCAAAATAGATGTATGATAAACAACAAAGTGACAAAGACTCCCTATGAGATTTGGACGGGGAGAAAACCAAATGTTGCATATTTTAGAATATTTGGATGTAAATGTTTCATCCATAACAATGGCAAAGACAATCTAAAGGCTTCGGATGCTAAAGGCGATGAAGGTATCTTCTTGGGATACTCGGTGAAAGCAAAGCCTACTGAGTACTCAACAAGAGGACTATGGTTGTAGAGAATCCATTCATGTGGTATTCGATGAACCAAATGTAAATGGAGAAGGCGTTGAAGAGTCGGCTAATAAGTGAATCATCCAACCATGCGAGAAAAGTCCCTATCTTTTCAAGGGTTTGGAATTATAAACTCGGATGAAGATGAGATAGCGAGTCTCATAAACAATTTGGAAAATTTGCAGCTAAGTGATTGCGAGAGAGCCGATCAAAGAAACACGGTTGCTAGGCGATTGAATCCGGCTAACTTACTCCAACACGATGTAAGATGGCCGAGAGACCATCCACGAGAACTTGTCATTGGAGATATAAGAGAAGGTGTCAAAACAAGATCGAACTCAACAAGAAGCCATGTTCACATGATTTATCTCACAAATAGAACCTAAAGATGTGTCACAAGCATTGGATGACACACATTGGATTCAAGCTATGCAAGAAGAGTGAATCGGTTTGAAAGAAATAAAGTATGGGAGTTAGTTTAAAGACCCACCCATCAAAATGTTATTGGCACTAAATGGGTGTTCGAAACAAGATGAAGCGAGGAAGGTTCGTGGTAAGAAACAAAGCAAGACTAGTAGCCAAAGGATATTGCCAAGAAGAAGGGATAGATTTTGATGAAACATTTGCCCTGTAGCAAGATTGGAAGCTATTAGGATGTTTCTTGCCTATGCGACTCACAAGAATTTTATTGTATATCAGATGGATGTAAAAAGTGCATTCCTAAATGGTTTATTGGAAGAAGAAGTGTATGTTGAACAACCTCCAGGATTTGAGCAGAAGACTCTTGGAGATAAGGTATACAAACTCAAGAAAGCTCGTATGGATTGAAACAGGCACCCGAGCATGGTATGATACCTTGTCACAATTCCTAACTGAGAATGGATTCACAAAAGGAAAAGTAGATAGAACACTATTCAGAATTCAAGACAAGAAGAGCATATTGCTTGTTCAAATATATGTGGATGACATCATTTTTGGATCCACAAACAAAGAGCTGTGTGATAAATTTTCAAACCTCATGCAAAGCAAATTCGAAATGAGCATGATGGGAGAGCGACATTCTTCCTTGGACTCCAAGTGAAGCGGTGAAGGATGGAACCTTCATAAGTCAAATAAAATACACCGAGATTTAATGAAGAAATTTGGTATGGAAGAGAAGTCTTACGTGAAAATACCAATGAATACATCGATCAAAATGGACATGGATGCGGATGGCAAGCACTGTAGATCAAACAAGATCTGAGCACTTATTGGATCATTGCTTTATCTCACGGCAAGCGGGCGGACATTACCTTTCTTTGTAGGTGTATGTGCAAGATTTCAATCTGCTCAAAAGAGAGCCATATGATGCACTAAGAGGATCTTGAGATATTTGAAAGGAAGCCAAGAAGTTGGCTTATGGTATCCAAAGGAAGGTGGACTCAAGTTAATTGGCTATTCGGACTCGACTATCTTTGGATGTAGAGTTGTGAGGAAAAGTACCTCGGTACATGTCAAATGCTTGAAACAAAGCTAATTTCTGGTTTAGCAAAAACCAAAATTCAATAGCCACCTCTACTGGTGAAGCGAGAATACATAGCTGCGGGCAAATTGTTGTGCCCAAATCCTATGGATGAGACAAAGAAAGTGAGAGACTATGAAATTGAAGAAAAGGAAATTCCAATCATGTGTGATAACACAAGTGCAATTGCAATCACTCAAAATCCTGTGTTGCACTCAAGAACAAAGCATATTGATGTCATATATCACTTCATAAGAGATCATGTTGAAAAGAAAGACATCACCTTGGAATATATTTCAACCGATAAACAAAGTTAGGCGACATATGCACAAAACCATTATGTGAATCAAGATTTGAAGAACTCAAGCATGAGTTAGGGCTAATTGAGCTGAGCTGACACTCATAAGATTCAAAGAAGGGAAATGAGACACAAAAAGGGAAAAAGAGCTGAATTCTCAAAGTCAGCTAAATGAATCGATCGATCGACGAAAGACTGACTATACCGAATTAGCGACAATTTGAGTCACTATGAGAAGCGTGACAAGAAGAGTTAAATCGGCTAAGGGATAAGCCGAGTCATTTATGAACAAAGTGACAAAAGCGCGGTCGTTTTTACAAAGCGGGAATGTTTTTTTAGAATGACGTCAGCATAATGATGATGTGTACAGGCAAAAGCTGCACACCAAGCTTATGATTGGATATAAATGCTGCCGCATTAAATTCAAGACATTAAATGCTAATCGGCGTGCAAAATCTAAGCCGTTGATTTCGATCACATTTCAAAAACCACCCGCACGTCCTTTCAGAAACCATACTTAAACCATTTTCGTCCTTTTCTCTCACATATTACCAAAACTGTTCATTTCTCTCTCAGAAGCAAAGGCAAAACTTTCTCAAAACCCTATCGATCTTCAAATCAACTTCTAAGTTTCTTTCCGTGAAATACTAAAAATGGCATCAACTTATGATTTCGTCAAGCTAGGGAAGCAAATCCACACTGGGTCTACTGTGGATTTCAAGGGTATGGTCAAACAAGGGTCTGATGACGCCCTCATAAAGAAGATTGCTGAAAAGCTCGAAAAGTCGGGGCTAAAACCATTTCTGACGATGGAGCTCCCGATGACCTATGTGGAAGAGGTCGCTCAGTTCTATGTGAACGCTGAAATTCACGGTGAGGGGATCAAATCCTCTGTTCATAGGAAGGAGTTCATCATCTCTCGCCAAGGATTTGGCGTAACACCGCTCATTACCGGCGGAAGGAGCACGAGAAATCAATGAAGCGATGTAGACTTTGCTTTGCTTGGAAGGAAGTAGCCAAGACCGACTATCTTGATAAGATAGTCTACTGACCAACAAGAGGTCTTTGAAGGAGGACTACCACAAACCTGTTGGACATAGTTGCCAAATGCATAGACATCAAGTTTGGCGGCTTTGACCAACTATCAAAGAAAAATTGATCGTAATGGCCGCGATCATTGAAGAAAGGAAAGTAAACTGGCTGAGTTTATCTACAAAGCAGACTCGCGAGAATGTAGGGAACAAATCCTTCAAGGAGGATGGTTCTTTGGGATACTGACTTTGGTGATGGCGGCTAATGGAGGTAAAAGGAGTCCCTCTTTGACATGGAAAGGCGTTCCATGTAAACAAGAGGATGTTGAGATCAAATCTCTCGGCGCACTGAGAAGAGAGCCTACGCCAAGAGAGGCGATACAAGTGAGGGGGAATCGGTGACCACTCGAAGATACGATTGTCTCCTCTCCACCAAAGAAGAAGGTTGCCCCTGCTTGTTGCTAAGAGAAGCGATGCCCCTGCAAAGAAAGAAAAACAAATGCTGCCCGCCCCTGCAGCCGTGTCTCCCGCCCTTTAGCGGCCGAGAAGGAATCTCAAATACCTTCTCCGGTCGTCAAAAAGAGGAGAAGCGATAAGCCAAGACGGCCGGCTCCTCGAAGAAAACACCAAAAGACAGGCCCCCCGCCAAGACTCGAAGAAGAAATTCTCTCGAACGAGAAATCCCTCGGTACAAACTAGGAGAAGAAGAAGAATCTTCAAGCGTTCGAACTTGCGAAACCAAATTTGAGTCAGACCACTCATTTGAAAACAGACACGGAGATGCCTAGAAGAAGTAGAGTCTCAGAAATTATTGATAAAAATGACCAAGTCTGTTGAAAGCGTCAGAGAGGCAAAGCTGAAGACCAGTTGTAGTTTGAGCAGTGAGACACAAGAAGTAGGCGAGAAATCTAACTCGCCTATTGACAGGATCGCATCCCCTCCCGCAAATGACGCGGTGAGCAGAATGGAGCACGAGCTTGCTACCTTCTATCCCCGAGAGTGAGGGACGGCAAGAAGGAGAGCGATAGAGATGGTGATGTGATGATCCTATCCCCACCTTATCCAGACATCCAAAATCGTCTGCGAGAGTGGAGGAAGTGGAAGTTAAGTCGATCCAGGGAACAGTTCCAACGACCGAGTTTATCGAAGAAGAAGAGGAAGCGATGAATTTTCTTGGAGTGACCTTTGTGGTCCAAGCACTGGATGAAGAAAACGCGCGAGATATCTTGCAGATCTTCAAGGACAAGAGAGAAGGAGAGAGGCAGAGAGAGGAAGGCGAGGCACGTGAGAAGGCGATATCGCCTATCACCGGTACCACAGAACATACACATCCTCTCCCTTGGCGTCTATCGAAAGCGATGAGGATCTCGGACCTGTTCTTTGCCACAAAAGAGTTGCAAATGCAGCAAGCAATGCACGAATCCGAGTCCTTCATGAACAAAGAATGATGGAGGGACCAGGAGAGTCCTCCAAAGCACAGCTGGAGATAGACCTAATGGGAGTGGTGCAGCACATTGCCACCGTTGTTCTTGCCACCACTTCCCCAGCTCATTCGGAAGAAGGAACTAAGGGAATTGGTGATGAAAGCGGGTTAATGGGGACCCTAGTCGAGCCAACCCCTAATGAAGGTGTCTTACCACCGCCCCAACTGAACACTCAGTAGAAGCAAAGGGAGTTTGGAGATGAGTGACCCCATTCCAAGTCACTCGGTGGTGCGCCGGTGAGGGGGAACTCCTCCCTCCACTGCAGCAACGTCGGAGGATCTTTGAGATGACTCCACAACGAATCTAGGAGGTGAAGTGGAGAAGGAACAAACACAAAGTACACAACAAGTTGTCATCACGGAGCTCAGACGAGTTGGGACTGTCTCGGTGAGGTGCCAACCGCTCGAAGGCTAATGACGCTGCTGATCTGATCGAGGCACGAAGGAAGGCATCCTGGGAGTTGACACTGGGCGATGAAAGTGCAATCCATGGGGTTGAGACTCCAATGGATGCCACCGCAGAAAGACCCTAAGACAGTGACACAATTGAAAGGGATGTCAAGGCCTCGCTGCAGATTGAGACTGCAGGAGGTAATGAAGGCCAACGGGAGGTTGAGACTTCCGGGGTAAAGAAGTCAAGTCGAAAACATCCCTTCGCTATCATTGATCCATCCGAAAAGGAGATAAGTGCACTTCACGACTCCCAGGATAATCGATGTAACTTTTCTGGGATCGGAAGAAGCGATGATGCCGAGTCATCCCCATGATCGATCCAAAAGACTCAATTGCGGATGTTCAAACCACGAGCAAGTCGACCTCAAGACTACTCATCAAACTTTCAATTCGATGAAGCCACCCATGGAAATCTCATCATCGTCCGATGACGCTCGATAAGGCGAGGACGATCAACTCAATTGGAGAAACTAATTTGAGACCGAAGCGAAGGCTGTTGAGACGATTGAGGCTCAACAAGTCGGGTCAACTTCACAACAAACGCCACCAAACAGAGTCCATCGCGCAGGCTCCCAAGATGTAGCGAGTTCGACTCCACAAGGAACTTCACGCGCACCACTCATCATTGAGCAAATCCCGATTGCCCGTGATGATTCCTTTGTAGAATCATTTCCATTCTCTCCGGAGGTACCCGACCTCCCGAAAGAGTCGAGAAAAAGAGATCTCGCGCTTCCACGGACGAGATCCTGTCATTCCATCGAGATACCATTGTTCGGTGACTATGATTTTGACGTTGCTTGGCCATCACCCCACAGAGAAATAGTGAAGTTCGAAGGTGTTCAAAGCATTATTTTTGAAATTGAATGGATGGAGAGGCACCAGGCCTCGATGGACATGAGATTGGATAACGAGAGATGCCAACCTTACTGGCGACTTGAGAGGCATAATAGTCGAGAATCGGGGAGTGGTGGCAACAAAGAAGAAACAATTTGCGTGGAACAAGCTAGATATTTGAACATTGTTCAATAAAAATTTCGTTGGTATGGCGGTGAGAATGCCGATGCAAAGAAAAAGTTGAGAGAACACATTGAGCACTTGCATGAATCTCACATTGCTGAGATAAAGCTGCTGCGTGAGCAAAATAAGAATGAGCTCCTGCGTATGGAAGAAAACATGGATCGAAAATTCAGCCTTCTCATGGCTGAGATGAAGTTGCTTAAAGTTGAATCCAACGCCTCGTTCTGAGTATCGTTCAGCATACTCCGGAGCAGACTCGAAGCAGAACTCAACTATCAGCAGACTCGTCTTTACGCTTGCTAGTATGTTTCGGCGTTCCTCTCTCCTTTGATGATGCCAAAAAGGGGGAAGAGGAATACCTTAAAGCTATGGCGAAAAGATCGGCGTTGAGAAGGAGGGAGCGATTGTATAGGGAAAGACGGCTAAGGAGGTCTCAAGAGCAAAGAAAGGAAAATCTGTTGAGGGGGAAGGATCGGGAGATGTTACCCTAATGATTGCACAAACCCCCAACAAGGTCTTGTCACAACCGATATTATCTGACAGAAACTCCCCAGTGACTCGCCACTCCAACAACTGTTGTATCTATGGTGAAAAGAGAAAGACGATTGAAGCGGGGATGGAGGAAGTGGAGGGAAGGATGAATGCCCGAGTTATGAATATCTTGAAACAACATGGAGGCATTCCAAAGTAGATAGAGACACTTATGCCATCTCGGATGCCGGGGCGAGCCAAGATCGGTTGATGAATTTAAAACGCTATCGCATCGAAGGATATTTTGCAAACATGTCCATGGCTCAAGCTTGGGACTTATCTTGGGAAAAGGGTCTCACGTTATGTGAAGAAGGCGACAGCAGCGAGACTAAGGCGATCACTCTCACTGGTCACTCCGCTAGTCACTCGGTTGGAAGAAGAAGACCCAAAGACAATACACGCCCGGAGGTAGAGGAAAAAGTAGTGGTGGAGGAAGAGGTTTGGACCAGGCCTCGCCCAAAAACATTGAGTACATAGATCCGGCCAAGAAAGGAGGGATCTCCTGGGCTGGTCTTGACCAAGTAGCCAATCTGCAAGTGGCTAAAAACAATGTTGAGTACGTGAAAAGAATCGAAGAAGAAAATAAAAGACAAACTCAGCTTTGGGAGGAGAGACAAGAGAGACTAAGAAGAGATGAAGTTTCGCCTGAGAAGGCATATGAAAAGAAGAAGAAAGCGGTGAAGATGAGAAAAAGAGAAGAAGACAAGAAGATGACAGAACTGAATAAGATGAAAGAAGGAGGCAGCGAAGGAGATGAAGTGTTGATGTCCACCCCTTCATGTATTTTACTATGTAAGTCTTCTGTAATAAATCTGTAAATTCTCTATTTCTGCGTAGATATAGATGTTTGCTCGATACACCTTTGTAAAATGATTGTGTAAAAGACAAGAATGCTATGATCAATAAAAGGATTGATTCTACGCATACATTCTCTGTAAATACACTATCGTATGTATCTATGCTATTTATATTTTGAATGTTTTAAGTTTTGGCATCATCAAAAAGGGGAAAATTGTTGGGAAATTTATTGTTTAGATTTTGATGAATGCCATGTAAAACTTAAACTAGGAAGTTGGCACCCCATTTTTGTTGTAAGCGCATTGTGACAAATATGGTGGTCAAGTGCGAGTTAAGTCGCTATGCCTAAACATGCAAGAAGACAACCGGAGACTAGAAGGAAGACTCATTTGCAAGGCAGTGAGTATGGCAAAAAAGAGAAGACGGGAACTCGATGAAGGTGCGGTGAGATGCGGTGAGTAAAAATATCGATCAAGTCAACTCAAGATAGCCAAGTCTCAAGTTGAAGTGACAGAAGAGTCATCCATGATTGAAAGTGACTCACTAAGTCACCTGGGGAAAGCAAGGAAATGCGGTCAAGTCGAGATAATCGAAAGAGATCCGTTTGAGAAATCAAGAGAATTACTTAAACAAGTAATACCTCCATGCTACCTTTCTCGAAGTGCTCGGTCCCCGAAGCGTGCAAGGAGAATGAACCAATGGGAAGCACTACACCGTGTCGAACTACGAAAAGTCAAGAACAATTCATACGAGGAAGTGGCAGTTCCAAGGACTGCAACAAGACAAGCCAACAACCATAAGTGACTTTCAAAAATAAGCATATCTCTTCAACGGGCAGATTTTTGAAAGATCACTATAAAAAGGCTGAGGAATGACTCTGAGAAAAGAGATCTTGACAACCTAAAGCCTCAAGAAAACATTTTAATATTCTCAAATCATTCAAGATTAATCCTCAAGCCTACATCACGAAGAAAATCAATCCAACACTCACCTGTGAAGGAAAGATAGCTTCAATCAGTTGAAGAGGAAACCTTTGAAGAAAAGGGGTCTACATTCCAAGGAGAATTGTAGAAAGGTTTAAGGTCGAACCAGTCTCGAGTTCTTGGAGGGCTTCGTGATCAAATCCAAAGATCTTGAGCAAGTGAGCTGTAGTAGCAAAGCGGTATCTGTGAAGAAGAAGAAGCCGAGTTGTACGAGAAGAAGCTTTTTGCGTGACAAGGCATCTCGACCGAGTCCCAAAGGATCAAGTCATTTGTGTGATCAATACTTGTATCCGGACTGTTACCACTTTGTATCTTCGATCAATACTTAGTGGATTCCTCCGGGAGTTGGAGAAGAGAGGAGTAGAAGAATTACCCCATCTTGAACCTCTATAAAATCTTATCGTCTCATTTACATTTCAACACTTTAATTTCGCATCTTATTTGTTTAACTCTTGATAAATTTGCTATCCACTTGATAATTTCTAAGTACTAAAACCAAGCATTAAATCATTACTAAATCAATTTTAAGGGTGTAAAGTCTTCCAATGAAAACAAATTGCGGTTGAGCTAATTCGATCTTAACAATTTGAGTTATTCTATCAACGGCTCGAGTTGAGTCTGTTGAGTGACTAACTCTTGATTAACTAGATTGGCTATCCACCAAGACACAAATTGCAGTAAAGCATCAACTCGAACTTTAAAAAGGACTAAGTTTTAAAAGTTGGTAAGGTTTATTCAACCCCCTTCTAAACCTTACACTCACACCCCTTGGGACCTACAAGTGGTATCGGAGCGGTTGGTTCATTGAGCCTTCCATGACCAGTTCTTGAACTAGATCTCCAAATTTTTCAAAGTCTGTTTCTAGTACTTAAGTTTTCAAAACTCTTTTTATGATCAAAAGTTATTATCATGGAAGCAAATTTGACACGTATCCCTATGTTCACAATTGAAGAATTTGATGATTGGAAAATTCTTATGCGGGCTCATCTATCATTACATGATGAGATGTGAATCTTGATAGAGGATGGGCCACTACAAATTTTAAAAGTGAACACAATTTTGTAAGAAGAGCTGCGGTGAAGGTGAAGAGGATGTCGCTCTAGACCGCCTATGGTTGAAAAACCAAGAGTTGAATGGACAAATGATGAGAAAAAGATACAACCTGGACAATGTGGCCAAGGATATTCTTTACAAAACCTTGGACAAAGCCATGTTCAATAAAGTCAAATCATGCAAAATGGCTAAAGAAATCGGGACAAGCTAACATTGATTTGTGAAGGCTCAGAGCAAATCAAGGAAAATAAATTATCGGTGGTTGTACGAGAAATTTGAGAATTTCAAAATGATCGCAGGAGAGAACCTGGATCAACTGGATGTTCGGTTCACGAAATTGCCAACGAGCTATCTGCTCTTGGAAAAGAATATACACAGAAGGAAATGTGTATGAAAATCCTAAAAAGTCCCGGTGAATGGGAAATGAAGGTCATGGCACTAAGTCATTCCATGGACCTATCAAAGAATCCAACCATGAGTTATTCTCGGATCTCGAGCCTACGAATTTGGTGAGAAGAAAAGACGAGGAAGAGACAATTTGTACCCAAAACATTTGCTCTAATTGTTAAGGATGGCAAGAAAGTCAAGTCAAAAAGTCATTGACCCGGAGGAAATAGCCCTGTTGGTTAAAAGGTTCAACAAGTTCTTCAATAAGAACTACAAGAGAGGCAAGGAGAATCCTCCGAAGACACTCGGCTCCTCCAAGTCAAGGGAAGATAGGCCAACCAAGAGAACAGATCATCAAAAAGTGAATATCAAAGGGTGACAATCCAAGAATGGAAAGAGTGATCAAAAGGTTGAATATCTATCTTTGAACCGTAGGCAATCGGGTCACTATGCCATTGATTGCCCGTATCCTGTAGTCAACAAATACGAGGAATGAAGAAGAAAGAAAAGTCTTGAGAGAAAGAAGACAAGAAAAGAAAAAGGCAATGTTGGCTGCGAGATCTTTGAGACAGCCAAGTCAAGAGACATAGTGACTCAAAGAGTAGTGAAGCGACTACACAAGTGACTCGAAGAAGAAGCCTTGATCCGTCTCGATGGCCAAGGAACAAGACCAACGACCAAGAAGATGAGGTACACTCGACTCATCACACTCGATTCTAGTGATAGTGATGTGACACACACACTTCATCATCCACTGATCTTTATGATTCATTAGGCAAAATGATGAAAGATTTTGAACACATTAAATCCTCACACACACTACTAAATGAGGAAAATAGCCTACTCAAGATCAAAACTCACGGTGACTAAGGAGTGAGTACTCTAAGTCAAATAGCCGATGAGAATAAAAGTTTAAAAATTTGAAAATGCCAAGCTAATAGCGAGAAATATTTGCCATAGAAAAGAGGGAGAATGACCTCAAAAATGTGATTGCCTCATTCACTAAGGCATCTAAGTCATTGGATGATCTTATCATGAGCCTTTATTACTACAATTGCTATTTTCACTATCTTCGTGATTCCTCCCTCAATACGAGTCTTACATCCAACATCATCCAATTGTCTCAAGGATAGAAGATTCTTCCATAGGCTCTTCACGTGTCGTACCTCTTGAATGATGCGAACAGTACCATCAAACATTTTTATTTTGATAGTATCGATACCAGCAAAATCCAAGGCATGATCATCCCCCATAAATACAGATCCTCCATAGATTGACTCATATTTGTGAAACCATTCCCACCCGGAGGTCATGTGCTAGGTTGCTCCTGAGTCTAAAAGCCAGACATCAGAAAATAGTTTTCTGCCTTCAGCATTGGTCGTTGCTTCGCTGTATAAACTTCTTCATTTTCAAAGGTACTTGCAGCATTCCTTTGAGCATTTGATGATTCAGGGTCGCTACTCTTCTTACTCCAACAATCCTTCTTGAAGTGCCCTTTTTTGCCACAGTTGTAGCACTTGATGTTCTTTTTACTACTGGATTTTGATCTACCATGATTTTGACTCCCACTGGATCCATGTTCCATGGATTTTCCTCTCATCACCGCCAAAGCTTCTGCTTGCTGCGAACTTGCTTGTATGTCCTCCTTATTTCTGCGTCTGCTCTCCTCTTCTAGTATAGCGGCTGCAATTTCATCGAAGACTTGATAGTCCAAAACAATATTTTTTGTCAAATTGATGATGAGTTGATCGTACGAATCTGGTAAACTTTGAAGTAAAAGTTCTACATGTTCAATAACTTCTATTTTGTAACACATTGTGGTGAGTTGCGAAAATAGAGTATTCAAGGTGTTGATATGGTCAGTCACCAAAGTGGTTTCCACCATACAAATAGTATACATTTCTTTTTAAGAAAATTGTATTGTGAAGTGATTTGGCCTCGTACAATTTTGTTAGAGTATCCCATATCTCATTTGTCGTCTTCTTCCCCGCCACACTGGATAACACACCATCAGCTAGTGCTAAGTGTAGATCAATAATTGCATTGTCATCCATCTCGTTCCACTTGGCATAGTCGGTGATATCTACAGGCATATCTCTAATTGTCGCTAAGCAATTGTCTTTCCTTAAAATTGCCTTAATCTTCATTTTCCACAATGAGAAATTATTCTCATTGAACTTCTCTATATCGACCTTTGTCGTTATTTTGTTCACACCTGATTTTGATTTTCACTTGAACCAGATTTCACTATTCACGTGAATAGTGTGTGAATAGTAAACCCAAACAGTAACCCCTAAACCAATGGCTATGATACCACTATTAGGAAATTAGGGACCGGAACAAAGCCATAACAATAGTGATGTGAGAAAAATAAATATAAAATGACACGAATATTTTTACGTGGAAAACCCTCAAATAAAATTTGAGGTAAAAACCACGGGCAAGTGTAGGAGAAATACACTATAGAATAAGAATTACAACACTTTCTCTCTAAATACAAGGAGAAACTATATCACTCTTTCTCTCTTGAAATAGGAGAAACAAGCACTCTTTAAACTGAGAAAAGGTTTACAAATTGAGAGTTTTAACTCACACAATTTGTTTTGGATAATTTTGCATTGCCCATTGATGCATTTTATAGGCAAACTCTAGCATGCCTTCCTTGACGGAATGATTCATTTCCCAGTTACTTCATTTAGCCACCCATGTAGAAATAATTTAATCCACGTATTAGTCCACAAAGGTGCGCTATTGATATATGAAATGCACTAAGCCTACAAAAGTGGCTTTAGCTTTGTCAGTAAGTTGATCTACTAAATAGTACCTTTAAATTTTGGTCCAATTTTTTTAAAAGTTTGGACATTTAATTTGATTTTGGTTGAACTTGTTTAATTTTACCGTGAGTGCTAACTATGATCGATGGATGCTAATATGTCTAAAAAGTTTAGGAACATTGATGATTTGGCGCAAAATTGACACGTCAAATCCCCAAAAATCGACAAATAAAATTGGAGGGTTTTAATGTTTTGTTGAACCTTTTTTGTGTCATGTCACTAAAATTCCCAATTTTTTTTTAACATGTTTATACTTGACTGATGATATATAATCAATAATTTCTAGTAAAACTACACAATTTTGATCAATATAGGACTCAATACCCAAATTTATAAAACAAAATTGAACTAAAATTTAAAAGTGACTATTTACTAATCTTAAAATAGTCAAAGTTACATACCAAAAAAATATTTGACCTACATTTCAACATCATTTGACCCTGCAATTAGTTATTATGCTTTAGGTCTGTCAAATGTTGCACAAAACATCCGTCATCCATGATACTAACAAATATATATGTGCATATATATATATATATATATATATATATATATATATAGGAGTTTGGTGAAATATGTTACTTGTGAGCTAATCCACATTGATTAATTAGATGAAGATAGTCTTGTTTATAAGCCAAGTAAATTACTCTTATCACCAATAGGTTTTAGGATGAAACCTCACCTGGTGGCATTAGGCTATCTTCCATATTGGGTACACTTCATGTGTGAGTCCGTAGGAAAGCCCCCCAAATTTAACATAGTATCAGAGTAAGTCTCATGCTCAGCCCGGGTGGGTCGTTGATATGACAATGGAGCATGAATGATCTTGTATAATGATTGATTAATTAGAGAAAGAGAAACTCCTAATTAGGGGTGTGCACGGTCCGGTTCGGTCCGAAGATTTAGAAATCTCCAAAACCGTCCCGAAGTTCAGAGATCCCAAAATTAAATCTCCAGAACCGTACCATAAAAAAAATCTCCGTCCCGAACCGTTCCGAAAGTTCGGTACGGTTCGGGACGGATATTCGGTTCTAATGGGACAGTACGGAATGGTTCGGGATGGTTCGGAGAAACGGAGATTCAAATATTTCACAAATAAAACACACAAAAAATATGAAAAGAAAAATTAGCGTAAAAATCATTAAATGGTTATACTTCTAATCTTTTTAGTGTGATTTCCAAAAATACATACTGAAACTATTAGTACTATACGAGTTTAACTTTTTGATATTTATATTTAACTTTTACATAAAATTTCTAAGTGCTAAATTTTTAATATTGTAATTTCTAAATCTTTCTTTCATGATGTAGACTATACAACATATTAGTTTAATATCAATTTAACTTTTAAATCATTTTTATCTAATTTTTTCTTTTTGGATTTTAAAATAATATGTTTCGGATATTATATTATTCATATTAGTAGTAAAAGTCTAGAATCTCAACGAATGACAAATTTAGTAGCCTCTATTACACAATAATATTCTATAATCTTGGCACATTGTCATGGGCTCTTGACTTAGGAGAAATATAATTGACTAATAACTTTGATTAACTATGAAATAAAAATCTTTAGTCTCAATGTCTTAATTTCTTGGTTAGACGATTACTCTAGTTTATGTACAATGTACTAATCATTTAACTAATTTTAATTTAATTAATTTTGTTGATTAGAGGATGAGTCTAGTTATGATCCTTAATAAGTAAAATATCATCAAAATTAAATATTTCTACAAATAAAATATGATTTTATAATTTAATTTATTGGGTTCATTTAAATAAATAAATATGACGTAACTATTACTGAATTAAATATATATTCAATTATTCATTTGATATATTGATAAAATATGTCAAATATTTTTAATTTGATAATTTTTAGTATTATATAGCATTGAATTTTAAAGGAATGCTTAGTTAATTTAATATCAAAATATAAATAAGATAAAAAAATTATATATGTATATATAAAAATTATTTTAAAATCGGTTCTAGTTTTGGATATTCGGTTCGGTACAGTCCGGTATGGCTCGGTACGGTTCTCGGTACGGATATTTGAAAATTCTCCAGAACCGTACCATGAAAATTTTCGGGACGGTTCGGTTCGGAGAAATTCAAAAAGTCAACGGATATTTTCGGTTCGGATATTTTTCGGTTCAGGTATCGGTTCGGGTTCGAAGATCTCCAAGTCCCGTGTACACCCCTACTCCTATTACCAATTATTTTTACTTTTTAGGATTAAACCTCACTTGGTGGGCTTGGACTCTCTCATATTAGGTACGCTTCATGTATGGAATCGTACCAATTAAAGCCCCGAATGTAACATAATCGGCTTATGATTCCTTGAACTTGAAACTAATTTAATTTTCCTCCATCTTGTTGCGCCCCATGACATGTTTAGTCAATAATATGTGTATTAGTTGTTGAACGAAAATGGTTTATATCATTAGAGATTTTTAAAAATCTTAATAAGTTACACTTTCGTTTACATGCATACCATATGATCAATTAGGATATTGATGACGATTTTAATTATTAGACCATTTTATTTAACAACTCAAATATCTGAAATTTGATATTGTGGAGGGCCAATTTGGAGGGATAAACAACCAATAAGATTTGGGGAGATGAAAAACGAAAAAAATTTGGAGAGATAAAAAACGAATAAATGGCAAACACAAAGGACCAGAAAAATGATTCTCCCACCAATCTGGATTGTGGAAAATAGTTTGAGCGGATTGAAAATAATACATATTTTCGTGGAATTTTAGAAATGTGCAATGTTCTCACTCTTTTAAGTTATGTTATTCTTTGTTATAGAAAACGTCCAAACTTTCGAAATATACGGGTCAGTTGTTGAATAAAAGTGGACCCTGACATAAATCCTTACATTCGGCTATTAGCTCAAGAATATGGAGGCGAACCCTTTTAGAGATAGGTCTGCATACCAGTTGAACACTAAGTGCATGTTTGGGAGCACATAGCACTATTTTAAATAATTAATTTTTCAATAAATCTCCAAATTTAGATTCTTTAGAATGAAACTTTGGGAGTACAAAGCACTATATTAAAGTTCATTTAAAAAATGGATTTTAAATAATTGATTTTTCAAAAAAAATTCAATTTTAGATTTTTAGAATAAACATTTTGGAAAAGTGACTTCGTCAAACCTAATTGTCAATTCATCACCTCCATGGACCATGTTCATCACCATCTGATACCACATTTCACACACCAAGTTGCACCAACACACACATTCACACCAAAACAAACCTCATTTCCATCTATTTCTCAAACATTCAAGTTAAGCACCAAAAAAATATTATTATGGAAAAATAAACTTTTAGATCCAAAACCCCATTAAAAAGTACTTCCAAACAAGTTGTAAGACAAGAAACTCAAAATCACGAAGAAACACACATGACTAGTTTTGCAATTTTTGCCTTTTGTTTTTGTCTCCGTGCATTCATTCAAATGAATAATTAAACATGCGATTCGACATAGTAACATTTATGTATGTATCAGATATATGAGTGATTTACTAAAATCTCAGGACATGTAGGAGAGTTGTAAATATATTCAACTATTCACATCAATGCACTTAAACAAATGTTTGTAGTCACTTTTTTCCAATGTTTGCACAATCTCTTAAAAGAAAAGATGAACTTCATCCCTGACGGCCCCAACTGCCCTTGCCCTAGAGCTTTGTGGAAGAGGTGAATCGCGGGATGTGCCTCAACAAGTCAGGTCCTGAGCTGCCATAGACTGAGTCACCACACAAGAAATCCTCCTCCATCCTGTTACAAGGGGGAGTTAAAGCTCCACGCTGCAGGTGCCAGCAGACAACACGTCACTTAGGTTCTTTACCAGTTGAGCTATGCCCCGAGGCATATTTGCACTCTCTTAATTCACCAAGAGTTGGCTAGTTTATAATGTCAAATTAACTTTGAATTCAGAATCCAGAGGCTTCAATAAGATACAATCAATCAATGTCCAAGGATCATGTGATTTCATGCCCACATTGATGAAGAGTAGCATTCTTGGAGAACATTTTCCAAACGGTTTGTCTCATCTTTGTCAACATTATTTAATTTAATATTCCAGAAGCAGCTGCCACCGCCTTGTGCACTAAAGCTACAAGTCAGCCTGGAACCACCGGCAGAACCTAGCCTAACTCCGGCTAATGTTGATCAAGTTCATCTTCTCCACCCATTCTCAACCTTGGTTCTACAGAAATTTCCTAATCTGTAAAACCCAGGCTTTTCTTCTAATCCTGAGAAAAAGACTGGGAATATTGGAGGCTGTATATTAAATTCTTATGTCCATGATGTTATTACAAGTACATTCTTGCCCTTTTCAATTCTGTTCTTCATTTTTATTGGAAATTGTATATAGATTCTTCTGTCTATGATGTTATTACAAATACATTCTTGCCCTTCTCTATTCTGTTCTTCGTTTTTATTGGAGGCTGTATATGTTATTACAAATACATTCTTGCCCCTTACCATTTCTGTTCTTCAAATTTATTGGGCCTGCGCATACTTTTCTGTCTATGATGTTATTACAAATACACTCTTACCCTTTTCCAATTCCGTTCTTCAAATTTATTGTAGGCTGTATATATCTTCTTCTGTCCATGTTGTTATTACAAATACATTCTTGCCCCTTCTCCAATTCTGCTCCTAATTGGACCCAGATTCAATTCAATTATATGGTTCACAGATCAGGATAACCAATAAAAATCATAATTCGGGTCCTTTCAGTGGCTTCAAAACGTTCCCTCAAATACACGGCACACCTTATAAACAATCAGGCCTGGGAAAAATATCACTACACCAAAACCAATCGACTACCCCTGCTTCAAAGACGAAAGGCAAGAGATTTTTTTGTTGCTAATTTCCAGTTTTCATTCTCTAACAAGTTAACCGATTCATGGTATTTTGTTGTGCATATTACTTAACAGATGGATATGAATTCTGTTCTGGGCGATGCCATCAAATACTTAGAATATCTCCAACAAAGAGTGAGAACGCTGGAGGGACAAGCAGCAAATCAGACAATGGAATCAGCAGTTGTCGTCAAGAAATCTCGTATAATTGTGGAGGACGAGGGGGATAGCAGCAAATCCGACGAGCTTAGATTGCCAGAAATCGAAGCCAGAGTATGCGAAAACAACATTCTTCTCAAAATCCAATGCGAGAAACTTAAGGGGCTTCTTGGGAAAATACTTGCCGAGATTGAGAAGCTCAATCTGGCTGTTGTCAATATCGGGGTTGCACCATTTGGAAGTTTGGCCATTGACATCACCATTATTGCGGAGGTTTACGATTTGTGTCAAAAAATTTTAATTATATGGTTTTTGTTGGATATTTGATCTTCAAAATGTTATTGAACTATATATATGATTTGGTGTTAGATGGAGAAAGAGTTCAGCCTTTCGACGAAAGATATCGTGACGGCTCTTCGTTCGGCTCTGGAGGCTGATGGTAGTGCTGAAGAACCTTGAATAGAAAATCAGTAAGGAGTCGATCATTAGAATTATGTATTTGAAATTTGCATCTCTATGCCACTTTAATTTAAGTATGAATGTTATGTATGTTTTGTGTGTCTGAGATTTGCAACTTTCTTTACTTTTGTATGGGGTGGCCTAATCACTGGTCTGAATAATATGTTGTTACCTTTGCTATGTGGTATGATGGCATGTAGAATGCCAAATGCGAAATTGCTGCTCGTTATTTTCAGTTCATTATAATCTTAAAATTGTGAAAACTATGGAAACATATTATCATCTTTAGCAGTACCCACTTTTTTTTTATTTAGTATGATATCACAGAATTTTTTATATTAATTGAAAAAGTAGAGAGTTTTGTGATCTGGCCTCTGTCAGGCTTCCCCAGCTATAATATTGTGATATTTAATTTAGTTCACTAGGATACTTAGATATCAGTTATCAGAAAACAATAACGCATACCTTTGAATGAATGTAATAGGATATTTCATATTTATAGAGGAGGATCCCAGCCCCCAGGATACCTGACTTGTCCTTGTCCACTATTAGTGCACACTTTTTTTTTTGTGCACATTTTTTTTTCTTTTAGACAGAGTCTCACACACACACTTAATGTGGTTTAGAAATATGTATGCATCTCGTCGGGTCGAGAGTTTGGGGTTGGGTATAAGCCCAATTACAAAGCGTGGATGTTTTTGCCTTACAGGAGGCAAGATGTTTCATTAAGGGCAAAACTGTCTTCACGCAATTGGTGTTCTTATCATTTTGAACAAAATGTGTCCCAAAATTTGTTAGGCTCGGCTTCATTCCGGCGATTTCACTAATACTTTGTGCCGCTAGTCATATTAACCACAGCTTAATTTCAGCCCATATTCTTTTTTCTTTCTTTTTCGTCTTTCCCTTTTCTTCTCATTTTGTTCTTCTCGTTCTCGTTTTTATCAGCAATTTTTATTTTTTTTTATCAGGACTCTTTTACCGTTGAACTGTCTGTCCAACCCACGGTTCATCACGAATGTCTTTTGTTTTTATTTCTTATGATTAACGTTCAAAATCAATGAACCGTTGGAGTCGTCGGATCTGATCTGGTTGGGTAAACTTTTTTACTTGTATTTTTAGACCCATAAAAAATTATGGGTGGTAATCTCCGACACTGAACTTAACATGATATAAGCGGATTACGATCGACCATTTATTTTTGGGTCATAATCGTGTCAGACCCAATTAACCCGAATAATAAATTAGCCAATTTTGGGTTTACCTGAAATGACCCACTAAATCCGTTTGAAGAAGAAAATTCAGCATTGTTTTTAATATTTTTTAATATTATATATTTAAATAACCCCAAATCCCCATTTTATAATAACAAATAGATTTGCGATTTCGAGTCGTGTTCGAGTTACTAGTGTATTAATTCGAGTTACCCGTGTATTGAACAGGTCGTGTTCGGGTTGACTCATCTGGCCTGTATAATTAAACAGGTCGTGTTCGAGTTGGCCAAATTTGTGTAATTATCATGTCTCAATACGACCCGCAAACCCGGACACGGCTTGAATTGCCACCCCTAATAAAAACCCTCTAAACTATTGGGAGTCCATCACCAAAACCTTGTGGATAGGAATGGCAGTGGGGCGGGGAATCCCCGTTCCCCGCGGGGATCCGCCCCGAATGGGGCGGGGATTCCCCGAAAATTTTCCCCGTGGGGACGGGGACGGGGAATTTTTTCTCCCCGTTGGCGGGGACGGGGCGGGGGCGGGGATCATATTCCTCACGCCACGGGGATCCCCGCCCCGTTCCCCATGGAGACCCGAGATGTATATTTACAATAATACCCTTAATATTATTTAATATATTACACATTATATATACTCAAGTTCAAATCCTAGACTTTTTTATCTCCTCCTGGACTCTCATTCTCGCCGCTCCTTACAACTCTCATCCATTCTTGCTGTAGTATTCTCCAGGAGTCCAAGTTTCTTCAGTTTTATTTTGCAAGACAGATTCAAACGGGCATCAAAGTTCTTTAAATCTCAGTTATATAGTATATATTAAGGAGAGTATGATTTGTTTTTTTTTTTTTTTGAGGGAGAGAGTATGATTTGTTAGTTGCTCTTAAGTCACGTTAAGCAGTTTTCCATATTTTTTTTTTGTTAAACAACTTTAGTTATTTTTTTAGCTTATTGGTGTCTTCCATATTTATCAGTTAGCTTATGAGGTGTTTTCGTTTATCAGTTGTTTAGTTAATTAGTAGGCTTAGGACTTTTCTTTTTCTGTGTTGTTTAGTTAGCTTAGAACATGAAGTTTTCGTTTATCAGTTGTTTAGTTAATTGAGTATGGATATTTGTTTCAAGCTTTGCTATTTTTTTTAATAGTTTATTTGTTTTTAAAATATTTATAATGGTTGAAAATGTTAAAAAAATATTTAATTTGTATTCTTAAAAAAAGTTAAATCGGGGACGGGGATTCCTCGCGGGGACGGAGATCCCCACGGGGGCGGGGATGGGGGGCATTTTTCCCCCGTTTAACTCGCGGGGACGGGGACGGGGATTCCCCGCGACTGCGGGGACGGGGATGGGGATTGCTCCCCCGCCCCCACCCCGCCCCGTTGATATCCCTACTTGTGGACTCCACACAAATTTAAAAATGAAAAAATTGGTGGTGTTATTTTCCTTGTTTGTAGGCACCGACCAAGAAAGAAAATGGGAGAGATGGATTTTGTCAAAATTGTGTAGCACTTTTCAGTGCCCAAATTTTGACAAGTCTCCCCCTGATCGTCTATGTAATAGTGAGGGGAGTAGAGCTGTCAAAGTGATCGGGGGGGCCCGGCCCATCGGGCCAAGGGGAAATCAGGTCGGGCCGGGCTGGGCCGAAATTTTTTCGGGCCGCTATTTTGGGGATCCCAGCCCATATTTAAAAAATACACTAAAATTGCTTCGGGTCAACTGGGTCGGGCCGGTGTTTCGGGCCTAACGGGTCGGGCCAAATAGGCCCGGATCTTTTCGGGCCTACCAAATCGTAGCGCAGCCCAGCCCTATTTTGGGCCGGTCGGGCAAGCCGATCGGGTTAGGCCATTTTTGACAGTCAGTGGGGAGTGCAGAAGAAAGACATGGCAAGCGGTGAAACTTTTGGCCATCCAACCGGGTGGACAAGAAAAATGAGTGTACACACATGGCAGAAGGGTCCTAAGAGTGGAAAGAAGTATCGGAATTTGTATCGTCTGGTGACTTCAAGGATTACTGGAAGTATAGCGTGTTGGAAGGCTTCCAAGGAGTAAACGGGAGTGAGGGAAATCCTGTTGGGCGAGAGGATGGATGAAGGTCGTCCCTCTCGGCAGTCAACTAGTGGTGTTGACTGGATCGCACGTTTGCATTGGTTGATTGAATCAAGTGGAGTTAGGACCTTACCGATTTGGCATATGCAGAGGATTGAAGGCCAATGCTATTTTTTGATTTGATAATGACAGTGTTTTGTGGTGGAGGTGGGGATTATTGGGAGTCCACTACCAAAATTGTGTGCAGTCCACACAAATTGAAAAATGAAAATGTGTAGGTGTTGTTTTCCTTGTTTGTTGGCACCGGCCAAGAAAGAAAATGGGAGAGATGGATTTGCTCAAAATTGGGTAGCGCTTTTCAGTTCCTAAATTTTGACAAATCTCCCCCTGATCGTCTATATAATGGTGGGGAGTGCAGAGGAAAGACATGGCAAGCAGTGAAAGTGCTTGGCCATCCAGCCGGGTGGAGAAAAAAAATGAGTGTACATTTGTGTGAGTCAAATTGTGATAGGTGTGGGGAAACACTCAGGATATTTTTCTCTTAGGTATTACAAAGGGGTTGGGAAAAATATTTTTGATAGCTAGTAAAGTGGTTGTACGAGAGTCTTTTTTTCTTGAGTTTAGTCCATAAAACTCAAGAGGTTCATTTTTCTTGTACTGAAAAATTCTTTATCAGTAAAGAACGGAAACTCTTGTGGACGTAGATGGATTTTGCTGAACCACGTAAAATATATGTCTGCATTTTATTTTCTTTCAGTGTCATTTATGTTTTTGCCATCATCTTGTTGGTGTGATTTGTTGTATATTCCAGATAAATCAGCTCTCGGACTACGACGCGCCTCCGTTGCGCCCAACACAAACCTTATCGTTTTTTTCTCATATATAAACTCTCTCAATTCTATCAACCCTAAAATAGTGCAGACAGTTGTTAATATTATTTGTCCAAGTATATAAGCTACGTTTGTTGTTAATTCTTGAGGAAATTTCAATATACCCCCAAACTATGTGAGATTTTCTACGTTATATTTATAGTAGAAACTCGATAAGTTTATACTCGATTAATTAATAACCTCGCTTAAATAATATTTTTGTTTGGTCCCTACTCGGGGACAATATGCTAAATTTATAATTTGCTAAATTTATAAGATAATATATTTTTGAGAATTCATATAGGTCCCACACGCTATATAATTTAATAATTCTTTAATATATAATACATTTATAATTAAATCTATAAAGATTTCATAAAAATCACTTAATTTTATTTGTTTCTTATTGAATTGATGTCACATTAAATTTCATTTCTGATTTTTGTTAAGGTGGTAAAAGCTTTCAGTGTGGTTTTTCTCGTAGCTCAACAAGAAAAAATATTTAATGTCATTAATGTTGAGATTCCTTTTGAGAATAGGGATCTACAATAGAATTATTATCTTGAAATTCAAAATTCACACATGGCACTCGATTATCAGCTCGTCGGTCACAACTATACAATTCCAACATCTTTAAAGTTGTATAGTACCCTCATTACGAGGTTGAATCTTTTCACGTTTTGTTTAGTGGCAACAAAAATAATTCAATCTTTTGCGATAATTTAATAATTTTTAGATGATAATGTCATAATCCACAAGAAGGAAAAATGTATAAGTTATATTTCAATAAATTAATAGTTATCAATTTATCGATTATTTAATATATCGCTAAATTAATAGATTTTGACAGTCCCAAGATTATTAATTTATAGAGGGTTACTTGTATGTGTATATTTTTTGATTGTTAAGATTTCGAGTATAAAATTAATTATTTAGTTGGAGATAAATTGTTTTTCATTGAAATTTTATTAGATGAAATATGTTTGAAACAATCATAAAACAACAAAAGTAAAAAAAAATCAGGAAAAATCAGCGGAAGCGTAAAAATGTCTAAAAGAGGCGAGAACGTAAAAAGATGTTTTTTTTTTTTTCGGAATATTTGGGCAATTCTGTTCATAATCATATATAACAACTAGTCTTATGTAATTGAACATGGGCCACGGGCCCAAGCCCCTGAAGAAGAGATCACAGGCCCAATCTTACGCAAACCAATGCTTGTTAAAGGTCAAGACTAACTAGAGTTAGAACTTGCATATTGTTCTCTGGCCTGCATCAATAAAATAGAGAAAATATGAGAACCAGATCGGACCAGATGATTCAACTTGTTGAACTGGGAAACGGTAGTTGGACCAGTTCAATTAGGGCCCAAAAACCGTTGTTACAATTGAACAAGTCAAAACCAGTTGAACGGTCAAAATCGATTTTTTTTTAAGTATATACAAAAAATAGTTTTAAATTGATGATTTGTTACATTTATATGATTTGAATTTTGAACTATCTTAGATATATTTTTAGTTGCCAGTTTATATATTTTTCATTTAAAAATGTACTACATAGTAGTTACTATACTACATTATTATTTTAAACAATATAACAAAAAATTTAATGAACTTTTGTTAAATTGGTTGAACCGGTCCAGTTGATTGAGTTGTGAACCATTAGCATGACTAATGTGCTCATCGCGTCATCGGAATGGTTGAAACCTAATTTCATACACTCCCTACATATATATTTGCCCATTAATACTCACTTCACTACAAGAAAAAAAAATAGCAATGAGATGTCCAATGATAATGCTAACTATTCTATAATGTGAACTAAATTGTCAGTATCTACAATTAGTAACAAATATATAGTGACAATAAAAATTGCCACAATGGCTCTATGACAATGTTAATTTGTATTGTTATTGAGTTGTCACTGTATATATAGTGACATCTATTGTGGCGAAATAAATTTTTTGCCGTTTGATGCTTATAATTGATAATAATTTTATTGCCATTGCTTAATTCTCTGTCAATCTGATGAGATCTTTTGTTCTAAAATGATATTTTATCTCCTATTCTATCGCACGGATGATTGACAAGTGTATAAAAACTACCATATTGTGAGTTTCCATATTAATTTTGAAGTATAAATCAAGCCTAAATTGTGAGTTTCCATATTAATTTTGAAGTATAAGTCAAGCTTAATTTGTGGGTCTTTAATACGGTAGTTTTTATACACGTGACAATTATCCCTACGAAAAATAGAAGATGAAATCCTATTTTGAAACAAAATAAATATCCCATATATCCCCTTAATTCGTTAGTATGGCAAAATTCCAATGGAAAAATATTCCAACGGAATTTCCAACGTTGTTTATCCATTGGAATATATAACTGTTGGAAAGAACTCCAATATTTTTTCAACACTAATACAACAGAGTTATACCATTGGAATATATTTAATCGTTGGAAAAAACTTCAACGGTTATTCCAATGGAATTGTTTGATACATGTTTTTATCTTAATTTTGATGATTTTATTTCATTACCAAAACAATGTTTTTAAAGGTTGTCCAATTACTCCTAAATGATTTAAAATGGTTTTAATATTTTCCGGAGTATTTCCTCAAGTTTATTTTCGTCTAAATTGGACAACGCTTTTAATGATTTTACGTTATTAGGTTTTCACTCTCAAACGATGTTTCTAAATGTTGTCCTAATACTCCCGATCGGTTTAAAATGTTTTTACTAAATTTTCGGAGTATTTCTTGAGTTTTATTTTCGACAAAAATTGGACAATATTTCTATCTCGTATCGGCCGCCCTATAGGGCAACCAACCCGTACTGAAGATGTTTTTAGAAACAGAAAATGAGACGGAAGTAAAAACAAGCGAGTCGGCCGGCCGCTCGGGCGTCGTCGGTCCCGGTCGGCCGTGGCCGCCAATGATCGGCCGTGCACTGCATGTTTTGGTTTTGAAACAGAACAAAATCTCCTCATTTTGTGATTAGGGGGGACCGGTTGAGGCAGGGTCGACCGGTGAAGCCCACGTCGACCTGGCCGCCTGTTGTAATTTTCAAAGTGTTCTTATTTCTCTTATTTAATGCGGCCGGTCGCCTGTGTATTGACAAAAAAAATATGACCGTTTTGACAACAGACACATTTCCTTAAATTGTGGGATTGATTTCTAACACTATATTCTTGATTTTAATTGTATTTTTCTCAGAGATTTTCAATCCCCAAGAGGAGCCTATGCTTGATCAATCATCTCCTATAAATAGAGGAAGTTTTGGAGCAACCAAATACAAGAATTGAGATACAACACAACAAGATACACTTCAAGCAAACACTTGGTCTTTCATTGTTATTATTCTTGTTGTAAAATCGCCTAGCTTATCACTTTCACATCTTTGAGGTCTAGGCTTTTCTTGATTACACTTCGCACTCAAATTGTATTATTCATTATTGAGTTGTAATCTTGATTTTTGGTTATCATTCAAACACAAGATATCCTTGTGAGTGTTCTTGTGGTAAGAACACACTTGGATGATCTAGGTGATAGGTGAAGAAGATTGTGGTAATCTTCTTATTGAGGTGTTGAAGAATTTGGTATTCTTCAAGGTTGAAGATTGTGGTAATCTTCACAAGGTGCCGTTGAAGGAAGATTGTGGTAATCTTCAAAGAGAGATTGTGGTAATCTCCAAAGGTGGTGTTGAAGAAGAGTGTGGTGCTCTTCAAGTTGTTGTAAGTTGAATTTGTATTAATTTTGGTAATTAATAAAATTTTTTTCTTTTCAAATCCATCCCCAGGATATCTTTGGGGTGGTAGAGGATTAGGCCCCAGGTGGGTTGAACCTCTTTAAATCGACGTGTCTTTGTTTACATTCCGCACCTTGATTATTTTGTTTGAGCATTCGATTGTAAAAAGGAGGGTGAAATCGAAAAGATGGAGATAATCTATTCACCCCCCCTCTAGATTATCGTAGCCGCTTGGACTTACAGGAATTATACTATTGGAATTTAGACCAATGGTAATTCCAATGGTATATATATGTTGGAATTTTCAATTAATTTATCTCATTATTTAATATCTTCAACTTCCTAGTAGGTCACCCATCATCAGTTTGTCCCAAGTCAAGCACATTTAACCATGCAGTTTTAATATGATTGACTCCAGAAGAGAATATATATTTTATTGATATGGATTATACTATCAAATCTTTTAACCCCTATTGAAATTTTCCAATAGTATTGGAATTTCCAATGAAATTTTCCAACAACATGTTGTACCATTGGAATTTTTGTTGGAATTTTAAAAACTCCAACAGAAATTCCAACGATAAATTCCAACATTTGGTTTACCGTTGGAATTTTTGTTGGAATTTTCCAATAGTTAGTTGTGGTGTTGGAATTTCCATTGGAATTTTAAATTCCAACATGCATTCCAACATTTTATACCAACGGTTTTGTTTACCGTTGGAATTTTTATTAGAATTTTCTAACGGTATAATGTAAAGATTGGAATTTTTGTTGGAATTTTAAAACTCCGTGAGTTTTTTCTACGTTGGAATTATTTTGTTGGAATTTGATTGTTTTTTTTGTAGTGTTAATTGATCTGTAGAATCATAAACTTGCAAATGAGGCGCCGCATAAATCACGTACAAATAAAATTAGTCTCACTCTGTGATTAATCGTCGGGTAAGGATTTATTTAAATTTAATCTACCTAGTGTCAAGTACTCTGTTTAACATCAAAGAAAATATCTATTATATAAATTATATCGTTCAATATATATACATCAATTACACTATTAAATACACCACTTATGCAACAACTTACTCACGAAGCAATCTAACAAAAAATTTGATTTTTTGATAGATTGCTTTCCAATTATGAAGGGACAAGTGGAGCTACATTACCACTTAATGCACAATAAACGGACTTAATTTCATTCACAATTTTATTCTATCCGATCCAACTACCAAAAAATAAAAATAACTTATAAACAATTATTTATTTTTATTTTTCTGATATTCCTTTATTTCCCTTTGTATCCACGTACTTCTTGTTACTATTTCATAGAACCAAGGGATATTGTTGACATTAAAAAGGATATCCATACAATCCTATATTATTTTTTTTTTTTTTGAGGGGAAATCCTATATTATTTTTGATATTCCTTTATTTCCCTTTGTATCCATGTATTATTTTAATAATTTCATTGAACCAAGGGATATTGTTGACTTTAAAGGATATCCATACAATACTTTATTATTTTGATATTCCTTTATTTCCCTTTGTATCCATGTATCCTTTTTATTATTTCATAGAAGCAAGGGATATTGTTGACATTAAAAATGATATCCATACAATCCCAACGGCTATAAGGCGTCCAGGCATCAATTGTTAGTGAACACGATCTTATCAATATATAATACAAGGACAAAAGTACCCCATTTAATTTGTTTTTTTCTATATATCAAAACAAGAGAGCTTTCAAACAATGGCGCATGCTATCATCCACATGTGATTGTAATAATTATTACATCGCCATCAATCAGTTAAAAATCAGGTAAAAAAAAGGGAAGCAAAACAAATCAATCCAGATTTTAGTGCTCACCGACCTTAAAAGTTTATCATTCTATTTGGATGCGTAAAAGTAAAAACACGAATGATGAGATTAATTGGAATTTATGGTGTCATGTATTATTATGTATAATTTAATTTATAATTGATATTGACTCAATTAAGTTCGAAAAAGCTCACGAATCAATTATATATTCGATAAATAAAGCTGAAGTTCGACTCAATAATAAATGAATCAAGCTCAAAATTCGATTTAGCTTGGTTCAATTGCAGTCCTAACTTTTATCTTACATCTCATCACTTATCTTATTCTTTCAAAATAAACTTCTATCACCATTCTTCCAAAAAAAGATTAAAATAAAAATAAAAAGTCCAACAATCACTCCCCAAGAAGTTAAAGCAATGTTTGGGTCCTCCGGGACATAGCCGAGTGGTAAAGCTGAGTTGGTAATTAGCGTTGATTCTCCAGCCGCGTGAGTTCGATTGAGTTGAATCGGCCCCACCACTTTGATCCGAGGTCTATCAGCGGCACGGCGGACCCAAGGGGCAAGGGGGCCACCTCTTGCCCCCAAAATTTTCCAAAAAAATTTTCCCCCCCAAAAATTTTGAAATTATATTTTAAAGGGTAAAATAAATAAATTATTTTACAATTGCCCCCCCAAAATTTTCAAAAAAAGAATTCCCCCCAAAAATTTCTTTTCCCACCAAAAATTTTCCAAATTATTTTTTAAAAGGTAAAATAAATGAACTAATTTACAATTTTCCCCCCAAAATTTGATAAAATTTTAAATAGTTGTCTTTTACAATATAAAAAACCATTAATTATGGTTAGTATATTGAAAAAAATTCACATAGTATAAATTTATAAACTCGATCCGTTTTCCGCCCCCAGTCGAAATCCTGCGTCCGCCACTGCTAACAGGGTATTCACTTAGATCCTGTCTAACCCTGACCACTCGGGTATATCCCGCGATTCACATCTTATTTGGTCGATGGGCTTCTGGTGCTGACAGGTCCAGGATTAGTCGGGTCTGGGTCATAAAAAAAAATGTTTGGATTCACTTTTTGGTATTTTCGCTGGATCAATCACATAGTCCGGATCAATGAGTAGCTATGAAAGGAAATGAACATCTTCAAATTAACCTGAGTTTATATGTAACAACATGTTTCCCAATAGCCCACGTGAAGTGGCACGGTGGATAGATGTTAAAATGAAGATCAGTAGTTTTAATTGCATGCTTCATGCAAAGCTTTGGATACCTGGATTATTAAAAATAAAAATAGAAATAGAAAAAATCCCAATTAGAAGTTGGGAAGTGTGCCCATCGATGTCTAATGACTATGTTACCCTTAGGTGGTCCTTCCTCCGAACCAAATGTTTTGTAGCGAGTTTTTCTCGACGTGGTTGCAGGCACGGTTGTTGGCAATTAAGGATCCTTCGCTGGTCCGAGACAAATAATTTGGAGAGCACCAGTATTAATTGTTATTCAGGTTTAGTAGTCAGTAGATACTACTCCTTTGAAGGAATATATTAGACGTAATATTCACTGTAGATTTGCATACAATACAATCTTATTATGTGTGATCGTATGTGAATTTGTGTATTATCCACAATAGATTTATGGTAGTCATTCACATGGAGTATTCCTTCAGATGTAGCATGGATAAGACCCTGTTTTCCATTCGAAAAAGAGGTAATTTTAATTTGCCCCAAAACTATACAAGTTTTTCAATTTTGTTCACTTAAGTTTTAATTATTCTACTTTAACTTCTGAACTTTGCAAATTGTTGCATTTAGCTAGAGGTGTCAAACGGGCCCGACGCCCCCCGGACCAGAAGCAAAAATCAGACCAGGCCAAACAGTGACCGAGCTGCTATTTTTGGAGCCCAGCTCACGAAAATACATTGAAAAAACCCGGCCAATCGTGTCAACTCGGTTTTTTGGGTCTAGCGGACCGGGCAAAAAAAATCCGGTTCATTTCGGGCCTCTAAATATAGAACCCAACCTGGTTTTTACCGGGTCTGGCTGAAATTGGCAGCTCTATATTTAGCCTGTAATTTCCAAATTTACTCCTTATCTTTTATGGTTATTTTATTTTGTGATATCTAAAAATGGTATTATAGCCTATGTTTATCAATGAAATTTACTATTATTTTAATATTATTTGCATATTGACTAAAGATGATGAGATTTTGTGAGAAATTAATCCAAATATATGTTCGAGATGCAATAACTACAGAGAATCCACTAACAATGAGGGGTAAATTCGGAAATATAGGTAAAGTACAACAATTTGCAAAGTTCATTGGGTAAAATAGAACAATTCAAAGTTAAGTAATCAAAGTAAAAAAACACAGTTTGTAGGGCAAATTAAAATTACCTCTTCGAAAATAAAAAACCCTTTTTTTTTTTTTTTGGCTAACAAATCAGGTTTTATAGCTGAAAAACATGACCCCAACTGAAAGAACGAAATTAAAGTAATCCGTCCACTTACAATAAGATTTTATAGCTGAAAAACTTGAATGGTAATAAATGTAAAGAAAATGAAAGTTTTGAGTGCCAATTTAATTTTGAGGTAATTTTAATTTGCCCCCAAACTACACGAGTTTTTTATTTTGTCCACTTAACTTTGAATTGTTCTACTTTATCCCTAAATATTATAAATTATTGCACTTAGCCTATAATTTCCAAAATTACTCCTTAACATTTATGGTTATTTTATTTTGTGATATCTGAAAATGATATCATAGCCTATGTTTATTGATGGAATTTACTATTAGTTAATAGTATTTGTATATTGACGAAAGATGAGGAGATTTAGAGAGAAAATTGATCCAAATAATTATTCGAAATGTAATAGCTATGGACAACCCACTAACAGTAAGGGATAAACAACAGTTTTCAAAGTTTAAAGGGTCAGTAGAAAAACACACATAGTTTGGGGGGGGGGGGGAGCAAATCAAAATTACTTGCACTTATTTTTAGAAAGAGGAAAAATACTAACCCCCCCCCCCAAAACAAACTATGTGTTTTTTTACATATTACCATATGAACTATATTTTTTTACACTTCATCATACATACTACACAATTTTTGCACTTTGCCTTACATCGGCCATTGCCGATGGAATATTTTCTGAATATTTCGAGACATGTCCTCCTCGTGAGGGAAAAATTGTCTTTTGCCTAAAATTCAAATAGAAGTTGTTACACTTTACCATCTGAATTTTGTTAAGAATTTCACTTTGTCATATGAGCTTCACGCAATTTCACTTTGTCATATCAATTTTTAAAAAAGTAAAAAAGATCTATATATACATTTATTCATCTTATTTAATCATAAAAATCACAAAAATAAGTCTAATTTTTATACTGAACTGAACTGAAAGAAAAAAATCAGCACATACTAAATTTATTTTTATATTCTTATGTATATATTTTCGTGTATAGTACTTATTTTTGTATGACTATGTATTATTTACATACTAAATTAAAAATATAATAAATAAATATTATAATTATGATTACAATATTTATTTTTCTATTACTATTTTCTTTGCAAAATTTTGATTTACTAATATATCGAACCGGAATATAGAAAAAATAAGTTCGGTAAAAATAAGAGTTGAACTCATTATTTTGGTACAATATTCAGTAAAATGATGCGTGCCAGATTTGGGGTTCAGTTATGATTTTTATTCGTTCACCAAACGCCTATTGAAATTAGGCGATGCTCGTTAGAGTACGAAATCAATGTAGTGTGGTAAATTGACCAAAGTTGTCTCACAAGTAAAGTTTTGTCGAGCGTGTAATTATGTGAATTTACGTAAAACAAAAATAATTTCTAAACACAATAATCAAGTTCTGAATATGCAATTAAGAATTGAACTAAGAATTAAATATCTAAATAAAAATCACAATAGAAAGTTGGGGTGAAATTAATAATGTCTAAACCATAAAATATTTCAAAGATGTCCAAACCACGTAAAATAAATCAATATCAGTGATGTGTAAATCCGCTTAAATCTTAAATCGTAAACCCCAAAATTATACAATTGATATATACTTTACTGAGGTAAATACTAATTAAATTTAAATTTTATGAATAAAAATATGAAAAAAGATAATACATGTATATACACAGTTTTTATAAATTTCTTTTAAATCGATATGGGAAAGTGAAATTGCGTCAAGTTCATATGACAAAGTGAAATTTTTAACAAAGTTCATATGGTAAAATGTAATAATATTTCTGTTTGAATTTTAGGCAAAGACAGTTTTGTAGTCACGTAGAGGGCTGGTACCAGAATATTTAATGAATATTCCACCGGCGATGACTGATATAGGGTAAAGTGCAAAACTTGTATAGTTTGTATGCCAAAGTGTAAAAAACATTAATTCATATAGTAAAATGCAAAAAATGGCATAATATTGGGGGTTTAGTGTTTTTTTCTTTTTTAGAAGTGACTAGAAACGTAATCTATTTCATAGAGTACAACGTTTCCCCGATAATTAATGTTTGAGTTAAATTATTTAAGTTGGTATAATTGAAGCTCGACTGCTTGTAGAAAAGAAAAAAGAAAAAGAAAAAAGAAATCTACTCTCATCTAGAACATACAAGATGATTAACCATACCTTAATACGATGCAATAGACAGTAAATACAATATTAGAAAACTACTACTATACAAATATTATGTATAATACCAAATACCGTGGCTATGTCCTTGTCCTTGCACAAGAAACATAAAAGCTTCTAAGTTAATAAGAATAATGATCTTTTGAGGTTATTACTTTTTTTTTTTTGAAATATGAGGTTATTACTTATTAGTATAAAAATATTGAAAAAAACGTACTTTTAATTTTTCAATTGAAATATTGTATTCAATCAATTCAATTGAATGTCAATCTTTTGAAAATCTGTCAATAATCTATATATACTTGATCATAGTAGAGCTGTCAAAACGGGCTGGCGGGGCGGGCCAGCCTGTGGGTCGGAAAAACCCGCCAAATGGCGGGGCAGGGCGGGACGGTCCGCCATAATGGCGGGTCAGAAATATACTGGCCCAACCCAACCCACCAGGGGCCACGGGCTAGGCGGGTTGGCTCACCCGAAAAATAAAAAAATAAATTTTCTATCTAAATTTTGGCGGGCCACTAAAGACTTAACCCACCACCTACCTTAGGCGGGGCGGAGAGGGCAATGTCCGTTTTGACAGCTCTAATCATAGGTGACCAGTAATTAGAATCCCGACAAAATAAATTAAAGGGGCTCACCTGTTTAGCCCAAAATTATAAGGCTTAGATGGGCTGTATAGTTCATGTACCTTGATGTTAAAATTTTCGCAAATACCAACTTTTCGGAGAAAAAAAAAATATTTTTACGCTCATTTGACTTTTATATGCTTTATTTGACTACCATACGCTTCGGGTAGATTTGTTTATATTTTTACGCTTTTGCCATTTTTTCTTTCCGTGGCAGTGCTGAAACATGTAAAAAATAATTATTAAACAACTTTGAAACAATTGATTTATCTTACTAATTGAATTATTTAACAATTGAAACAATTGAGTTATTTCAGATTAAAGCAATTTTCAATATTTAATGTTGGCAGACGTTCTCTTAGTTGGTATGTAATTTGTATTATTTTTTTCTTTTTTGTTGATTGTGTTGGATGTTCCTGAATTTTATTCAGGTTGCTAAAAGTGCAATCGTTTGGAATGAATATGTATGTTACTTCAAAGTCAGTGTAATTCTTATTTTCTTTCTATTGTCCATTGTAGCATACTAGTATACTACTGTTGGATTTGTCTCTATGTGTTTGCAGAGCCAAAACATATTTGAAATAATATTTTTCAAACACATTTCAAACAACATTAGAAAAAATTAATAAAAGAAACAGTGAAAATTTATTAGATAAAACACGTTTGAAACATGTGTGAAACAACTCCAAAACAACTTTGAAAAAACCACTTGAAACAACTGCAGATAGATAATTAAGTGGGTCTTTGGCTAAGCTTATTTAAAACATCTTATAAGCTCCTACATCTGATAAACTGTTTTAGGAGCTTATATGATGTTAGATCTTATTTTAAAAATAAGTTGTCAGAGTGTTTGGATAAAATAAGACAGTTGAGCTTATAAGCTGTTTTTATATCTTATAAAATTATTAAGGATATTTTATCTTTTGAATGTTTAAAAATAAGGAGCTTATAAGCTCTTTTAAAAAAAGTTGGGGTACGTGGAGGTACTTTTTATTTAGGAGCTTACAAGCTCTCTAACAACTTTTTTTTAGAGCTTATAAGCTCTTTTGAAAAAAAATTACCAAATATATTTTAAGAGCTTATAAGCTCTTAAACATCTTATAAGCTATTTTTAAGAGCTTATAAGCTCAGCCAAACACCCTCTAAGCTTGACAAAATTCTGTTGCATATATAAAGCAGAAATATTTTTGTTACATGTTCGAAATAATTTTGAAACAACATTGAAATATTTTTGAAACATATTTGAAATAATCTTATAAGTTAATAAGAGAAACAATGACATTGTATTAGTTGAAATACGCTTGGAACATGTCCGAAAAAATTCTACGCAACTCTAAAACGATTAGTCAAAACAACTGCATAGATGGTTAAGTTTGACACACCATTGCTAATATGAAGCATATAAACATTATTGAAACAATTTGAAACAACTTTGAAACAAATTGAAAATAATTTTGAGACGAGTGAATCTATAAGCAACATGTTTATCTAACTCAAATGAACCATTTCAGCAAGAACCATAAATTTCATGCAAAATATATAAAAAGCTGTATTTTTTTAAAATTGAAAAACGAATAAAATAATGAAAATAGTAGCAGATAAAACACAATACATTTCAGAAGCAATTGATTTCAATGAAATAAAGCCTTTGAGATTGATAGTAGTTGATTACCTTAATTTTTTTTTTCTGGTTTCTGTTGCAATTTCCTATGATTTTATACAATTTTTTTTGTTTTTCTCTTGTTGTTTATTGCATTTGCTTCCTTCTTCCTATTTGTTTTATTCTTATGGTTGTTGCTGCAATTTGTTTTCATCTTATGGTAGTTCTGCGATTTTCAGTTTGTGTTCGGTGTTTTTGAGATCTATATTGCAGCGTGGATTTATGTTGCAACAAGAAACTTTGTTCAATACGCTAAAGCGTATTTGCAGAAAAACAAAGAGGATGCTTTGTATTTGCATGCAGTCTAGGAAAAAGATGGTACAATATTTGATGAGATCTTTCCTATAAATTAGGGTAATTGTATCCTTATTCCTTAACAAAAAACCTCTTCCATAAACCTATAAATACCGATTTTCACCATTTTAGAGGTACCCAATTGTTTACATTCTTTATGAACTTTCATTATATTTGCTCTCCATTTGGAGCTGATTTGAGTATAGAGGATTTTATTTGGACAATGCTACTACGCTAAGACTTGTTATGGCGTGACAGTAACCCACGTTGAATGTTAAATATTCTAATTAACTTTGATTTCATATTCGACATAACATATACCATATCAATAATATATTAAAAAAAATATTTGGTAACTCTCACTCCCTAAATTAGAGTTGCCCAAAACCCATAACTTTTTTCCCCATCCTCAAATGGAGAACGAGAGAGAATATTTATTTATTTATTATCTTTTTTATTTGATCATTGTTTTTGAAAGAATTATAATAGAAAAAGTTTCGCAGAGTATAGATGTGATTGGAGATGTGATCGCATTCACAATCACATGTAGCGGAATTTTGAAAATAGAAACATGATACAAGATATAAAAATTATCTACAAGCCAAATAGCTTGTAGATGTGTCAATATGATGAAACTTTCCACTAGTAAAATCGTTTGATTCCGTATACAAAAATACAAAAACCAACTAGTAGAAAATCAACAAAACTCGTATCTAGAGTAGATCTGATCTATGTAATTCAACTCATCCAACAATAGACATGTGTGGACTTCGTTAATCACAATACTAAAAACAATGGATGAAAAGCTAACAAACACAACTGCAGAGCTGAATGTAATCTCAGATGTAGTCACATTCGAGATCGCATCCAGGGCAGCGAGACTCCTTGTGCTTGTATGACTCTTAACTCTTTCAAGACTCTTGTAACTCTGATGTATTTCTTGTGTATGGATTATGGACGTCCTCTTCTCTTTATATAGGCGTCCAAACCCTTCAAGAAGTCCTAATACACAAGGAAAGAAGATATATACAAATATATGACAAGTAAATCACTTATGTTAGGAAATAAGATAAATATCAAGGAGTCCTAATATATCAATACCATATCAATATGATTTGTTTCCTAATCTAAATAAGTCATAATCATACCATAAGTCTAGAAAGACAAAACAATTAAAAACACAATCTTTTATTTTAGGAAATTACTTGGGCAAAAAATCACGCCATAACAGTTTTTATTTTTTTGCCCTCTTATGGGAGTAGTGTTTTTGTGGAAGTAGGCATATATATTCTTTCTTCGTGTGCGGAAGTTTTCTTCTGCCCTCTCTTATAGGAGTGTTTTTATCCGATCGCATACAAATTATTTGGCTTCGTTTGGATAAGTTTTCGATTTTCTTAATCATATCTGTAGATTTGGGGAGAATTTGAATTTTTGGTTGTCCGCTTCTCTATTGGTTGTCCGCTTCTCTATTGGTTGTGCAAACAGTCACTCTATGGAGATTTGTTGTCATTTGAGTTGGATCTGGGACTTTCAATATTTTTTCTGAGCTTTTTTTTGTGTCTTCAATTTTTTTATCTGTTTTTGTTTTAATATGTGCGATATATATATAAAAATGAAAAAGGGTATTCCTGATCACAGGCTGATCAGGTAGCCAAAACAAAGCCTGTAAATAATGTCAAAAACCAAACAAAATGGTCACAAGCCGACCAAATGGCTGAATGGTTGGGGCCTCGTTAAAACCTTCCAAGGTAAAACCCACCCTTGTGGGAAAAATCCTTGGAAGCAAAAAGAGTACCCCCCAAGAAAAATAGGCGCCTAAAAGGAGAAAAGAAACCTGAAGCGGTGGCGCACTAAGTAACAAACCTATAGTTGGATTGGCCAACATAGTCATCAGTGAGGTAGTCAAGGAGCTCTGTTGGCGGGACGCCCCACCATGTGCCGCTCTCCATCTTCTTGCTCAGCAAGTCCGCAACCCGATTGCCTTCCCGAAAGATATGAGAGACAACGAGATCCATACCTCTGAGCAGATGCAGGGTGTGGTGCCAATGACTAAAATGGCGCCATGGGACCTCCATTGTTCTCTTCTCCAGTAGGTTCACCATGTACATCGAATCCGATTCCCGCCATAATTGCATCCAACCTTTCACAAAGGCATATTGAATTGCCCACATTGCGGCGACCAATTCAGCTTCAAACGCGTACCCTGAACCACAATAATGGACAAAACATCCTCGAAAGAAACCTCTACAGTTCCGGAAGACTCCAGAAGCTGTGAGGTTGCCCAGCACCCCTGCAGCGCTGCCATCCGTGTTAACCTTGATCCAACCCGAGAGGGGTTTTTGCCACTGAACCTCCACAATCTTCGGAGTGTGTCTAGGCCGTCCATGAACTTGCAGACCACGCAAGATAAATAGGTCTTGTTAATCATTGTTCATGCAGCCCCGATCCAAAGATGATGATTCCATGATGAGTACCTGAAGTTGAATGATCGCCGCCTCCAGAGTCCATGTTTTGTTGTGGAAAATCAGCTCGTTACGGATATGCCAAATAGTCCAGATGCATGAAATGATCGCCACACGCCAAAGGAAAGTAACCTGGTCACTGAAATGAAAAGCCATCAATCGCACCAGTAGTTCGTTGAAACTATAAGTCTGAAGAGGGTGGACTTGGAAAGCATGAAAGATCCAACGCCATATATTTCCTGCAAAAGCACAAAAGACAAATAAGTGATCCACCGATTCTTCTGATGCCCTGCAAAGAACACAAACCAAAGGGCCAGTAAAACTTCCCCTAGCTCGAAGTGAGTCCTGGACAACCAATCAATTATGCATGGCCCTCCATGCTACCACTGATCTCCGTTCTGGGATATTCTGCGACCAAATCCAAGAACCCCATCTAACTGTCGGGCGCCGGGGGCGAATATGATTATAAGCCGCCTTCGAGGTGATCGAACCATCATCCGAGTTCAACCAAACTCGAGTATCTCGGGACTCTGGTGTAATCGAGACGCGCACAATGGCTCGAACGAGCTCCAGATATGCCTCTACAAAAGGGAGGGTGAAGTGCCAGGACCCATCATAGAAACAGTCAGAAATGCGCTGATGGAATAAGTATCTATAATCCTGCGGGATGCAGTGCATCGGCCTATAGAGTATCCCAACCAATTGTCAATCCGAATAAAACCTCTCCGAGTTGGCGCCGGGATCCAACGAGCATCATCCAAGCAATCATAAATACAGGGTTTAATCCTGTCCCAAATTGATGAAGGAATAAAGGAGCGACGAATCTCCCCATTCTTAGTAAAATACCGTTGTCTGAGGGTTCTGTATATCACTGAGTCCGAGTTCAAAACCTTTCAACCCAATTTCATCAAGAACTCCGTATTGGCAGCCCACAATAGATCGCACGCCGATCCCCCCGCTCGGGCGTGCAAAGATGTATTCAACCGACCACCACCTTCCCCTTAGAATTCACATCCCCGTCCAAATGAAGTTGCGGATGGCTCTTTCCATTTGCTTGAAGCACCAGGCAATTTATAAACCATCATCGTGTGCATAAAAAAGAATCGGTAATTACCGAGTTAACCAAGCAAACTCTACCAGCAAGGGAAAGAGACGAACCTTTCTATCTTCTGAATTTGAGAATTATCTTGTCAAAAAAGGGTTGTAGATCCGCAACCTTGGGGGCACCTTTAAATATTGGAGCGCCTAAATACACAGTAGGGAACGCCCCGGATGGATCCCCAAAATTTGTTGCACCATCCACGGACATAAGGAGAGAGACCTTAGAACCAAAGTAAACCTGGATTTTCGTGGATTAAACACTTGACCGAGATATCAAAGATAATGAGTTAGAATCAAGCAAGACCAGGGCATTCGTCGAAAACGCCCCACACATGATGACAATATCGTCTGCGTACAAGATAGAGGATGGAAAGACAATACCTCTAGGCGCCGTAAAGAGAGATAACCGAGACTGATCCATCGCCGAAGCAATAAACCGACCCAGAATCTCCTCCACAATGCAAAACAATAACGGTGATAAGGGATCCCTTTGTCTGACTCCTCTGAAACAGGGAAAATAACCTACCAGCGTCCCATTCAATAGCACTGAAATCCTGGCCGAGCGAAGAACCACCTCCACCCAATGCACGAAGATCTCTGAGAAACCGAGGCGGCGCAAGATGTATAGTAAGAAATCCCATCTCAATGTGTCAAATGCCTTACGTATATCGATTTTCAGGATCATGTTCGAATTCAAGCGGCCCTATAAGACATTAAATCCTTCGGATACCATGGCAATACAATTATGTATCTGTCTGCCAGGGATAAAACCAAATTGAGTCGGAGATAAATAATCTGCAATAATCAAACCCAAACGCGTAGCCAGTATCTTCGTGATGATCTTGAAAAGGAAATTGCTCATAACAATCGGGCGGAAGTTTTCTATGACGTTTGCATCCTTAGTCTTTGGGATGAGCGCCATGAAACTGGCATTCAATCCCAGAGGTAGTGACGAATTACTGAAGAAAGAGCGAACGGCTGCAGTCACTTTAACAGAGATGACATCCCAGAAATGGCGATAAAAAATCCCATTGAACCCATCTGGCCCTGGAGAACTATCTGAATCCATATCAAACACCGCTTCGTGAACCTCTGAATCCGAGGGAATGGCTATTATAATGGCGTTATTCCGCGCCCCAACCTGCTGAGTAAGTACCTGGTCAATTAACGAGAAGTCCGAGGCAGAACACCCAGTGTCTGCAAAGAGCTCCTTGTAAAATGAAATGATATGATCCCCAAGGACCGTAGCATCGTCTGTGAAACTGCCTGCCACCATAAGCCCCTGTATCCCTTCGCGTCCCGTACGCATCTGACTACACCGATGAAAATATGTTGTGTTACGATCCCCGTCTTTAAGACAGGCAGTGCGGGCCTTTTGCTTAAGGAATTCGGATTGTAATCGGCGTGCGGGAGAGCCTAAGTCAAGGCCCAACTCACTGTCCCGAAGTGCAGCGGTATAGCCCAATGTCTCGATGTCTGACTGAATTTGACAAAGCTGCTCCATCTGACTATCCAACCTACGATTGACATCCCCAACACATCCCTGTTCCAATCTTTAATAACCTGACGCAACCGTTTGAGCTTCCTCATGACACGCAAAAGAGGGTTGGGCGTGTCACATGGATAGACCCAAGAAATTGTAACCAAATCCCCGAAAGAGTCGTGATGAATCCATGCGAAAGCGTAAGCGAAACCGATTCTCTGCTAACGGCCGAAGAACAGGAAACCAAAATGGGGTGGTGGTCGTATCCAACACGAGGAAGAACTAAGCCCTTGACAGCCTGCCAAAAAGCAAAAAATGGACAAGTAGCAAGGGCTCTGTCCAACTTAGCCTGAAGTAAAGATAGAGGCCTTCGGGGGGAGCACCAAGTAAATGAATTCCCAGTAGTTGGCACTGCAAATAGGCCCGCATCCTCCATGAAGTCCCTAAAATACTGGCAAGATGCTTGGGAAAGAGTATCATTGCGCGAGCGCTCATGATGTCCCAACACCGCATTAATATCACCAACAAGTAACAGATCAGTAAGACCCAAATTTCTCAAATCTAGCCAAAGCTCACGTCGTGCAATGTAATCACACAAGCCATGAGTGAAACCAACATGAAAAATCAAAGCACCAATTTGAACTTGTAAAACAATACATTGGGTAGAAGACCACACCTGATTAATAATTGAGATCATGGAATCATGAAACACTCAAATATCTGGCCGTCCTCTATCACGAAACTTTTGTGCTGCAAAAGTCAAGCCCAGGCTATGCCAATAAGAGTCTGAAATAGCCGAAATATCCACCTTAGGTTCGCAAATAGCCAAAATAGAAGGTTTATGCTTAAGACATAAAGCCTTAACAACATTGCGAGATGCAACGTTCCCAATCCCCCGGATGTTCCAGAATATGCAATTCATTGAGACGGTGGGGGGGTGGCGCCCGTGATGATCGCACGGTAAAAACAGGCGTGTGGTTTGGGGCAGAGTCTGACGAGTGAGGGTGTCCCATTTCATCTGCATATTCTGCCCATCTCTTGGTAGCTACAAAGTTCATCTCATGTGGGTCTGAATTCTCCGGTTCGATAGTTACTTCATGAACAGGGGGCGACGGTCCTGATGTGACTTTCCAGAGAATGCTATCTTTAGTTGGATCCAAGGAACTGTCCCGGAAAGCACGACTCAACGCACGAATAGGCTTCCCAAAGGATCTTTGAACCGTGGATCGGCATAATGGTGGAGACTATTCCCACGTTGGAGGTACTGGCCCTAGGAGATGTTTCCCTAGCTGGATAATTGTCTTGAAAATCTATTGAATCCAGAGCCTCGAAAGTGTTACCAAGATGTATGTCCGAAGCGGCAAGCGGCGATTGCGCGAGAGGAGATCCGCGCGTATGGCTAGTCCCATAGTTCCCATTGAGTTATCTACGGCCTTGCCTTTCTCCGCCGAACATGACGATAAACCTTACGGACCCTGGAGCGGCGCGTTGTGTTGAATTTGCCGAGTACCCGCGCCCGTGAACGTCCCCGGGCGACATGAAACGCCCTTCCGCAGCCATATTACCCACATTGTTAAAAACGACATGAAGTTGTTGAATGTCCAATAACGCCACACCTCGAGCAAAACTCGGGAGTTTTGAAGTGATCGAAACAAAAGAGCACTTGCCAGTGCGTTCAACCATAATGTGTTCCTCCAATGGCTTGGAGAGATCAATATCCACCAGAACCCGAACGAAATGGCCCAAAGAACCATCCAAAGAATGCTGATCAATCTGTAATGGAGTCCCAAGAGCACTGACAATCCCCATGATGTTATTTGGGTTCAAAAATGTGTACCCAAACGTGCCATGAAGTTTGTACTTTGTAAGGGTTAAAGTCAGGCACCCATGGAGACAGACGGATAGTGCCAGGATTTAGCGCCCAATTAGTGCGTTGATGAGCCCGAGATCGATCCTGCGCACTAGACAATTTAACACAAAAAAACCCCTTTCCCAAGGGGATTAGTTTCTAGTGATTCTTAATACCCCATAGTTAGATGGCGTTTATGCAAAAGCATGGTCGCCATGGCTTATTACCTTTTCCCAAAAGAACCCGTCCAATTAAAGAGTGTGAAAATTCAGCCAGCCTTTGCTGGTAAACATTGTCATCAATAGTAACTGAATAATAATCACCTTTACGAACCAGTTTTGGAATAGAATGACTTGTGCCAGCAATATCTGTGGAAAACAAGTTTGCATTACCTGGGGCCTGAGGCGTGGAATCCAGATGATTGATACCTGCAACTATGTTAGCAAAAGAGTATCCAAAATTGGGGTTAGCATTTGAGGTATGAGCCGAATGTTGCAGATTCGTTTCATATTCGGAAGAGGTTGGAGCAAGATATCTCGCATTTCGTTGAGCATTGTCAGAACCTGGAATAGGATGTGGGTCCGTGAGAAGAGGACCATGCGGATGGTTGACTGTGGCCCAGGGGTCATCACTCCCCTAGGGGGGTGGCTTGGGATGGAAGGTGAGTAAAGGCCCCACGGGCGGATGGGAGGGGCCGTGGGGATAAAGGAGCGCCCATCAAAGGGGGCCATCTCGCCGCCAAGCTGCGTGAGGACTTGCTTGCGTTGAGGCTTGCTGGCGTGGTGCGGGGACCACGCCGGGAGGGAGCGGGGACCACGTTGGGCGGTTCTTCGTTGAGGTTGTTGGCAGCGCTGTTCTTTGGAGGCCGGGTACGAGGTTGTTGATTGTGGCTGCGAGTATATGTGCGGCGCGAGCGGGACCACGCCTTCTTTGGGGGACGTCGAAGACGCTGCTGCGTGCTTGATCCACTCGACACGAAGTGCCATGGCACGCCATAGAAGCTTTTCGCCGATGACAAAGACTTACCGTCGATGGATTTTGCGGAACATGGAAGAGTAGGGCGTGCATGGTGTTGTTAAAATTCGAGATTAAACTTAGGAGAACTCCGGCGAAGCCATGTCGGCGGCGATGCCGGAGGAAGGGGACGTGGCGTCCAAACCGTGATCAAGAGAGAGAAGAGAGAAAAACCCTAGAGAGAGAATTTTTCTAAAATTTCTTCATCCAGCAATCCAATTTTTTTATCTGTTTATTTGGGAGGATGTTTTATGTTGAAGAAAACAAGCGTATTATGTAATGAAGTTACAGTTTTTCTGCATTTTAATTGTAATACAATTTCTTCTTTGTGAAAAAAAGGGGAGAATTTGGTAAGACTCTTGAATTAGGATTATGGGCAATCATCTCCCTCAAAAAAAAAAAAAAAATTAAAATGTTCTATGTAACTGTTAATTCAAAGAACAGTTTCAGAAATAGTCCAAATTCAAGATAAGGGCACGTGATTTTATATAGACCTTTAGTTTTTCTGGTTAGTGTGGTCATATTCATGTACTAGGAGCCACTTCATTGGAACCATGTTTCGATTAAAGACAGACAAAATATTCTCTGTCCCCTGGGTTTGGGGATTTGTAGAAGAATTTTATTTTTACCCCAAATGACGAATACAGATACCAACCATACTAGTACTGTCGAAGAAATTATATTAGTATATGTGGTACACTCGAATGCATATGCGTAATTATTTAAATTAAATTCTCACAGGAAAAGTTTTCTTTCTTAGATTTTTGGTGATTGTAACTCTTCTAAATTGTTAAATTATCTGAAATTTTCATTAATGCTAAAGGTGACAGTTTACAAATTTATAAATCATAATAAATTGCAAAGAGGAAAAAGAAAAAGAAATCGACACAATATTTTGAGAAAGAAGGAAGACGAGAGTGGAAGTTGGTGCAGTTCCAGCGCAATATATAATCCCTCGATGGATTAAAGGCACAAGAAATGAATTTTAGTCCGAGAAATAATTGTGGATACCGAGAAATGTACTCGTCACGAGAAATTAAGGGAAAATCGGGTAAAATTGACAAATGAACTAAGAAATGGCTAAATAATATTTGTTTGAAAAACATGGTTGAAAATATTTTTGTTATGTACAAATAGCCAAAAATCCAACACTCTTATACACTAGCGTAGCTGGGGGAGAGGGACGGGCAATCCGGCCCCCGCCCCCCCATTTTTTCTAAAAAATAAAATTTCTATGTACGTAATTTTTTCAAAAAAATTATTTAATTTTTGTATAGTTTTTCTTTTTTTTTTTTTTTCTTACCCAATTTAGTGTATCTACCACCTCCGTTTTACTCCTGGCTACGCCATTGCTCTTATAGATATAACAAATGTATATACATAAATTGAAATGGGAGAATTTCATAATAGAGTTCAAATTTAAGAAAATCTATCACTTCAAGACCCAAAATTTCAACTCTCTCAAATTAAGATCCAATTTTTATTTTTTTCTCAAATTGGGCCCTCCCTCAAACTTTGGGCTCTCATTTCAAGACCCAAAATTTTAACATTCTCAGATCAAGACCCAATATTTATTTATTTTTCTCAAATTAGGCCATCTCCAAATTTTGAGTTCTCATTTCAGGTTTTAGAATTTAACAAAAAGGAAATATTAGTGTAATCTATCACGTTAGCCACAAAAAATACTTTTCTTCCTCTTTTCGTTTTTTTTCGCTCATTCTTTTTTTCCTAGTCGATACTTATTGTCAATTTGTTTAACGTGCAGAAACCGAGATTTATAAATTTAAATATATGCCGCTGGCAAGATGAAAAAAGTAATAAAATATTTATCAGTTACTAAAAAAATAAGATATACAAATTATGAATGAAAAAGAAGTAGTAAAATATTTTTCGGTTACTAAAAAATATAGGATATCCAAATTATGATTGAATTATACAGTTTAAAAATAAGTATCGACTAGGAAAAAAGAAATGACAGAAAAAATGAAAAGAGAAAGAAAAATATTTTTTATGGCTGGCGTGATAGCTTATATTAATATTTCTCTTTTTGTTAAATATTAAAACCTAAGGTGAGAACCTTAAATTTGGGAGAGGACCCGATTTGAGACAAAAATAAAAATTGGGTCTTGATTTGAGAAGGTTAAATTTTGGGTCTAGAAGCGAGAACCCAATATTTGAGGGAGGACCCAATTTAAGAATAAAATAAAAATTGAGTCTTAATTTGAGAAGGTTGAAATTTTAGGTCTTGAAGTGATATATTTTCTTAAATTTGAACCCTATTATGAAATTCTCCCAAATTTAAATAATGATAATTTGGATTAAATACAACGGTTTTCCTTGAACTCACTTTTTCTTTTGCTTTTTCTTGGAAAACTAATATTTACAAGTATTATGAGAAATTGAAATGGACTTCAACTAGTTCTGCCACCAACCGCCACAAGGTCCGGGACCCAAACTGCTTAGTGCAAAATGGTCATTTTGAGTAAGCGCTTAAATATGGTAAAATTATGGTCACAAAATAAATCCACCGTCCACATCGGAATAATAAAAGATTTTTGGTATTATTGTCCAGTCGACTTGGTAATTTCTCAAAATACAACAATAAACAATTCAGTTCAATTTGGTTTATGTTAATCAATTATATATTACAGAGTATATTACACTTTTAACTTCTTAGCCAATTTAAATTTGTTAAAGAACCAAATAGGATGAATTAGTTAAACAAATTTAAATGTTTTCAGTACTCTTGCAGCATATATAAGGTTAGGGCAATCGGATGAGATCTTCTGTTCTAAAAGGATATTTTATTTTATATTCCACCAGATGATGATTAACACATCTATAAAAATTACTATATTAATTTTGAAGAATAATGCAAACCTAAATTGTGAGTTTTTTATATGATAGATTTATATACGTGTTAATTATCAGTACAGTAAAACAAAAGATAGAATTAAACACTTTTTCAGTACGAAGGATTTCATCTGCAGAGCGATAACATTGTGAATTGTGATAGCATTATTGACAATTATTGAGGCGGCATGGTACAATTTTGAAAAGTACAAATAAAAAAAAAAACTGGTCAAAAAAAGAAAGAAAGAAAAGTACAAATAATAATGATATCAATTTAGCATATCCTTCAATAAAACTCAAAGAACAATATAACTTTCAATTCTACCCTTACTCAACAGGTATGGAATTTAGTTTGAAAATCCATGGATCCAAGTAAACAACATCAACTATATAAACAATATAAATTTCTAATCACCCACTCCCCAATCACCCTTACTCAACAGGTATGGAATTTAGTTTGAAAATCCATGGATTGAAGTAATTTACTAAACAACTATATAAGTAAACTTCCCCCAATAGTTACTAAACAAACACTAAATTATTAACAAAAGTGCAATAATTAACCATCTTCTTTTTTATAAGACAACTCAAAAAATCCTAGAAAAAATCCACAATGAAATTGAAATTTTAATTTTTAATTTTCCATTCACGATATTCAAAAGAATCAAATAGAACACATGGTTGCACAGACCTACCAAAAATTTTATGACACCCACATATTATAATATTGTAATAGGCCAAATTGATCATTTCTGTTTTGTGAAAATAAAAGATAGCCATATGTTTTTAATAATATGTTGTTTTGCCATTTTTATTAAAAACTGACGGGCATCCCTTTCATGTATTGTCGGTGAGATCTTGACCATTTTTCAAAAATTGATGCGATGACATAACTCGATATCGAAGTTATGTGTTTGAGATCGAATTACATAATTCAAGATCTTGAGTCACGAATTCGATCTAGGAGTTGTGTACTTAGTCTCCGGAAATGAACAAAAGGATAAAATGGATGTTAATTTGAACCAAAAAAATGGCTAAAAAATATATTTGAAACATGGCTAGAAATATTATTATCATAAAGAAAAAGCCAAAACTCGACGGACTCTAACTATTATAATTCTCCAACCCCACAATAATGTAACAAATTATCACGCATTAGTCACGTGTCTCTCCCTATATAAGACTGGAATTTGCCCCGTCTGGTTAGGCAAGAGACAACAATACAAGCTCCGAACACGCACTTGTAGGTGCGCCATTTTTTTTATTTTTATTTTTTCAGTTTCCTAAAATATCATTTTCTTTCTTGACATTTATATCTCATAAATCTCTGAGCTTTACGCAAATTGTCTTGCTTTTATGATAACGTTGTGATATTAATTGGCAGTTCATTTTCGTTGTCAGAAAGAAGATTATATTTCACATTATGGATTCCTCGGCAATTTCGTGGCTCTCCGAAATGGTAATTAATCTTCTGAATTTTTTATGTTTAATTAATTATCTAATCAATCTGTGAGCCTCATGATGTTTTCTCTTTGCGAATATAACATGTCTGAAGAAAATTCTCTGTTAATTAGACTTACTACGATTTATTTCTCACATACAGTTGCATGGTGAACAAAAAATAAGACCCAGAAACCATTACTTAGACGTGGACAACTTAGTATTTATCCAAATATAATTTCCCATTTTATGTGATAGCTGAAGCCCATAAACATAAGGAGCTTTCTAAATTAAGAAACTTATATTTGAGGAAATAGAATTGTCAGTGTTGTTTTTTTTCCAAACTTGGAACATGAATAATTACGGTAGGACTCATTTAATTAAATGCATGCTTACCCTGGAGCCTAACTTATATAACTATTAAGTACTCCTTCTTTTAATTATTCGAATTAAATACTTGAAAGAAATTAATATAGTTGGGTAAATGAAGTAGATATTTTATGATAAGAAGTGGAGTACGTGCGGCATGAGGACCATATATTGTTTTCTCTCTCTTAATTTCCAGTTACAGTTCATGATTATTTAGATATTGTACAAAAAGGAATTATGGCTTTGTGCTCGTGAATAAAATAATGTTTGTTTTTGGTGTATAATTTATTCGTACATGTTTAGTTTATTACATATGCATGACTAAACTATTCGTAGATGTACAAAGTGACTTGTAAGTACATGGTAGCTCGGGGTTCTTGCATGTCCGTGTTTATGAGTACATAATAATGATTTTTTCTTTATCATAATAAATAGTAATGATCTTCACAAACCTGAAAGTCACCACAAGTGAGTCAGCTTATATAGGCTCGCCCTCAACTTGATATAATACGATCGATCTTTTATTTTTCATACTTGAATTTGTTGAAGGTTTTTGCTTTTTTCCCCCCTTCCTTTTTTAATGTTCGATCCAATTTGAAGATACATGCGAGCTTCAAGTTGAGCCTAATGTCCCAAATTTTGCTGTTTTATATTTTATATGATATATGAAATAAAGAAATGAATCTCAGCTAGTAAATAAAACACTACAATAAAGAAAAATATTATCACTAAAATTTAGTTATTTAGATAAAATTACATATAGAATAAAAAATATTATTATCTCCAAATTATACCGACAAATAACCAACAAATCACCGAAAGTTTTTAAATTCATTGATGGAAAGACTAAAGATATTACCAACGGTTTTAAATTCTATAAGTAAATATTTACCTACAATAATTTTACCTACACTTTACGGTTATTTTAATACTTACCTATAGATTTTTCAAGAGAGGTAAAAATAGCTACAACTAATTAAATATATCAACACAAACAATCAAGTGATTAGATTTCATTTGGAAATGGTTTGAAGTTAAGGATTTTAAACCCATAATAACATATTCATTAAATTTGTTTCGATAGATTATGATACAAAGAATTCAAAACCGTAATATCATGTTTTAAGTTATTTTTGAGTAATGTGGAGATTCCAAATCAATCTTATCTATAGTCATTTGGTAATGGGTCAAAATGACCATTTCTATATTGAAAACAATGAAAACTAACCATGTTTTGAAAACAAATAATGTTTAGCCGTTTTGGCATAACAAAAGGCATTCATATCCTTCTAAAGATATTTGTTTGATATTTGGTATATATATATCTCTTTCACTTATATCTCTCTATATCCTCTTACTCTCTATTTCAAACTTTTAAAAACTCGAATGTATTTTTGGTTTTAGGATATGCAATGTTGGTATTGAATTATAGATCCCAGAAAAGAGGATTAATTTGATATATTATACATACAAAATGGATTGGAAACGAAAAAATTATGTGAATTCAAAGTTTTTTCGAGAAAAAAATAACTGTTTTAATAAGTGAGTATATGGAGCAGGTAACTCGATATCCAGTTATGTAACTGGATATCGAGTTATCGCTAGTTTGACACTAAAAGCTGAAAACTCGATATCCAAATATGTAACTGGATATCGAGTAACCATAACTGGACATTAAGTTATGTAACTGGATACAGTTATTGGATATCCAATTACATTTAACTCGATATATAACTGAAAATAATATCTTAAGCACAAGCACAACTCAACAAAACAGCTCGATGAAAACAAACATTACTCGATATCGAGTTATATAACTCGATATCGAGCTATATTAACTCGATATTGAGTTATGTGATGAAAATTCTTGTCATCTTCCTCATTCGCCCCAACCACCATTAACGATGGAGTTGAAAAAACTTAAATTGTCTAAACTATAAAAATTATTCAAATCTAACAACAAATCCTAACCCAAGCAACTATAAACTAACTAAATCAACAAAAATATAAAATTAACATAATAAGATTTTTTGCCAATCGATTCAGTCGCCGTAGGTACCATTTTTGCATGTCGCCGGAATAAGATTTTTTTGCCCAAGTTTTGAATGTCAAGTTATGAAATTGGTAAATGTGCGTGTGTGACTTGAAAAGAGATACTAGGTTAAGGGGCATTTGAGAATATTTCACACGACAAAATGGTTAAAAAATATGTATTTGAAAAAAATGGCTAAAAAATATTTTGGTTTGATGAGAATGGCCAAAAAATCGACCCACTGTTTATAAAATCCTTCTTCTGCTGTAAAAAAAAAACCTCTACTTAAATCCAAAATCCAGTCCAAATGCAATCACCTAGGCTCCACTTGGATTGATGAATTTGGAGCTAAATATTTTAATTCTATAATAATAAATATATTGAGGTTGGTTGGATAAAATATTTCTACAGTGTATTTCAAATCCTTATAAACTATTTTTGAGTCAATTTTTAGTATTTCAAAATCATCATAGATGGAGTCATTTGAAATCATTCCCACAAATCATATTACCAAATCCAAATCCTCTCATCCAAATGTAATATTAGGGAACATAAGTGCAGTAAGCAGCGTTCACAGACATATAGCAACCAAATAAGTTTAACTGACAAAAAAAGTGTGGTCCTTTAGGTTTAATTGCAATTTTGGTCCTCTGGGTATAAGGGGTGACATGTTTAGTCTTATATTATTTTTGTGTTGCATCTTTGGTCCGCAAGTATAAAAGGGTGAAATATATGAGTTTGCGAGTATTCTATGTTGCAATTTGGTCCTGTAAATACAAAGGGTTAAATATTTGGTCCTGCAGGTATTCTCCGTAGCAATTTGCTTGCGTAAGTATAAATGGTGAAATGTTTGGTCATGTAAGAATTTTATGTAGCAATTTCTATTGCATATTTTTTTATTTTTTTTGCGCAATTTTGATTCATGAGTTCTAATATTGTTTAATTTTGGTCCCAAAAGGTGAAATATTGAAGTATCCATTAGAGACTAAAATTGCACAAAAATAGAACTGTTTTTAGGACCAAACTTGCACAAAAGTCCAAATTTATGGGACCGAAATTATCTCATGATTCTTATATGATCAAATATGATATATCTTTAGATTTATAAGACCAAAATCGCCAGCAATCCATACTTATGGATGGAAATTACTACATAAGATATTTACAAGACCAAATATTCACTCCCTACGTACTAAGACCAAAACTGCAATTAAGCATGTGCATTTTCTCAATTTCAAATTAATGACATAGGAGATCTGATTTGAGGTCATTGGCGAATTCAATGCCCTTAGGATAAGCGATCTTTAAAACATGGCAACCCTCTTCAATCGTATTAACAAATGAACTTAAAGAAAAGTTCTTCCGCCATGCACATTAACAACTTAGCAAAAACTTGTATGAGACGGTTTATGGAAATAGTTCATGAAACGGATTCAATATGTATGTAGGATTCCAATCGAAACCCAAATTCTCAAACCCATAAACTAAAGCCATGATCTTTGTGTTTTGTAAGATCCGTTTCATGAACTTAAATCCATAAGACGGTCTCATATAAGACTAGCTCTAACAACTATATAACATTACGGGGCTCGACAATCCGATTTTCACGGATCAATTTGATTTCATGGATTCATTTGACGAAGAGTTGGCTGCGGTTCTTGGACACGACTTGGATACAACCTGTTTCTCCCGAAAAAACTCATCACCTTCCTCAACTCTTATTAACATTCCAAGCACAACCTCAATCTCCTCCTTGTGCACTAATTTCCCCATCACTGATCAAACTCGACAAGGTCTCTCACGAGCCACCACCCAAACTGCAAAAGCCCAACAACTACTCCACCTTCTCGACAATCCAGGGATTGTCAAATCCTGACCGTCCATCTTCGACTCCGATCATTCTCAATTTCGCAACGCAAATTCTCTGAAAATCCTCAACAGCGATCCCCAGCCGGCCTTGAATCCCGACGAAGAGGTGCTGTTTGTTTCAAATTATGAAATCTCATGATCGGACACTCAAGATCAATCATTAAAACGGGCTCAAAGCACGAAGAAAGGTGTTGGAGCTCGTGTAAGGCCGCCATCACAAACATATGATCACATCATTGCGGAGAAAGCGGCGTGAGCAGCTCAGCCAGCGTTTTGTCGCTCTTTCGACTATCGTTCCGGGCCTTAAGAAGGTATATTAGTTCTTCTTCATCTTATAATTTTTCTTCTCAAGTATTTTCCTTTAAAAAAACCAAGATGCATGGTTTTTTTTTCTTTCAAAATGGTATTTAATTTCCTATTACACCATACATATGATTCTTATAAAAGTTATCGTACTAAATTTTGAAACATAAATCATGTTCCTATTCATATGTTGTAATGGATAGAAAGTGGAAAAAGAATATGGAATGAAACATGAAATTTCAATCCTAAATTATTGGTTTTTGATTAATATGACATGTAGTTTCCGTACACATGACAATCATCGTTACTGTGAAATATGAGATGAAATACTCTTTTAAACAGAAGATCACATCTGTAGAAAACCCCACGTTTACTTGCCCCATATGTTGGTGCACGCTATTTATTAAATAAGTCGGGATTGAAAAAAAAAAAGCTAGCTACTATGTATAACAGCGGACTTAGGCCAAATACATGTAAAACAGCCCAGGCCTAGGCCGCCCGATGAAAAGCTTAGCCCGGCCTAGCCTATTTTCTCCCTTAAGTCGCGTAAAAATTAGAAACATGTCCGAACAAAAGTAGTTTACAAGTATTTGAACGTCACTTCATTATTTGAAGCCTTATGTTCTTCGAGAACTATTGACATGGACAAATTGTTTTGCGATTTATTTACAGACGGATAAAACTTCCGTTTTAGGGGATGCGATAAAGTACTTGAAATATCTCCAGGAGAGAGTGAAGATTTTAGAGGAACAAGCAACAAAGAAGACCATGGAATCCGTTGTGCTTGTCAAGAAATCACAGGCCTCGATGGAAGATGACGACTACCCTGAAGAGAAAAGCCCAAGCTCCGACGAGCAGCCATTGCCGGAAATTGAAGCCAGAATCTGCAACACCCAAATCCTTATCAGAGTTCACTGTGAGAATCAAAAGGGACTTCTGGCCAATTTGATTGACAAAGTGGAGAAACTTAACCTCACTATTGTCAACACTAATGTCGCCTCGTTTGGAAGCTTGGCCCTTGACATTACCATTATTACAGAGGTAATATATTCTCCTAATACATATTCATAGTTACAAAAGTACCCTAAGCTTTGGGGTAACTACAAACAATGGTGTAGCCAGCCAAGAAAGTGGGTGAGTCGGCTCACGAAATGGGGTGAGTCGGATGAAAAATTTAAAAAATAAAATCATATAAGTTATAATTATAATTTTTATTTAATTTTTAAATTCTTAATGAAATATGAGAGAGAGAGAGAGAGAGAGAGAGAGAGAGTAGGTCCAAAAAGAGTTTCAAAATTTATAGGAATCCTCATGATTTTTGATTTCGTCTTATATTTTTACTCCAACTGTTAGTTGGACCGGCAAAATTTGCTGACTTAATATTTTACAATTTCATTATATTACTCAACTTTTCTATATATTAGTAATAACCCACCGAACTTTTCATCTTACATTTTACAATTACATCCATCAATTTTTCTAAATAAGATAAATAGCCAAAGAAGCGGCTATTTTATTATTTAGTAAAATTGAGGGATATAATTTTAAAATAACTAATGGTATCACCAAATTCTTCAAATCGGTTGTGTTAAAATAGAAAATAGAATCAAATCTCAAGTCGTTTATATAATTTCAAAACTTCTCTGAGTTTTTTTTTTAAGTAACCAATCCTCAGGGGTTGTGCTTAGTCCTATTCATTAATTCAGTAAGTTAAATTCTTTAGATTGAAACGTTTATTTTGTTTTTCATTGTAGATGGAGAAAGAATTCAACTTGACGGTGAATGAAGTGGTGAAAAGACTTCGTGCAACTCTCCAGGATACTCTGTAAACGGAAATGATCTCTTCTATATATATATATATTATATATATCCAACAAGAAGATAATCGAAGAAGTTGATCTACAAGTAATATGGCAACATATAGTAGTGTGATTATTTTTTTTTTTAATTAATTTTGTATTCATAGCGTACATGGAACTGAAGGTAGCGTTCCATATGTTGAGCATGTTAACCACTCTATAACTGTTTGTAATTTGTTGTTAATAACCATCTCAGTTTGTATAATTGTATCTATACGTATGTAGGCTATGAAGCGCTAATGCGGGTATGGGATATGGGTACAAAAATATGTTATTTTAAAAATTTTAAGGATACAGGTACGATATATATATATATATACATATAAAATTATATATATATATATTTTAAATATAGACATATTTCCACAAAAAACAGAGAGGAAATTGTGGGAAATACCCACTTAGGATAGGACAAAGAGTCTTCTGGCATTTGTGAAATAAAAAACTAAGTTTTCTACCCATTTTTTAGGTTCTTTTACCCAAATACCCTTATATTTTAAATGTCAAAGTAAGTGGGGCCCTATCTCTTTATTTTTTCTCTCTCTACTCCCTTTTTGGAGTTTTTAAAAAATCTGATTTTTTGGTAAATATTTTCGAAAGCCTTCAACAGTTTTCATTTTTTAATCCACTTTTCATATTGTTGAACAATTGTTTTGAGACTTTTAAATAAATTACCATATTTTAAATAATGGCAAATGTTTAAAAAAAGTGTATTTTTTTTAATTTTCATATTTAAAATAAATTATAGATTTTTTTTCCGATTCTTTTTTATTTTTAAAATAAATTATAGATTTTAATATTTAGATTTTAAAATGATTTTGTGGATTTTTGACATTTTTAATAAATTGCAAATATTTTTAAATTTTATTGAAACAATTTTCAAAAATAATAGACAATTTTTTAGAAAATGTACATATACATAAATTAGGCACGATATATTTCGTGCCTCGATTAAAATTAGGCACGATATATATTTCGTCTCCTCGATTAAAATTAGACACGATATATTTCGCGCCTCGATTAAAATTAGGCACGATATATATTTCGTTCCTCGATTAAAATTAGGCACGATATATTTTGTGCCTCACTTAAAATTCGTCACGATATATTTCGTGGCCTCGATTAAAATTAGGCATGATATATATTTTGTGCCTCGATTAAAATTAGGCACGATATATATTTCGTGCCTCGATTAAAATTAGACACGATATATTTCGTGCCTCGTTAAAATTATACACGATATATCGTGCATTTTTTATGTATATGTACATGGGGTTGTACGATATGGGCGCGACGATATGGGCATACGATTTTATACATTGGTGTGTGTATTTGGGGGAAGTGTACACGATTTTCAAGGAATGCATTAATTACATCGCTTTCAAAATTCAAAATCTTCAAATAAAGGAGGGGCATTTTTGTCAAACTGGGTAGAAAAGAGTTTTCTTATGTCTATGGGTAGAAAAGAATGCCCACTATCCATAATGGGTACTTAAAAAATTCCCCCAAAAACAAATCTAGACATACTAAATACAATTACAAATAATAATATTTCAAGCATAAAAAACTAAAATTTCATAAATACTCAAATATGAAATGTGATAACTCATATAGACATGCACATATAATACATATTTAAAATACAATATTATATATATGTATCCATGGAGTATCCCTGAGTATCGAAAAGTATTTATCCGATTCGTATCCGATACCGGTACTACATCCTCACAGAAGTGTCCGTATTTCCTAGGATGTAGGTAAAGCTACGAATTTACCATTTTCGTTGATTCGGCTTTTTTGGGGTTCAGTTTTGACAAATTAAAGAAATCCTCTATTGTTTGACCAATTGAGTATGTGATATTTGTAGTGGGTCCATTTAAAAATGTTAAATGGGCTGGCCCTAACGGTTTCAGACCTGCCTAGCGAGCTTTGGATAAAACGGATTTTGGGTTAAATGGGTTATTATCTAACAGGCTGGCATGTTGTTATCCTAGCCCTAACCCTATTGGGCTAAAGGGTAAAGGGCCACTATCGCCACTACAAGCCAAAAAATTTAAAATTTTATATTTAAATATAATTTTAAATTATAACATGTATCACATTAACATTCAAACTAAATATACGAGAACAAAATAATCGATTATAATAAAAATCACACATAATTTGTACTTGCATTTACACATACAATATCTTAAAGTTCAAACACTTAAATTTATAAATAAAATCATACAAATAAGACATAAGTATACTACTAAGTAACTACTAATCAAGTATTATCCTCAATCAACTTTGATCTTTTATTTGACAAAGTATTATGATTTTCCATTTTTTCCTCATCTAAAATGTATTAAACAAGAAAAATTAGTTGTTAGTAAGAAGTTTATCTTTATGTATATATTATTGAAATCAAATTATAAAAGAAAAGTTATAAAGGTAACACGTAACGAGTTGTAGAATTAAAATTAGTAAATAAAAAATTAAAGGCTCTTGAAATATATATACACACACCATATGAACTTAAATCATCATATGAATTTGAAATGCAAATATTACTAGTAAGAGATAATATAAAATCGATAGAATATTAAAATCGATAGAATATGGGTTAAGGGGCTAGCCAGTTAATGTACAAGCTAGCCCTAACAGGCCTTAGGCTAAACGGTCCGAGCCAAAAAGACTCGTATTTAAATGAGCCAAAATAATTTGGCCATAATTCTCTTATCTCTAGTTTAAACGGTTCGGGGTGGCGGGCTCCAACCCTTTTAATATCTCTAGTCCCATTGATGTAATATATAGTTGAAAATTGATTATAAATGTAAGATTTGAGAATATATGATTGGGATTAGAAAATGAGAAGTTAAATTTTTTAAAAAATTCTAATGATATTAAGTGAAACAAACATGATTTATATATCTCAAATAGTAAAAGCTAGATGGAAAAAAAACTCAATGAGATGAAAAACGATACAAGACCTAAATCTTTTAGAATTGTTGGGGGATTCATGCAAATTCTTTCGACCATTGTTGAAGAGGCCAAGAAGTTACATTATTTACAACTCTAATTAGTTTCACAACACGAATGAAACTATGAACACATCATTTACAACTTTAATTAAAAAATGAGTTAGTCTCTGTTATACCGTTTAACGGATCTAGATCCGTTAGACGGGTCAAACTATCCTAACCATTTCGGTACCCAGATCTGCCAGCGAATAAAAAAAAACAGAAACAAGCCCGTCCAGACATTCTCGCGATTTGGAGCCCTAATCTCAGCTCCTTCCTCCTTCGACACAACCACCGCGCCGCGAGCCACATCCCCCGTAAAAACAACCACAACGGCGGCGAAAAACAACACGAAAGAGGCATAAAAAACACCACATTACGGCGCATCAACTGGTACGCACCTACAATATGTGATATTTCCCCCTTCCGCCATCTCTGCAAATTCACACCACCACCTCCGTCGACCATCACCTCCGTTGCACAACCATCAATCTATGTGTCCGCGTCGAGCCTAATACGTATTAGTTTGTGTCTACATTCCAGCTAATTAGTAGTTAAATCTACATTGGACAAAAAGCTTAAGAAGGTGAGACAATAGATGCTGGAGACTACTTGAAGAATGACAGAGGTGAATGTCGTGTATTTTTAATTTGATTATTTTAAAAAGTATTAGACGTCGCATTCGAATGTATTAGTTGTATTAAAAAATGTATTAGACGTGTTAGACTTTACAGCTGGGTTGAAAGCCTCTTGTTTTATAATTAAAAAGCTTAAATTTGTGTATTAGTATTTAGATCATTGCATTTCAATGTATTAAGCGTATTAGAAAAATATATCGACTTTACACCTTCATGTAAGTCTCTGTTTTATAATTAAAAGGCTTAAATTTGGTCATAAGTATTACACATTGCATTCTAATGTATTACATGTATCAAATAAATGTATCGACTTTACTTAAATGCTTAAGGTTCGTGTAAGTCTCTGTTTTATTCTTAAATGGCTTAAATTTGTGCATAAGTATTACACATTACATTCTAATGTATTACATGTATCAAATAAATGTATCGACATTTTACTGAGGTTCGTGTAAAGTCTCCATTTTATTATTAAATGGATTAAATTTGTGGATAAGAAATAAATCTAATGTATGTTATTTCTTAGTTGTTCCTAACTTATATTACTTTTAGGTGTAATAACACTGTTGATTCGTTGTTGATGATCATGAAGAAGGGAATAATGACACGGCACCAGGGGGGACAACATTATTCCAACAGAGGCTGCTGAAGGTAAAAAGTCTGATATAACAACTAATACATTGCAATATAACACCTAATACATTTCTGTGTAACAACTAATACATTGCAGTGTAACAACTAATACATTCCTTACCTAATGATTATTTTCTTCTATTAATTATAATGTAAGACTTAATTGGTTGTCTTATTGGTATGAAGAGGAATATTGTTGAAGAAATATATACATCGGTGACGCAATCATGCTCGATGACTTGGATTTAGTATTCGTAAAACAACTACGAGATGCAATGATGTTGGTGTTGTGACGGAAAAATATTTTGTATGTTCTGTGAGGGATCTACAAGATTCCGAAACAACATTGAGAAGAAAAAGAAAAAAAATTATATTACGACAACAGGGTGTAGGGCATCATCGAGGACAAAATTAAACAGTGATGGTGTTTATGAAATTGTTGACCATAGTATGTTGCACAACCACGAACTCACTAGAAAAGAGTGCGATCGTTTGCATCGTTCGAAAGGGTGATTACCATTGAAAAGGCTAATATAATTGGGGAGATGATTTCTTCAGAATGAGAGCCACCGAATCTTTCCGATACATGGCGCAAGATGCAGGAGGTGAAGAATGCATTGGTCATACAATGAAGGACCCTTGAATTTTGTGAATCGTTTCAAAATGAATGCAATTGAGGCAAGAGATGCGACGCACAAACGCCGATTGACATGTTGTATCAACAAGATCTTTCAAGATCAAGACTTCTTTTTCATAGTTAAATTAGATGATATGGGAAGATTGTGTAATCTATTTTGGAGGGACTCATTAATGAAGGAGGATTACAAGATATACGGTGATGTTGTTGTATTTGATACGACATATCGAACAAATCGGTATAATTTGATTTGTTCCCCTTTGTTGGGATTAATAATCATTGGAAGAACGTGATGTTTGTTTGGTTGTGCCTTCATAGCGGATGAAAAAATGAATCATTCGATTGACTTTTTGAAGTTTTTAAAAATCAATGGAAGGTCAATGCCCTATATCAATCTTCACAGATCAAGATCTAGCAATTGGAAATTTAATTGAAAAGGTAAAAAATACAGTACAATTTGCATTTCAGTTAATGTGTAATACTTTTCTTTGTTAATGGTAATACATTCCAATGTCGTGTAATACTTTTCAATGTAATGTGCAATCGAATCAGCGTGCTCTGTCTTAAAATCGCGCCTTTGGACTTGATTTATATTCAAAAATACACTTTTCTATTTATATGTAATACTTTTCTTTCTTAATACTAATACATTCATTTGTTATATATAATACTTTTAATCTTTTTTTTTTTTTTTTTGGTGTAGGTTTTCCCAGAACGCGGCATAGGTTATGCTTATAAAGCACCTCTACCAAAATGTTGTAAGCTTGATTCGGGAGGTTGAAAGGCGACAAATGCTTCAATGACGCATTTACCAAGCGTTTATCGGGGTGCACAATCGAGCTGCATTCAGGATGCTGGCATAAAATGATTACAAGAAATGGGTTAGAAAGCCATCCATGGTTTAAGAGGTTATTCGATTTAAGAGATAAGTAGTGTACAACATTTAACAAAGACTTTTTCTCTTTGGAATATTGTCGTCACAAACAAGTGAAAGTACAAAGTATGCCATTGGATTTAATGCGAAGAAAACAACCAGTTTGACTCGACTTTTATGGAATTTTCAAGGAAACAATTAAACGTTGGAGGAGCAAATGAAGCAAAGGATGAATTTCGGTGTTCAAGGGCGGCTCCTACATCTCAGATTGCCATTGATCGGACTATTGAAGCATGCTTCGAGGTATACACATTGAAACTTTTTAAAGAATTTGAAGATGAATTTTTAAAGTCAATTTCCACTTCTTGTACAATGTTACATTTTGAGAGCGACATTATGTTTTATCTTGTATCGAATGATGATGGAGTTGGTTCACATAGTGACATTTTGTACGCAACTAAATTGATAAGTTGCTCTTGCAAGAGATTTGGGAATGTGGTTTCTTGTGTTGTCATTCATTACGGTTCCTTCATGTGAATTCGGTGATCGAAATACAAAATTGTTATATCAAAAGAAGGTGGACAAAGTTTGCAAAAAGGACTTATGGGATAGATTAGATAGAGGAATTGGGTGAGTAATGTGCCTAAGGATTGCATCCTCAAGCGTCATGAAATGGCGCACAAGTATTATAATGGGTATTGAAATGCCAAGAAAATGAGGAAGTAAGAAGAATCCTTGAAGATGGTTATAACCAGGGATTCTATGGGAATTGATGAATTGATGGTCGCTACAATGAATTCTGATTGAAACTAAGATTTCTAGTTCTTCTACTAGTATCTTAGATCCTACTCGTTCGATTACAAAAGGCGTAAAACAAAGAGCGAAAGGGCATTTTGAAAAAAACAAGAAAAGAAGAGTGTTGACAAATCAAACACAAATACATCAAGGGAGTTCGGGTCCAAAACTCCTAATCCTAGATTGTTTTAGAATGTTTGATTATTTGTACTCAAATATGTTATTGTTCAGTAGAGACTTTTTAACATATCTCAGTTTTATTTTTTGGGGATTATTTGTTACTGAACACTGTAATACTTGATCAGGGGACTAATATTTTTCAATGTATCTGCTGATACATTTGTTATTTGTGTGTGATACGTTTTAACATATCTCATTTTTATTGTTCAGGGATTATTTGTTATTGAACACTGTAATACTTGATCAGGGGACTAATACATTGTAACGTATCTCACGATACATTTGTTATTTGTGTGTGATACTTTTTAACTTGTCTCGTTTATTGTTCAGAATTATTTGTTATTGAACAACGTAATACTTTGATCAGGGGACTAATACTTTTCAATGTATCTGCTGATACATTTGTTATTTGTGTGTGATACGTTTTAAGATATCTCATTTTTATTGTTCATGGATTATTTGTTATTGAACACTGTAATACTTGATCAGGGGACTAATACATTGTAACGTATCTGCTGATACATTTGTTATTTGTGTGTGATACTTTTTAACTTATGTCTTGTTTATTATTTAGGAATTATTTGTTATTGAACACTGTAATATACTTTGATCAGGGGACTAATACATTGTAATGTATTTGCTGATACATTTCTTATTTGTGTGTGATACTTTTTAACATATCTCATGTTTATGTACTGGGATTGTTTATTCATTTGATTTAATGCATCGTAAAACACATATCGAACTCATAATACTTGCAATCGCTTGTAAAATGACCCTCAAGAAGAAGTCCGCATAAAAACATTACTCGTTTATGTTAATACTTTTATGTTTCACATCTAATACTTTTCTTTTCAACAACTAATACATTTATACGGAAAATAGTTTTTTTTAAGACAAACACATGAAAAAACATACATATATTTTCAAGTTTCAATACTAATTCCTTAGGTGTACTTCTAATAATCCCTTGTACCAACCATCTTTTCATACATTTACACGAAACTCGCTAAAAGCGGTCTTAATACTTTTTACATTACATGATAATATATTTACACATAACTACTAATACTTGCCTAAAATATTCAAATTGTTTTTTTATAACATTCAAAAATCCAGCCATAACATAATCCCCCTGTACCAACCATTCTCTACATCACAAACACCCAACATTCTTTTAACACCCGTACATCATAAAAACATTATGTTAACAAAAAATATCATTGTTAAACTAATAAAATTGATTCTAGGTTCAATAAAATCTTACTTGTTTACTCCATCCCACTCACAAAATCAAGAACATTTTCCTCAAGTTGAACTCGTTTCTCATTCAACGGGTTCAACAATTCTAGAATAGAAAGATGCCCTTAAATCACACATCGTACATTGCGCTACAAAAAAACACGAAAAAGAAAGGCATGAAAAAAAAATTCATACGGAAGGGATGAATACAAGCAATATTTGTTTTAGCAAGAATCATACCGTTTCAAATCGGCTTTGAGTAGACTTAGCCGATAAAATTTTCCATGTGGTGCATTAAAAATACACCACAGTCCACGTTGTTCGCGCGAGGGCTTGAAGGGAACATTTTCCAGGGAAAACACTCAACCTCCTGGACTTTTGGATGTCTTAGTTCTTTCGCGATTCAAAAAATTATTTTTCTTTGGATCAAGTGAAAAAAACCATAATAACATTAACTAGTTGTGTAACAACTAGTACTTTAAAATATACTAGCTAATACATTGCGAGTGTAAAAACTAATACATTTCAAAGTGTAACAACTAATACTTACCACAACAATCTCAAGTTTCTTGTACTTTTCGACAACCGCCTCGTGGTGGACCAAATTGTCTAGATATTGGACCTTTCCATCAACAAAATTAAACACAATACCCACAAAATGGGCTTTGAAGCAAATTGGGAAGAAAATCTACATTTTCAACAAAAATAATTATATTTAGCTAATACATTTAAGTTTAACAACTAATACCTTATAGAATAACAATTAATGTACAATATAGATGCTAATACATTGAATTAAAAATGATTTCTTACCAAGTCAAAGCCGCTCAAATTCATCACATTTCTCGCTCTCATCCAGTCGCATCCAACAATCTCTCAAACTTTCTCCCCAATCTCGCAGGGGATTTCTTCACCATGTTTCCTATGTAAACGTTGAAAATAAAACACAATGTTAAACATGCCATTACTTAATGTAGAGCATGACAATACATCAAATAAAACAACAATGTTTGCTTACAGAATGCTGAGAATAGAAATAAAAGTATTTCTTCCTCTTTGCATCCACAATTCTTCTATTGAGGAGCAATGCCCATGTATCAATTATGCTGACGTGGATCAGACTTTCATCGTTCAACGCGGCGCATATCGGCCAAATGACACGTAAAAAACCCGCCATGTGCAAAAATTGGTTCATCTCGATTGAAAAAATAACTTATATAAGTTAATAATGAAAAAGAATATTATTCAAATACCATAATCAGAACTGGTAGTTGAAAACATTACTTACTCTTTCTTTCCTTTATGATTGAAGAAACAATAATCAACCATATCCTTTTACTTTCTTGACAACACAACACCAGTAAAATTCTTGCTTTGTGATTTTTCATAAATGAACACCTGAAAGCTTTCTTCTCACGGATGGGCCACCGTTTACTGTTTCCACAAAATAAATGGTAAAGTATTAGTATCACAACTAATACATTATAGTGTAACAGCTAATACATTACAGAGCACCAACTAATACCTAACAGAGTAAAAACTAAATACAGTTCAATGCAACAACCAACTAATACATTATAGTGTAACAACTAATACATTACAGTGCACCAACTAATACCTAACAGAGTAAAAACTAAATACAGTTCAATGCAACAACCAACTAATACCTAATAGAATAACAACTAATACATTATAGTGTAAAGTATTATGACCAAAACTAATACATTATAGTGTAAAAGCTAATACATTACAGTGCACCTACTAATACCTAACAGAATAAAAACTAATACAGTTCAATGCAACAACTAATACTTAATAGAATAACAACTAATACCTAACAGAGTAAAAACTAATACAGTACAGTGCAACAACTAATACCTAATAGAATAACAACTAATACCTAACAGAGTAAACACTAATACAGTACAGTATAACTACTAATACCTGATTTAGCAACAACTGAATCCTTCTCATTCTTCTCCTCCTAATCATCCTTCTCAAGATATGCAACACAATCATCAATGGCATCTTGATTCACATGAATTTCTTCCTTTTTATCCTCCAAATCTTCCTTGTCATCCTCATCATCCTCCCCCCGTTCCTTCACATCCTCAGCCTCTTCCTTATCATGTTCCTTCTCATCCTCTACCTCTTCCTTCTCCTCAGGTATTACATCGTCATGCGCAGCAGCAGGGACATCTTTATTCACCCCAGGTATAACACCCTCTTCCGGGGTCAGAATCTCAAAGTGCGGCATGGAAGGGTCAATGAATCTCTTCATTTTTCAAATTTTCTGACAACTTCGTCAACATATTCATGCAGCTTTGCACTTGAAAAAATCTGTTGAGTCTCGTGATAACTCAACAATTTGGAGACAATGAAGTCTCTTTTTTAGCGAATTGTTCCTGCATCTTCCTAACCCTTTCCATGTGCGCGTGAAATATGACATTCATGTCCCTCCTAAGCAACATGAATAACTCGCTCATTTCCTGAAAAACAAAACATCAAAAATTATTAGAAAACTACTAATACTTTTAAAGTAAATAATAATATATATAACAACATTTATCTTACATCCTTCATCAATTTGTGGATCTCCTCATCCACCATCTCACCCTTGGGCAGCTTGTACTTGATCAATTCAATCAACTCACAGTCCTCGCTCTCATCATCATTCTCATGTTCCTCTGTCTGCCCTTTCTTTCCGTCCTGCCCAACTTTTACTCGCTCTTCTTCCTCACAAATATTTCCCTCGCCAACAGTCTTCTTCCCACTCTGCCCTTTCCTGTGAGACACGGATATGTGTCTGTCAGGAACTCTCCCTGTCCGAATTCACCGGCTGCAACTTCTTCCGCAACCCTTTTCTTAATTCTGTCTGTGTTCCAATGCTGTATCAATGGTAGGGTTGTGGGTTCCGCACGACCTTGCCATTTCAACCGATGAAAATACAAGATCTGAAGAACTAAAATGCAGCCGCTCACATTCTTAACACTCCCTGATTTATACTTATTAACAGCAACACACAGCCTATTAAGCACATGTGTGCACCAATCCAACTGTTTTATATTTTCCACCTCAACAACTGAACGTAAAACACCGAAGTCCCCATTCATGTTGGCACTTGGTGTTAAGAATGAAGATAATGAAAATAAAATAAAAAAACGCTTAAAGTCATCACCACCGTCCACCATACTCTCCATAATAGACCTAAAAGACTTCAAACTAACTTCATCCTTAAACTTATACCTAGCGTTCCAATCAGTCATTAGAGCTAAACTTTCATTATTTCTTAAAACGTCACACCCTTCGCCGTTCGGAAGGAAAACTCACAAATATCCTCCGCGTCACAACAAAACTCCTATTTTGATCAATCCTAAGAAGTGGCTTGTACCATTGAAATTGTTAATTCACCACCTCAGAATTTTTGTTGGGATTGCATTCACCCCGCACAAGAGACCTCCAAAACCAATGGCTTCCAAGTCTCTCTTTGAGGATCAAGTAAGCTTGATACGACTTCACACAGACACCTCGTGGTCTACATTGTGTGACAAAATCATCGCAAAAATATGGAAAAAAAAAAGTTAGTGCTTATACTTTAAATTACACACTAAAAAAGTTAAAAGAGTATAGTACATATTATCTCTTTTTCTTTTCAAAGCAACATATTTCTTTTTCAGCTGCTTCTTGGGTGGAATATATTCCTCACTTGAGGAGGATGGGTCCTCGTATGGAACAAGAGCTAGTGGAGGGATATCATCCTTTTTTGACCTCTTCACCGGTCTCTTCATACGCACCATTTTGTTACTGCAAACACCAACAACATATAACACCACAGAAATCAAAAACTAGCACTATTCAGACTATTCAGAGTAATCAATACATTTCAGTGTAATGCCTAATACTATTAAGAGAAAGTAATACATTTAAAAGAAACCAGAACAGTAGCACATAAGCAGGACACTATGGTTTTGGACTAATACATTACAGTGTAACAACTAATACAATTGAGAGTAACAACTAACAAAAAACCACCAATAATATACACTTTAGTACATGCCATAAAAAAGAGAGAAATCATTACTAACACTTTACATAATAAACACAAATACTATTCAAACTAACTACTAATACATTTAAAAGAAAACCGCAAAAAGAAAGACATAAATAGGACACTATGGTTTTGGACTAATACATTTCAGTGTAACAACTAATACAATTGAGAGTAACAACTAATACAAAAAACCACCAATAATATACACTTTACTACATGCCATAAAAAGAGAGAAATCATTACTAACACTTTACATAATAAACACAAATACTATTCAAACTAACTACTAATACATATAAAAGAAAAAAAAGTAACAACAACACATAAGCGGGACACTATGGTATTGGACTAATACTTTTCAAAGATGTAGCAACTAATACATTTGACAAGAACAAGTAATAAAAATACAAAAAAACCACCAATAATATACACTTTACTACATGCCATAAAAAGAGAGAAATCATTACTAACACTTTACATAAACAAGAATACTATTCAAACAAACTACTAATACATTTAAAAGAAAACAAAAACAAAGAACAAAACAAATAGGGGACTATGGTTTTGCACTAATACTTTTCAAAGTTGTAACAACTAATACAATTGAGAATAACAAGTAATACAAAAAAAAAAACCTCCAACATAAAAAACAGGCAAAACCTTGACAAAGAAGAAAACATATACAAAGATTGCTAATACTTTACATGATAAAAACTAATACAATATGAACTAACTACTAATACATTTAAGAAAATGTTTGTATAACTTAAATGTTCAAAAAGAACAAAAACACATAAACAAACAGAAAATAACAAAAACCTACCAAAAACCAGAAAATAGGGTTTGGAATTCAAAATATCAAACAAATCAACACAAAACTTTAAACCATATGGACGAAACTACCGTTTTCAAAGTTAAACCTCGCATGAATCAAACATTACCTTATTTGATGAACATTTAACGATATATGTTGTTTTCACACAAACACGAACTTCGAAAACCGCGAAGGAAATATGGTCTTCTGTCAAACTCGAACGAAAATGAACGAAAATGCTACAAGATTTCGAAAACTTCACGACCAATGCCACCAACGAACGCACTCTTTCTCCGATTCGAACGAACGAACTCTGTAAGAGTTTTTTGCAATGTTGAGAAGTGAGAAGTTGAGAAATGAGAAGTCACTAAGAAGTCACGTTCACGTATCCAAGTAAATGACGATTCATGATTTGCCCGCTGAAATTGAAAAGCCACGTTCAAATCACAAAATTGCCACTACGCGAACGTAAATTACAAAAATGCCACTATCGGGCGAAATGACAAAAATACCACTGCTGGTCGCGGATCCGGGTCAGATCCGTCTAACGGTTCAGACCCGTTAGACTGTCTGACATGAGTTTTTGTGTTAAAAAATAGTTCAAAAATCCATCCAAATTCATTTTCCATTCTTTCTTGTAATGTATATATATCGACTAACATTATAAATGCCTATTGTATTTGTAGCTTTTGAAAGCGATTTTGGTGCAATGCGGTTTTGCTCCACCCTCGAAGAGAACTCTCCACATGAGCTTCACCAACAAGCTACAACACAACCAGTTAAAAAGGGGTTGGGACTTCTTCGACGTGCCCTCTCCGACACTTAAGTCGAATATGCTCAAGAGAAATATGTGATAACAGCTTGTTGAATAAAAATCGTGATTAAAAATAAAACATACCTAAAAGGTGATATATTTATAGGTAAACAATGATTAGAGTTTCCGTAAATTTGGATTCTATTATGGAAATTTAGGGCCTTGTATGGATGTATTTCCAAGTTCGAGTTTCTTTCAGATTTTATTGATTTTTGTGTGAGAATTGAGAATATATATTGTTGTCTCAATTTCTTTTGGAGTATATGTTTGGAAATGAAATATATTTGGTTATAGTTTTTAAATATAGTTTTACATAGATTTGCATTAATCTAGTTAAAAGTTGCTTGTAATGGGTTTTGAAGTGTGTTTTCACATAGATTTGTGTGATTATTGTGAAAAATTGTTTAGTTGTGTTTTCAAAAGAATATTTAAAAATGAAATATGAAAATGACTCAATTTCCATTGAGAATTTCCCTAAACAAACATAAACCCATTTTTGAGAATAGTTGGAAAATAGAAAATGGATTTTGAAAATAGGTCGGTCAAATTAGGGGTGGCAATTCGAGTCGTGTTCGGGTTTGTGGGTCGTGTTGAGACATGATAATTACACAACTTTGCCCAACCCGAACACAACTCTGTTTAATTATTCGGGTCCGATGGGTCAACCCGAACACGACTGCTTAATACACGGGTAACCCGAACACGACCGAAATGACCCGTATATTTTTTAACCTTGAATAAATTTTTTATTTATATTGATAAAATGAGAATTTTTGGTTATTTATATATAAAATATTAAAAAATATTAAAAATAATACTTGAATTTTCTTAATTAAACGGGTTAAATGGGTTTAGTGGGTTATTTCAGGTCAACCCAAATCGACCCATTTATTATTTGGGTTAAATGGGTCCGACACGATTATGACCCGAATAATAAATGGGTCAACCCTAACCCGCTTATATCGTGTTAGGTTCAGGTCGTGTTTTTGCTCGTGTGTCGAGATTGCTACCCCTAAGTCAAATATTAATACTTAGGTCGGGATAACAATTTCCGAATAGCGCTCTAACTTCTTCCAATTTGGGATTATTCATTACCCAATTTCAACCTTGACCTCTTATTAACTCCCCTTAAGTTTTATTCTTTTATTAATATACACGAGCTCTTCAACCCGAGTTACTCAAAATCAACTCATTTTGTGGTGTTCACTATTGTTTTAATTCTTTGTCAGGCCATCAACTCAGTCTGACCCAAGACCCAACCAAAACAGTTCGGGCTAGAAGGCTGGGCTATTTAAGCCCTCATTAATTTTAATGATCAAAGAATGATAACTAACATTAGAACCTGCATAAGTCCAAGTTATAAATGAACATTAGCAGAGCCGTATCTAGAGATTTGGAGGCCTTAAGCAAACTTTAGGAGGGACCTAGTATAATGCATCATTAATCCTCTTTTTAACTTTTTACCTTTTTGAGTTGCAAAATCATTCATCAAAGTTTTATAATCAAGCATTTCTAGGATTTCATCTCAATAGATAATATGCCTAATCTATTCAATCTATTATATAGCTAGCATATATATTTGATCTGAAATTGATTTAATCAATTTTATTTTTGAAAAAATCCTTCGACAGTAGGAACCATCACAAATATGGTCAGTAATATCCTATAAATAATGCATGAATTTGGAAAATTATATAATCTTATGGTATAGTTTAATACATCCATTGAAATATTAATTTCTTTTGTTAGTACTTCTTTCAATAATTTTAATTTTGAAAACAAACCATGATCATCAATGCAAGTTCACCGAAAATAAGGTTGTTTTAATGTTAATAAAATGAAATCATTTTGAAGGTAAAGAACAACTTAATTGGATTTTGTGTCAAATATTAATTTTGTATTTTCAATTTCAATGCAAAATACATACAAACATATATTATATATACAACACTAAGTTAATTACTACTATTAAATTCACTTATTTAGTTGGGGGCCTTATATGCCGCAGCCGCCTCAATGGCTTAAAGGCTCCCACGGCTCTAGACATTAGCATCTAGCTCAAATTATTTTTCTCCCAATTTTTCACAAATTCTCCTGTAATTTCGCAATTTTAGATGCCCTGAACTTAGTAATATTAAAGGTACCTTTTAGAATTTTCCGTTGTCCCATGAAATCAAATGAAAATTCAAAATAAAACAAAATTATATAGGAAGTTATGACATTAACCATATAATAATAAAATAAAACCAAGACCTAGCTAATTAACTAATTAGAATAATAAACTTAGAATTAAATATAAAAGAGCAAACCAAATTTTATGATAATAAACTTGGAGGTAATAGGCTGAAAAATAGATTACAGATATAAAGATATTAAAAAAATTTTATGTGTTTTCTTAAAAATATGTTGCTAGCAGGCGTAGGACATATCCAACTAATTGGGCCTCGCTAGCGTTAATTAATTGAGTAATTGACAGACTTACCCAATTTTTGGGAAAAAAGATAGCACTTTATGCTTCCAGTCTTCTTTTTTGGTTAATTTTAGCCTCTTGCATCTTTTTGGTTATTTTTATGCTTTTTCGATTTTCTTTTTGGTTTTCAGTGTTATTTTATGTTGTTCCGTATCTGTTCGATGTAGTATACATTGTTTCTTGGTTGTTTCTATGTTATTTCAATATTTCCATTATCACGCCCAAATTTACATACCCAATAAAATATAATAGCATCCAATAAGGAGCAACCCCAAATATTCAAACTTAGGCTCAACAAGAGCTATTATCTAAGTACCAAAAACTAAAAATATAAATACAGCGGAAGTTTATAAATCATAACATACAATTATAGTAGAGTTGTAACTCACCTAACTATTACAAGATAAAATAGTCATATTGTTAAAGTGCCGACGGATAAGCCATTCAAGCGGAAACTGCTATGTAGAATCAACTCTGAGCTAGAAGTCTCGTGTCAGTCTCTTCAATCTCAAAACATTTGGTTTCTGAAAAGTTTTTATAGAAATCGTGGGGTGAGCTAAACGAGCTCAATGGGTTAGGGTAGAAGAATGCAATATTTGTTTAATGAAATATGAAGTTTTCTTTGAAAAAAGTACTTAGTGTGTCTAAAATATTTATGTATGCTTGATAATGATGCACATAAGAATTATTTGCCGTAATGATCAAGAACATATTGCAATTCAAATAATGAGATATTAATGTTTGATTCTATCAGTGATGCAATGCACATTGGACAACAATTATTTAAGTACGGTGAATAATTTACTTTTCAAACGGTCAATAGATATCCCAATCTTTTTAAAACAAATATAGTGGATATCTCATTTTAAAAGCAAAGTATAAACAGTTAGTCAATTAGTTCGCCAAATTGACCCAAAATAAGAAACGTAGGATCGGTGTTGATCGGACACCGACCCGTCCGCTCTCCTTGTTGCTTCCGATAATATTTGGCCGAAGCCCTGTCACCATATCCCTCCCACTCAGGCTTGCGTCTCTTTGGCCGGGCTTTTGCCCCAGATCGTCATATTCATGAATATACCATTCTACGACCCAAGTTCGCCGCCGTCCGGCCCGATCCGAAAATGGGATTAGGCATATGGGTAGTCAAACAAGGACCACTGCATAACTGTTCGATCCATTGTCTAACCAACCCACACCGCAATAGACTCAAACAAATCAATATTTTTGTCAAAATGACATTTAGTTGCTCAAAAGTCGATCAGTCAAGCGCCGATTAATAGTTAGAATGCAAACAAAATGCAATTTGAACCCATGAATGACATAATTTATGTTTTCACTAATAAACTAATTATCTTGGTGAACTTTGTGAAAATGGTGTATATCATGAAATTGCAATGTCATGAAATTTATGAAAGTACAAACAAACCTAATTCCACTACAAGAAATCGGCTCAACAACAAATGATATATAATGCATTTGTGTATTACAATAATCATCCGTTGTAGTAGATGGTGTTGTAAAAAAATCCGCTCAACGACAACAATTACAATCCGTTGTCGTTAATAAGAAGACAACGATTAGAATCCGTTGTCCTTTAATCTTGAAAGACAACAAATGGGACAACGGCCTGGTATTTGTTTTTGGATTTATGAGATACAACAATGGATTGGACAACGGTTAATATCCGTTGTGGTTATGAATTATCACTTGATTCTACAAGGCTTTAAAACCGTTGTACTTTGTAGGTATTTCAACAAAGATCAAACCGTTGTGGTTTTGAAGTAATTGCAACAATTTAACAAGCCATAAAAACCGTTGTAATTTTAGACCATGGCTAATTTATATTTGGTGTCTAATTATTTTTTCAATTGTGGTAATATAATTTTTGATTTCATATATGCAAAAAACAAACACAATACAAGAAAACAACATATAACTAACTAAAACAAAACATGACATTCAAGTGATTGTATCTAGTACATGTCTCGCAAAAAGTTTAACAAAACAAATATATCGGAAATATATCTAAAAATTGTTTAACAAAACGTCTAACATGTGTTCTCAAAATTACACTAATTCTTTCATGGAGGGCAGTGCAAAGCACTCAATATCATGCCCGCAAATAATAAGTATATACATCAATTTACATAATTTAAGTTCATGCCTCCAAATAAGAAGTATATACATCAATTTACATTAAAATCGATTCACTCAATTCTGAGAATGTGCATTCTTTATAACTATGAAAATTTGCATATAACTATGAACAAAATACCTATTCACTCATGTATATGGTCTTGGACGATTCTCGCCCACTCCGATCGCACTTCATCAATTTGAACTTGAGAATACTTCACATTTGAGAACTATGAGAAAAAACATAGGTATTATAATTGGCTCCAATTATTAAATATTTGCAAAAAAACATGAGAACGCCAAATTGTAATATAATTTACCATTGATCGCAAAGAAGCCATATCGTAGTTGAATCTTCTACGATTTGCCTCATGTACCTCATCACAAAATAACCGCATTGGAATTCATCGGAGTTGAATAGGAGCCTATGTTTGAAACAATTTTAAATGACATGAGTAGCAAGCTAAATTTATAAATTCACAAATACCAAACCAAAACACAACAACAAAGATATAGCACTTGAATGAAAAAATCAACAAACCAGCTTATCCCTATTCCTCAATTAATCCTTATTCAAAACATATTCTCAACAAAAAAAAATTGCAAATCGGTCCACACCCAATTTAGAGATCATATGGTATAAACATACAATATCACATTCTCGGATTCACCATGACATGAAGAAGGCGAAGAGTCAACAACATGCTTGCATTTATTGCGGAGGGATAATATTACCCATCACTTTGTTCCTGGATTCACCACGACAATATCCGGACCATTTTGTCTCAAAAATTCCCACGCACTTTTTAAACCAAGATTTTAGAAAGTGGATACCAAAGCTAACAAAGACAAAATGAAATCTCAACGGTATATAATGTCATAACGGGCAAAGAGGTAAAATATACCAATTGCACAAAGTCGAATAAAGCCGAGAGCACAATGACATACTACCGAGAAGCATTATTGTAGAAAATGTAGCATATTTGTTGATACAATTCAAAAGGCATAAGTGTTATTTGTAATTTCAACTCGGCCACAACATTTTTCTCATTTATAATTGAGAATATAAAAACAGACATAATTAAATGCAAACATCTTCGTTTTACTTCACATTTGCTAGGAATTTCTTCACTTGCGGTGTACAAGAAATTGCTTAGAAAAGCTAAGGAAGAAAATGTTGTGATGGAATACACTAATTTCTATGATTACTATTTTGTTCCAAGTGAAGAATGCAACAAAGAAGATAACACTACTAATTTCAAAATACCTCTTTAAGTATGTCCCAAATAGGTAGCTTCTTCACATTCTTGTGGATTTCCGTATTGAACATTCGTATGACCATAAATTCACAAGTTCATTCATTATTGTCGCAATAGGTATGAATTAAGACATAAAACTAAATCAAAGAGAAGAAAAATGAAATCATACAAATCCACAATTTGTTTCCAAAGTGGGTTGTGCATCCGACGAAAAAGAGGATCCAACAAATAAACAACCCCCTTGTGAGGGTTAATAACCGTCAAAATCCAATGTTCACTACATAATACACACAGAGTTAGTGAAGAGAAATAATCAAGTTATTAAAGTATGCAACTCGAAGGTGATACCAAAATAAATACTTACCCTACATTACATCGCTAACACAAGTTGGTTAGGCCGAGTACCATTATCTCTATTTGCTAAAGACGTGCCCTCCGTTCCATCTCTTTGTCAAGAAAACCTTTATCGTTTCTTGTTGATGGTACATGCCCTATATTCAATGGATCCACGAATCTGTACTTATCAAGCTTGTTTTCCCGCACTATTTTCTTGTATAAGTGCCTATCAATCATTTGAAAAATAATATTGATTAGTACAAAACTAAATGCATAATATATAAATTTTAAAACCATACAATTCTTACCATATGTAGACAGAGATACACGTGTAGGAAATTGGCTTTAACTGACAGAAGGGAATGATGTCTTCCAAGTTGACATAAAGTGTACGATCATGGCCAAAGACATCATAATCTAAGCTTAAGACTACATTTCCTATATCTTCAAGAGCAAGCTTAACATAGCAATACAACACATATAATGTTTTTGGCATACTCGATTAATCCAAAGTAGGCTTTGTTGCTTTATCCACACCTTTCTTCATTGTCGACTTCTAAAAATTGCATTATGACATATGTAAGATTCTTTATACCAAAATGTGGGGAAGTTCATTATTTAAATTGAAAAATACAATAATTATATTCATTACCCGATCTTTCAATTTTATTAAGTGTGTAGGCAAGCAACATGAGATCCTACGGCCTCCCTATGCTTTGACATTCTCCGGGATTGGCAAAACAGAATTTTCATCCACCGCTTCATCAATAGACACTCGCATGCGATTATTGGGCAATTGATTTCCATGGAGAATTTGATTGGGTCCATCAACCTTTATAATGATGCCAAATGCAACTACATTGGTGCTCGATTCTAATGTCAATGCTACCAATTTACCCTGAAAAGCATCAAATTTGTCGAGAAACTTTATGTCATCATCACCATCTGTTTCTTCATCACGTGAGGGACTCTCGTTTTCATCACGGGACTCTCTTTTTTATCATGTGAGAGATTCTCCTTTTCATCACGGGACTCTCTTTTTCATCATGTGAGGGACTCTCAAGATGGTCATATTTCACCGAACAACTTCCCTTCTCCTCATGTATACCAAATGCACCCGCATTCTTGTAAATTGCTTCTTCTAGTCTCTTGATACGTGCATCTAGTTCGAATTTTTCTTCCTTGTCTCTACTAACTCATTTTGTTGTTCAATGTAGAGTTTTTTATCAATACTTGTACTCCTCTCGCATACATGGAAGAACATAGATGGAGTAACATGACCTCCAACTCCCCTCACACGCCCGTGTGTTTGATTCAAGAGCCTTGCAAAGAATGCCGTCATTCCATCCTTCAACAATCAACTTACCTCCTTCCTTTGTTGAATATAATCATCCTATAATGCACAAACATGTCAAACAACTTACAATGATTATTGAAATAAAGAAATCATAATCGTAATATTTTCTCACAATCTTTGCAACGGCCGATTTCAATTGTTCGCCTTCATGCTTGCCATCTTTAGTGCATCGACCACTTATCCAAAGAATAGCTCGATTGATTTCGTCATCATCACATAATTGGTCGGCCTATATGTTAAATAATCTCCATTTAATAATCAATCTGTGTCATAAATTAAGAAAATTCAATATAAGTTACTTACAATTTCTTCAGCATGACGTGCATATCCTTTGCGAGATAGTCGATGGGGAAAAACATTAAGTTTTCTCCTCTCTTGTTGTTTCTTTCTTTGTTTCTAAGAGAATAAAATTCTAAGTACACAAGTTAATGATACGCACAATGATGGCACAAGTTGCAAGTCCTAGTTGTCGGGTTTGATCTCGTCTTTCTACATACAAAATGGCATAATTATTTATGTATAATTTCTATCTTATGGAAATACAGATTAATTTAATATTAAAGTCTTATGATTACCCCTAATTTTATTATACCCTAGTTTGTTATTATTTTATTTTATTTTATTTACGTGTTAACCAAATTTCTATAATATTATTACAATTAATAATAATCTGTTTATACCTTACTAATCACCAATTTCTAAGAATTATCAATTAGTTCTTTACCCTTTGAAGGAGTAAGAAGAATTCAAATGCACAAGTGCAACTTTTAGCTAATTAGGCTTTAGAACAAAATTGATGCAATCCCAAAATTTATAAAAGCATTATTACTTGAAATTAAGTTGTGACCTTTTACAGTGCAGTCTCATTAAGGTTAATTTACAAAGTTTTGCATTTGATTCAAAGGTTTTAAAAAATTATGAATTAGTCCTTCATTAAGGAATTATATAATTTAATATATTTTAATCTATACCATTGAAGAATTAATACTTAAAATTTAGAAGATATTCACTTTATCCATTTAATAATAACATTGTAAAAAAAAACTTTTTTTTTTTCGTTTTCACCTCTTTCTTTTTTTATTATTTTTTTTTGTTCAGATATTTCTTTTATTCATCACACAACATAAGAGAAAATACACATATTTCAAATAAAGGAGAGGAGAGAACAGATTCAAGCAGGTGCATAAAAGAAAACTTAATAGTCCTTTATTTTCTTCTAAAATTCCTAGTAATAAATTTACCTACTATAACTAGATTCATTTGAAGTCAGAATGATAAGATTGACAAAATAAGAATGATAGCAATTTAAGTTAAACCCTTTTCAAGAAGGATTTGCCCACTTTGTTTTTGTGTCTGAAATTGGATCAAAAAGCAAGAGATGAAACCCCTCACAAGGCGGTCAGTGTGGTGGCAGAGCGGTCGGTAGACAATCTTGAGCAGGAGAATTTGTGCGTGTATGTGTGTATCAGTTTGCTGAAATGTGATAAGGATCAGACTTTTGAGTGTATTGTTTGATAAATGGTTTTATCATGATTTTGATTATTTTATTTTTATACCAAAACAATGTTTTTAAAGGTTGTCCAAATACTCCTAAATGATTTAAAATGGTTTTAATATTTTCCGGAGTATTTCCTCAAGTTTATTTTCGACCATATTGGACAACACATTTAAGGATTTTATGTCAATGGGTTTTTACATTGAAACTATGTTTCTAAATGTTGTCCTAATACTCCCGATCGGTCTAAAATGTTTTCACTATTTTCGGAGTATTTCTTGAAGTTTATTTTCGATATAAAATTGGACAACACTTTGGTTTTGAGGTCAACCGGTCGCCGTATAGGGCAACCCGTACCTGAAAGTTGAGGAAAACAGAAAACTTCATGTTTGCAGAAAATGGTCAGGGCAACCGGTCGCCCTATAGGGCAACCGGTGCCGTCGTCGGCGGTCGACCTTTGGGCGGCCGTGCACTGGAGCAAAAATTGAAACTAACGTTTTCTTTCTTCCAAACCCATGAGGGGACCGGTTGAGGCATAGGTCGACCGGTCGAGGTAGACGTCGACCGGTCGCCCTGTGTAAATGTGTATTCTCTTTTTCAAACGTCTATTTGTGTGCGACGATCGGTCGCCTTGAGTTTGACAAAAATGTAACCGTTCACAGCGTGCAGACATCTTTTCCTTAAATTGTGGGATTGATTTCTAACACTCTTTTCTTCAATTGTCTTGCAATTTTTACGTAATTCATGTCCCCAAGAGGAGCCTATGCTTGATCAATCATCTTCTATAAATAGAGGAAGAATTGAAGCAACACAACAAGAGAGAAAACTACAACACAACAAGATACACTCAAGAATACACTTGTTCTTACATTGTCTTATTTCTTGTTGTAATTTGCCTAGCTATTCACTTTCACATCCTTGAGGTCTAGGCTATTCTTGATTACACTTGCACTCAATTGTATAATTCATTATCGAGTTGTAATCTTGAATTTTTGGGTTATCATTCAACACAAGATATCCTTGTGAGTGTTCTTGTGGTAACAACACACTTGGATGATCTAGGTGATAGGTGCAAGAAGATTGTGGTGATCTTATTGAGGTGTTGAAGAGTGTGGTGCTCTTCAAGGGTGAAGATTGTGGTAATCTTCACAAGGTGCCGTTGGAGATTGTGGTAATCTTCAAGTGAGATTGTGGTAATCTCAAAGGTGGTGTTGAAGAAGAGTGTGGTGCTCTTCAAGGTGTTGGTGTAAGATTTTGTTGTAATAATTTTGTTAATTATTAATAAAATCTTTTTCTCTTTCGAAATCCATCCCTGGATATCTTTGGGGTGGTAGAGGATTAGGCCCTAAAGGTGGGTTGAACCTCTTTAAATCGTCGTGTGTTGTTTACATTCCGCACCTTTGTTATTATCTTTGAGCATTCGGTTGGAAAAAGAGGGCGAAATCGAAAGATGGAGATAATCTATTCACCCCTCTAGATTATCGTAGCCGCTTGACTTACAAGTGGTATCAAAGCAAACTCTTTGGCAAGCTCGTTTCACATCGCGAGTGAAGAGAAACGATCGTCGGCTCTGAACGAAGCTCAACTTTCCGGCACCTCCACCACCAAGCCACCTCGGTTTGATTCCAAAAATTTTATATTTTGGAAAGAAAGAATGGAATGCTACTTACTAGGTTGCGGGTTCGACATTTGGAACACCGTCATTAATGGAGAATCCATTCCGATGAAAGATACACCACACACCTCAAAAGGCTTCAAAAGCTCAATGATGAAGAGAAGAAAATCATCTCTTTAAATGGTAAAGCTCTTAATATTTTACTTTGTTAACTTACCACTTTGGAATTTGATCATGTTGTAGGTATTCAATCGGCACATGAAGTATGGCAAAATTAGAAGCCATCTATGAAGTATATGCAAATGAAAGGAGCAACTCAAAAGCATCTACTTCACAAATGGATACAACATCAAATCCAACAACATGGGATAAGCCTTCTACAACCTCCCATGATCAACTAGTTGAACAATGCCTCATGGGCATCGAAAGAAGAAAACGAGGTAAGTTCTAAACCTCTACTTCTTATGACCATGAATTGCAAAATGAATATAGTGATTTACAAAATGATTATGATGAGCTACAAGATGAATTCCAAAACTTACTTGGTAAATACAAAAATTTGAAAAAGGAATTCATTGTTTTGAAAAATGATAAGGATAGTTTATTTACTTCCTATGAATCACTATCATGTGCTCACACCACCACTCTTGACAAGGTTAGAAACCTTGAGAAAAAATAGTACTCTTGTTGAGGATATAAATTGCTTGAAAAATGATTTATCTAAATCCAACTTGAGTACCGATAGAATGACCAATATTATTGATTGTTGTGATAATTCGAAACTAGAACTTGATCATAAGCCTAAGGGTGTCAATCACATGAAAAAGAATCAAGTCTCTAAGCACGTTGGTCATTATGCTCCTAGAATTATTACATGCTTTTATTGCGGTAAAAAGGTCATACGGTAAATACTTGTCGGGCTAGAAATAGCTCTAATTATTGTTGGAGACCTAAAAGTCTCAAGACTAATCCCAAAGGACCCAAACACATAAGGGTACCACGAAACAATGTCATATTAGGTACCCGGCGAAATAATGATCAAAGAAAATTTATACCGCCAAGAAGACATCAAATGACCGTTTCATTTGATCAAAGAAGGAGAAACTATTTTCGACAAAGCCAATTTCCAAGAAGAGGATATAATCAAAAATGGGAAGAACACAATCCTTGGAAATGGCAAAGACATCATCAACAAGATAATTTTCAAAGAAGAAGAGATTTTCAACAATGGGAAGGCAACAAACCTTGGAAATAGAGTAATCAAAGAAGTCATCATCAACAAAGTGACTTCTCAAAGGGAAGATATCATCAACAATGGGAACGACACAACCCATTGAAATGGTGTAATTGGTAACCCGTATCTCCCTAGTTAAATATGCATTTTATTTTGTTATTATGCATGCTCTTATTTGTGTATTAAGTGCAAAATGAGTTTTCAAGTATTTATTTTTTTAAGATCTTCAATATACATTTGTGCTTTTAAATTTTTTTTGAAAAAGAAGACCTTATATGATGTTTTTAAAACTCTTGTGCACTTTTGTAGACTAAAGTGTGTTATCATCTCTTATGGATTTTTATGGCATGAGCTTACTTGTGATATCTTTTAGCCTACACGATTATCATTATGATTTATGCTAGATTTGTTTTAAGAATTGTGTAGGATCTACATATTTTCACATATGGCCATTTACGTCATTATTTGTCAAGAAAGGCATTAATTATCGAGGTACGTTTACTTGTGTTTTACTTACTCTTATAGACTCGATATATGTTTTGCCATGTGCCTATGTGCTTGTTTTTCATAGTATTTCATACAAGTGCCATTAAGAGGATTTTTTGAAAGGCACTATTCGATATTTGATTGCACATATTTGCTTTTGTCTACTCTTGTTCAAATACTTCCTTTAAATGAGGTCTCAACTATATGCTATCGGATTTTCAAATTTCAAAAAGAGACCTTTTGTACCTTTCTTGATTTATTAGACTCTTGATGATCTTCTAAATGCATAGTATGTGTTTTTGCTTCATGGTCTATATAATGTCTATTTCTACTATGCTCTTATGCAAGATATTTTGTGATTGATGATTGAGGCATATTTTTACACTTGGGCTATTTTTTTCTTGCTTATATAAGCGATACCGGTAATGAGCTTGTTTAGTTGTGTAGATGAGAAATGAAGTACTCCAAATATTGTTACCTCAAAATATTTGGATGTAAATGTTCTATTATGAACACCTTAGATCAATTGGATGCCCTATGATGATAGTAATGAAGAAGACAAAAAGGGTATTAGGAACAAACTCGATGACCAAGGCAACATTGGTCGAACTAAGGCGAGGTTAGTAGCTCGAAGGTATTTTCAAGAAGAAGGGCAAGATTGTTTACTTGTGCATATTTATGAGAATATTTTTGGTACTACTAATGAATATTTGTGCAAGATATTTTTCCAAGTTGATGCAAGGTGTACTTGAAATGAGCATGATGGGGAGCTCAATTTCTTGCTTGGACTTCAAATCATTCAATGCCAAGTAGATGGTTACATTTCAAAAGAACTCTTGAAGGAGTTAGGCATTGAAGAAGGAAGAATCATCTCAACCTCTATGGCTACCAATGAAGAGATTGACAAAGGTTGAGAAGGCATGTCGGTTGACAAACAAATTCGAGGTATGTTTTCTTGTATTATTTCTATAGACTCGACATTCCATATGCCTTATGTCTATATGCTCGACTTCAAAAATTATCCCAACGAATCTCATTAAAGTGTCGTTAAAAGAAATTTTCAAATATTTGAAAGGCACTTCTTCTTATGACTTGTTGTATCCAAAGCTTTAAAATGTTCTTATTTTTTGGGATAACAAGTCCGGTGAAAATTATTCAAAATATAGTTCGTCATAATCGAACTAAACATATTGAGATTCGAAAAACTTTCTAAGGGATTGCGTTTTTAACAAAAACTTGAGATGTGTTTAATTAGTCTCAAGGATAACTCGCGGACATTTGTTCATTTCGCCGAGTATTTTATCTCATTTCGAGCTTGATTATGACATAATGCATATTGAATGAAGCTTACGTTTGCATTTTACACGTTTTTTAAAACTTAGCGAAAAATCGGATTTTTGGTTGAAAATTCGGATTTTTGGAAAAACTGACAGACACGTTGGTTTGAAGGGTTGAGGGCAACCGCCGCCAACGCCGTCGGCCGTCGCCCTCAACGCCGACCGGCCCCTCAACCACGACGGTCGCCCTAAGCAAAATATTGGATAAAAATGGTTTGTCTTGAGATTCGCAACTCTAACATATTTTGGCCATTTTTCGTCCCCCTTCGCAAATTTCACACACAATTCACTTCAAATGAGTTTTGATGCATGAATTATATATTTTGGGGACTACCTAGCTCGGTTATCATCATCATTGCTCGTCTTTACCGATCAAATGGTAAGAATTCTATTTCCTTAATCTCAATTGGGTTGAACCCCGAGAACTTGGCATATATGTACTATCTTGATGAAATTAGTATATGTTTGTGATGAGCTTATTGATTGTTGATGAATGATATTTATTAAATTGCATTTGGTGATGAAAAACTTGGCTTGAATTCATTTACAAGGGCTATATATATTCTTTTCAACTTTTGACGCCCGCCAAGTGTTCGATAAAACGTTTCAATGAAAAATTCATCACCTACATGATTCTCTCGATTTCAAAAGTCTTATACATTTATGGAGATCATGTTTTGCTTATCAAATGAGTTTTCATAAGCTTCTTCAAGTCATATGATTCAACTTTTCCCTCCTATTTGGTTTATAAGCTTCAATATTCAAATAGCTCGGTACATCGGTTTAGTTGCGCACTTTGATATAAATATATGATGTATTTATCGTGCTAACATTCTTTTTCATGATTCCAAAGGGGAGAAACAGGTTATAAGCTCTTTAGCTCAAAGAAGCTAAGATAAGCTTAACAAAAAGAAGCTACAAGCTATGGCTTCATAAAGCCATAAGTTGTGGATCATATTTAGTCCACTTGGTGCATTATGGTTATATATGAATCATGGTCCATTGGTTGTAGTATGGACTTATATATGTTTCTAATGATGTCTCTTTGACAGGGGGAGCTTTTAAGTTATTGATACTTAAGCTCAATATCGAAAAGCTAATATTTTAGCTTATGTTTTAGTTGCTTCTATATAACTCTTGTTGTGCATGTTGATAGGGGAGCATTTTCTATATGTGTTTGAATATCTCTACTCCCATCCTTGTGTTTTTATTGCATGGAATGTTGTCGCTCACAATGATTCTCTTTAACCTAGGTAAAATTGTTTTGTTTTCAAAATCGACCTCGTTAAAATTGTTTTGGTTTGTAATCATCAAAAAGGGGAGATTGTTTGATAAATGGTTTTATCATGATTTTTATGATTTTGTTTTTATACCAAAACAATGTTTTTAAAGGTTGTCCAAATACTCCTAAATGATTTAAAATGGTTTTAATATTTTCCGGAGTATTTCCTCAAGTTTATTTTCGACCATATTGGACAACACATTTAAGGATTTTATGTCAATGGGTTTTTACATTGAAACTATGTTTCTAAATGTTGTCCTAATACTCCCGATCGGTCTAAAATGTTTTCACTATTTTTGGAGTATTTCTTGAAGTTTATTTTCGATATAAAATTGGACAACACTTTGGTTTTGAGGTCAACCGGTCGCCGTATAGGGCAACCCGTACCTGAAAGTTGAGGAAAACAGACAACTTCATGTTTGAAAATGGTCGGGCAACCATCGCCCCTATAGGACAACGGTGCCGTCGACCTGGTCGACCCTTTGGGCGGCCGTGCACTGGGAGCAAAAATTGAAACAGAACGTTTTCTTTCTTCCAAACCCATGAGGGGACCGGTTGAGGCATAGGTCGACCGGTCGAGGTAGGCGTCGACCGACGGTCGCCTGTGTAAATGTGTATTCTCTTTTTCAAACGTCTATTTGTGTGCGACGGCCGCCCTGAGTTTGACAACAAAAAAATGTAACCGTTGCGGCAGCAGACATCTTTTCCTTAAATTGTGGGATTGATTTCTAACAGACTCTTTTCTTCAATTGTCTTGCAATTTTTTACGTAATTCATGTCCCCAAGAGGAGCCTATGCTTTATCAATCATCTTCTATAAATAGAGGAAGAATTGAAGCAACACAACAAGAGAGAAAACTACAACACAACAAGATACACTCAAGAATACACTTGTTCTTACATTGTCTTATTTCTTGTTGTAATTTGCCTAGCTATTCACTTTCACATCCTCGAGGTCTAGGCTATTCTTGATTACACTTGCACTCAATTGTATAATTCATTATCGAGTTGTAATCTTGAATTTTTTGGTTATCATTCAACACAAGATATCCTTGTGAGTGTTGTGGTAAGAACACACTTGGATGATCTAGGTGATAGGGTGCAAGAAGATTGTGGTGATCATCTTATTGAGGTGTTGAAGAGTGTGGTGCTCTTCAAGGGTGAAGATTGTGGTAATCTTCAAGTGAGATTGTGGTAATCTCAAAGGTGGTGTTGAAGAAGAGTGTAGTGCTCTTCAAGGTGTTGGTGTAAGATTTTGTTGTAATAATTTTGGTAATTATTAATAAAATCTTTTTCTCTTTCGAAATCCATCCGGATATACTAGGTGGTAGAGGATTAGGCCCTAGGTGGGTTGCACCTCTTTAAATCGTCGTGTGTTGTTTACATTCCGCACCTTTGTTATTATCTTTGAGCATTCGGTTGGAAAAAGAGGGCGAAATCGAAAAGATGGAGATAATCTATTCACCCCCTCTAGATTATCGTAGCCGCTTGACTTACATGTATTTTAAAGGAGCTCGAACGGTCCGGATCGAACTAGGTGATCCGCAGGTTTTTGGCTTTGTCATGGGTTGGATTACTTCTTTGAAAATTTGATGGGCTATATTTGTGCGGATCCAAGTAATGATTTTGGATGTAAAAAAATGAGGAAATTACACAAAATGCCCTCATTTTTCAAAAAAGACAAAAATGTCACCCTATTCCAAATATACCCGATCTTTTTTTTCTCCCAAAATTACCCGCCCAAGTTTAGCCGCTATCCGTTTCTACCCTCTACTTTCGTTTCATCACCTCCTTCTCCGCTGTGAATTTGCGTTTAATAACATGGATGTGAACTTCATGTTTGAAACTCTGCATCGATTGCCTTCAAATCGCCCTCCACCTCAAACGTCTCGCCCGTTGGAGCTCCGAAACGATCATCTTTCTTTGCAGATGACATCGATGAGTTTTTGATTCAATGAATTCGAAAACCCTAACCTAATTGAAATCGAGGGGAGAAATAATGGGAAACAGAAAAATTGAATAATTGAGATTTGAGACTAGTTTTCTTGGCTTTTAGGATTCCGAAGTGAGGACGAAAATCTCCTTCAGCGATTTTGACTCCTGGTTTTCTTTTTTTTTTTTTGTGTGTGTGTTGAATGCAAATTTGAATGATTTGTTGATTTTGTGTTGCTGATGCATGATTTTTCTGTGTTCTTTTATTATTTTGTGGTTTGAAGTTTTCGTTTGTTTCGATGTTGTTTCAAAGTTGTTTCTTTTATGTTTCTTTTGTTCTAATTTATGTATTTTTCATTTATTTTGTTTTTTTATTGTTTTTGATTTGTTGTTATCTATCTGACTGTGTATATTTTTTTATTTCTTTTGTAGTGAATGTGGGATTTTTTTGTTGCTTGTTATGCCAAGCACCTTATTGTTGGGAAGGCTATGGACGTCGAAGCATTGGAGACAGAGAATGAACAAGCAAGGGTCATCCGCTTCACAATCATGTTAAGTTGAAGCGCAAAATGGTGATGGCGATGACAACGACATTGAGATTCTACCTCCACTTCCTAATGATTTTAGAGAATTGTTGTTATGTAAATCTTAATGATATGTAATCGGTTGAAACATGTAAGAAACATAAATGAAACATGTAAGAAACAATTGTGAAACATGTGGTCATGTGATAAAAGTTTGTAGTAATTTGCTTTTAAATTTAGATAAATATAGTGTAGTTTTTCCCCATATACTCTCTTGACTTTTTTTTTTTTTTGTCATCCTTGTAATTGTTGATCTTTGCTTCATTCCGATGTCGCATGTCTAATCTGAACTAAAGATCTCACGTACTCTAGCAAAGTTATTCTTGGTAAGTCTTTCCCCCTTCTGATTGATGCATTCAATAATTCTACGATGTTGGAAGTCAATACAAAGTATTTTTTGGTGCGACGACATCGAGTCGTGTCCATTTCTCGTGAGCCGATGATGGACAAGTAAGCTCAAATTTTCTGAATTGAATTTGTTGTTCTAAGATTCCCCTTAGTGTCTTGAATGTCTTTGTCCATTGGAATGAGTATTCTGTTATCTCAAAGTTCCTATACTGTTTTCTCCCATTGTCCATTGTGGTATACTACGGTGGGATTTGCTCCATTCAATGTGTGTTTCAATGAATAGTTGGCTAAGTGAAACATAAAAGAAACATAAATGAAACATGAATGAAACAATGTTCATGTACGCGTCGAAGCAAAGTAACGAAACAATTGTGAAACATAAAAAAACATATGTGAAACAAGAAAGAAACATATGTGAAACAATCACGTAATGTACTGCATTCAGTTTTTTCCAGATTGACACGTTTTATTCTTAGATAATCACGAGAAGCAATGTTTGTAGGATTTTGGATCATAATTCGAACTAAATAAGTATTTTGAAGCTTACAACTTCCAGGTTTTTGGATATGCATGCAAAATTACTGGTTCAATTCAATGTCAATCTCAGTCAATACACATTGAATCCTAAATTTCAATCTGTAAAATCATGAAATATATCTAAATAAGGTATTCTCAGAACAAGATAAACAGATCGCGTTTTTTTACCTGTTTTGGTCTTCTTCTTCCTTGATATTGATCTTGAATTGTGATCTCTATCGAGTTTTTTTCCTTCGATCTGTGTTTCCTCGAACTGTCGCGTTTCTCTCTGTTTTTCGTTAATATTTTGGGATTGTGTTTTTGATCGAGATCTTCTTTGTGATCGACCGTGATTTTTGGAGGGGAAACGCTGCAATTCATCGAAGATCTTTGAAGATTGGGTAGTTTTGTCCAGGAATCTGTTTGAGTTGGGTATATTTGGGAACAATTTGGCCAAATCGGGCATTTTGTGAAACATCCTGCAGGATGGGCATTTTTCTTTGGTATTGGGTCTCCAAAATCGGGTATTTGTGTCCTTTTCCCAAAAAAATACCTTTCGATTGAGCTTAGATATTATGTGCGAAAAACAAAATTCAGCAAGTAATTAAGTATTTGAGTTAACGTAACTATATTTCAATTATATAATACTATTCTAAGTATTCATAATTTTGATTAACCCAACAAACTAAATAATTTCCTATTTTATAATTTCTAAAAACAAAAATCCCGAATATATATATGGAACATAAATAGACCCAAATAATATTCATAAAATATCACCTAAAAATAATTATACCTCAAGTATTTATCATTTTAATGCTTATATAGTTAAATCTAAATATGGGGTCTCACATTCTCCTCCTTAAAAAAATTTGGTCCCCAAATTCCTCCTTAAATAGTTTGAGATAATTCTTAAATCTCAAAATTTTAATGGTAAATTTGTATACCACGATCGATCCACATGGTTAGCTAGTCAATGAGTAAGTAACCTAAATATCCATTTATATACGAAGATCCAAACTAAAAACTCTCGAGTAATAGTAGCTTAATATTATCGAATAAATCATAAAATCTCATATACACCAAGAAGTTCTATTATATTCTACTAGAACATACATAAAAAGTATTTTGTTGCTTATGAGATCAAATATCTTACTATTACTCAACTTCCTACTCAACCATTCATTCCTACGGTGATAATTTTAATCGTAAGGAACATTCTTAGTTCACATCTCTCAAGGTACCAAAACTAATAAACTAATTACTAATAGATAGGCCGTTGTTAAGAGTTTGAAAGTTTCCTATCCATATATTTATCACCTTAAGAATAAATTTCCTATCAACACCTCTTAAGTCAAGGTAACTAAACCCTTAAAGTATTATAACCCAAGTATCGTAGTAAAATTGAATTCCTTAAATATACACCATAATCAAACAAATATAACCCAAGTATATGACTATGCACAATAAGGATTCCTACACCTTATTATAATATTTGTACATCATTTACATAGTCATTTATATACAATCCAAAAATGCCATTCGTGTTTCTTGTTATACCTAAAATAAATATTATTTATGTAGATCGGTGGTTATCTATATCGTCATAATACTTTCACACATTTATTGTGCATATATACTACCTAATCGATTACACACACAAAATTTCAAAGTCATATTCTATTAAGAACTTAACCCAATCGTCTCATCGCAATGTGCTTCATCATTCACCTCACTTATCTTCTCTTTTGCATTTATTTGTTCTTGAGACCCTTTAGTGGTTTGTTGATCGTTGTTTCTTATAGGGCAATCTCTCACCTGATGCCGATCGTTGCCACATCTACGGCATTTTCCCATTTTTTTCCATCATTGTGATATTTCATGACCTTTTCATTACAATAAGAACACATCATCATTGATACCTCTCGGTTTCTTTTCTTTTTCAACATCACCAATCATTTCGTGATTTATCTTCGAACTTTCTTTCCACGCCCCTTTGCTGGTTGGACGATGATGGTTTGAATCTAGCACTTATCTTGTTCTTGCCTTTGATGTTCATTATTGTTTTGATTGAAAGTACCGCGAGGTTTCTTGGTTGGGATGTCAAAAGGACCACATGATTTCTTCTCCTAGTGTATAAGTGTTTGAGTATATCAACTTGTTTCAGAAAGACAACTATGTGCTCTTTTGTTGTTGATTTAATTCTTCCGCTTGTTGCCAGGTGCTTTGTGTCAACTGGCTTTGGCTTTTTGATACAAAATAGAGTTCTCATGGTTTAACTCATCTACAAGGTTTTTCAAATGAAAAATATGATCTCGCATCCTTTGCATTTCCTCACTAGAAGGCGGTGTCAAGTCTAGAATCCCATATAAATCGCCCCTTCCCGAGGCCATTCCTAAACATAAACAATACCTTAGTTAATATATCAATCAAAGTATAAAGAAACTCGATATACATAGATTCATTATATTGGTTAATATTTGAGTGATACCTCAAATCAACACTCGAATACGTAATGATCAAGACCCAAACCTAGACAATATTCCAACATCAAATAATCACTAAACCAATTTAACATTTAAGAAAACTCATCCGCCACTTAGATATATCTCAACTAATCATATTTCTCCTATGAAGTCTCGAACATTGACATGCCAAGCCAACCGTTATAAAACTAGTCATGATAAAAAGGAATACAACTTTCGACAAGAAAAGAAATATGCTACACTCTTTAATTAAGGTTGTGCACAAGAAAAGAGTGAAAGAAAATTAATATCTCAAATAAGAGTTACAACAAAGGTTTCAAAACAACAAGTAACTCGAAGGATGGTACAAAATACAAAGTGAGGTCACCGGAAGTTAGATGCAAATTCAATGAAAAGAACTAACGCAGACAATATGACGATTTTCAAAGATTAGCAAAAGACTCGAATCGAATTGGACTACTTCAAGAGTAGATGTGCTTAAAATAAATTATATTTAGAAGACAAAAATCAAGCGAGCAAACGACCGACAATTGAAGCAAATGTTGATGCCAAAAGTGTTGGAAGTGAAATCATATATTCACTCAAATTCAAGAAAACTATAATCATGAATAAGTAGAAGTGATTACATGATAAATCGGTACCAATAAAAGACAATCTACACAATTAAGTGAAAAGATTCGATGGAGGATCAAGATGTTGCTCCAACAAGAAATATCTCCTAACGAGAGAAAGAGAAGTCAATTGAGATCTTAACAATACAATAGACATTGTCACACCGGAGAGAATTCATAAATTGATAATATTCTTATATATGATAGATATTACGGTGCCTAGAAGAAATTAAAATCATGAATCACTTGATGCGATTAATAAATAGCCACTAAACCCGTTGAGTGACTTGAAATAAAAGATGTAGAGCAAAAGGGCATTTATAGGAAATTAAGAAGGAAGAAAGTGACACTAGATGAAGAAGGAAAATCCAAAAGATTTAGGTACATATAAAGATAAAAAATGAACCACTTAGCCATTAAAGAAACGAAATAAGTTGCAATCTAAAGATGATTCAGTTTCATTATAAATAGTTCATCACGAATGAAAGCCGGACACAAAACATGAGAACATACAAACTCACGGACAAAAATGAAAGTTTGCAAAGCGGCTTAAATGAAACATCTCAAATGATCATTTAGATAGTGAAGTACAAAACAAGCTATGATACGAAGATGATCAAGGTTTGACTTTGATAGTTCTATTTCGAATGAATGCCAAATACAAAACATGTTGAATAGACAAAACCCGATTAAGAACGAAAGTTTACAAAGTAATTTGAATGGGGTTGAATCAAATTGAGTTGGAAACGAAAATAAAAGTTTATGAAGCAATTTTAATGGAGTTGAATCAAATTCGGTTGGCTACTAAGTATGTATACCGCATTTACGAGCTTGTTACATGACACTATAACCTTAGTTTTCGTATAAGTTTCTAATGATCTCCAAACAGTGGTATTGTGTCACACTCTTAAATCAACGAAGTGGTACTATTAAGATCAAATATGTAAAATCATATATTCTTTAGTATAGAAGATGTACTTTTCATGCTCAATAATCCCAAAGATAAACAATACTCGTACTAACCAATCAAACACCGAGATTGCGAGTATCTACTCCTCAAACTACCACAACATAAAACCCAAATTCATCACTCAAGCTCAATTCTTAAGGTCTCACGTAGTAAGTCAACTACAAACCGAAGATCATATACGAGTTAGCTCGGGTGTAGATCTTTTTACACCTAAGCTCGATACCATAATCATCACGCCCAAATTTACATACCCAAGTAAAATATAATAGCATCCAATAAGGAGCAACCCCAAATATTCAAACTTAGGCTCAACAAGAGATATTATCTAAGTACCAAAAACTAAAAAATATAAATACGGTGGAAGTTTATAAATCATAACATACAATTATAGTAAAGTTGTAAGTCACCTAACTATTACAAGATAAAATAGTCATATTGTTAAAGTGCCGATGGATAAGCCATTCAAGCGGAAAGTGCTAAGAGTCAACTACGAGCTAGAAGTCTCGTGTCGTCTCTTCAATCTCAAAACATTCGGTTTCGAAAAGTTTTTATAGAAATCGTGGGGTGAGCTAAACGAGCTCAATGGATTGGGGTAGATGAATGCAATATTTGTTTAATGAATATGAAGTGTTTCTTTGAAAAAAGTACTTAGTGTGTCTAAAATATTTATGTATGCTTGATAATGATGGACATAAGAATTATTTGTCGTAATGATCAAGAACATATTGCGATTCAAATAATGAGATATTAATGTTTGATTCTATCGGTGATGCAATGCACATTGGACAACGATTAGTTAAATACGATGAATAATTTACTTTTCAAGCGGTCAATAGATATCCCGATCTTTTTAAAACAAATAGTGGATATCTCATTTTAAAAGCAAAGTATAAGCGAGTTAGTCAATTAGTTCGCCAAACCAGAAATAAGAAACGTAGGATCGGTGTTGATCGGACACCGACCCTGTCCGTTCTCCTTGTTGCTTCCAATAATATTTGGTAGAAGCCTGTCACCTTATCCCTCCCACTAAAGCAGCGTCGTCTCTTTTGTCAGGCTTGCCGAGAGATCGTCATATTCATGAATATACCGTTCTACGACACAAGTTTTGTCATTTGTCTCCGCTTTGACCGAAAATGGGATTAGGTATATGGGTAGTCAAACAAGGACCACGCATAATCGATCCGATCCATTGTCTAACCTACCACACCGCAATAGACTCAAACGATAATATTTTTGTCAAAATTTCATTTAGTTTCTCAAAGGCTAATGTCAAGCGATTTACAATAGTTAGAACGCAAAACAAAATGCAATTTGAAACCATGAATGATATAATTTATGTTTTCACTAATAAACTAATTATCTTGGTGAACTTTGTGAAAATGGTGTATATCATGAAATTGCAATGTCATGAAATTTATGAAAGTACAAACAAACCTAATTCTCTTTAAAAAACTGAAATTTTGCCCACCTTTGACTCAAATATTGTTGTAATGATACGCACAATGATGGCACAGGTTGCAAGTCCTAGTTGTCGGGTTCGATCTCGTCTTCTACACAAAATGACATAATTATTTATGTATGTTTTATATCTTATGGAAATACAGATTAATTTAATATTAAAGTCTTATGATTACCCCTCGTTTTATTATACCCTAATTTGTTATTATTTTATTTTATTTACGTGTTAACTAAATTTCTCTAATATTACTACAATTAATAATAATCTGTTTATACCTTACTGATCAACAATTTCTAAGAATTATCAATTAGTTCTTTACCCTTTGAAGGAGTAAGAAGAATTCAAATGCACAAGTGCAACTTTTAGCTAATTAGGCTTTAGAACAAAATTGATGCAATCCCAAAATTTATAAAAGCATTATTACTTGAAATTTGTGACCTTTTACAGTGCAGTCTCATTAAGGTTAATTTACAAAGTTTTGCATTTGATTCAAAGGTTTTAAAAAATTATGAATTAGTCCTTCATTAAGGAATTATATAATTTAATATATTTTAATCTATACCATTGAAGAATTAATACTTAAAATTTAGAAGATATTCACTGTATCCATTTAATAATCTCTTTTTTTTTTTTATTATTTTTTTGTTCAGATATTTCTTTTATTCATCACACAACATAAGAGAAAATACACATATTTCAAATAAAGGAGAGGAGAGAACAGATTCAAGCAGGTGCATAAAAGAAAACTTAATAGTCCTTTATTTTCTTCTAAAATTCCTAGTAATAAATTTACCTACTATAACTAGATTCATTTGAAGTCAGAATGATAAGATTGACAAAATAAGAATGATAGCAATTTAAGTTAAACCCTTTTCAAGAAGGATTTGCCCACTTTGTTTTTGTGTCTGAAATTGGATCAAAAAGCAAGAGATGAAACCCCTCACAAGGCGGTCAGTGTGGTGGCAGAGCGGTCGGTGGACAATCTTGAGCAGGAGAATTTGTGCGTGTATGTGTGTATCAGTTTGCTGAAATGTGATAAGGATCAGACTTTTGAGTGTATTTTAAAGGAGCTCCAAACGGTCCGGGTCGAACTAGGTGATCCGCAGGTTTTTGGCCTGTCATGGGTTGGATTACTTGCTGAAAATTTGATGGGCTATATTTGTCTGGCTCCAAGTAATGATTTTGGATGTAGAAAAAAATACCTTTCAGTTGGGCCTAGATATTATGTGCGAAAAAAATAAAAATTCAGAAAGTAATTAAGTATTTGAGTTAACGTAACTATATTTCAATTATATAATACTATTCTATGTATTCATAATTTTGATTAACCCAACAAACTAAATAGTTTCCTATTTTATAATTTCAAGAAACAAAAATCCTGAATATATATATGGAACATAAATAGACCCAAATAATATTCATAAAATATCACCTAAAAATAATTATACCTCAAGTATTTATCATTTTAATGCTTATACAGTTCGTCCAAATATGGGGTCTCACATCCATGCATTTCTAACCTATTTTAATTTCACTCTCTTTTTGGTCATGTGTTGTTTTATATATTGTTTTTGTTTTTTTTGGTTGTTTATATACTATTTTCAATGTTGTTCTATTGTTTTTTTGTTGCTTCCATGTTGCTTTCAATGTTTCAAATACAGTTTTTACTTATTTTTAAGTTTTTTTGTTCTTGTGTTGTTTTTTATATTGTTTATGTTGCTTGGTTATTTTCTATATAGTTTTCAATGTTGTTACGTTATTTTCATGTTATCGTCGATGTTTCAATTCAACTTTTATATATTTTAAAGTTTTTTTTGTTCATTTGTTGTTTTATATATTATTTATGTTGTTTTTGGGATGTTTATATATAATTTTCAATGATATTTTTCGTTTAGGTTGTTTCCATATCGTTGTTGATGTTTTCAATGCATTAGATCAAGAATTGTATTGTGTTTTATTATTAATGTGTTATTTCTATATTATTTTCAATGTGTTTTGTGTTAATATGTGTTGTTTATGTGTATATTATCTTGATTCTTTATAAGATTTGAAAGTATAAAAATTGATTATTTAATGGGGCTAGAAATTGTATTTTATTGAAACTTTATATGTTGAAAACAATATTGAAACAACGCCAAAAAATCCGATAAATTTGGGCAGCATAAAATGTTCGAAAAAACGCAGGAGCGTAAGTGTGTCATTTTTTTCTTTTTGAAATGTTGGGAGAAATGTCGGCAGCCCTAAATAATTTTCAGCCTAAGGTGCCAAGGCTTGGTCTATTTTATTTTAAGTTTGGGCTAATGTCACCCAAAAACAATGTTAGACCCCATTCAACTGATATGGGATCTTTGACTCTGCATGCTGCATAAATTGCTATAAGACCAATTTTCAGCTCCGTCTATGTCTGTAGTCGAATCTTTGACACCCCCCTCTCCACTAAAGAGGGAGCCGATATCCCTGGGCCATTACCCATCAGTACAACCTTGTGTTCTTAATTAAGAGCATAAAGTGTTTTGAGTAGATTCTAGCGGTTGAGAATTAGATGAGTCAAACCACATCTAATGTTGTCGTAATTTTTTGTTTTTTCGTTTTTTTATTTGTGTTTTATTGTAATTTTTTTTTTTGTTGAAGTCTTTGTTTTCCCAGTTAATTTGCGAAATTCGTAGGCGGGTCTGTAATTTTTGTCTTGCAGTGCGTGATGTAGCTCGTGCCCGGATTGGTCCAGTTGTTGGCCTCCCTTGAGAAGTCCCCGAGTCCTCCTTATGGGGTTGGTTTAGTCTCCAGTCGGAGTACTTAGTTATTTTGCCTTTTTAATTTGTTATTTTTGTTATTGTCTTTTTAATTTTTGTTCTTTTCCCTCGATGAGTAATTATTTTTCGTCATGTGCAGAGCTCTCCCATTGACAAATATGCCACGATCAAGGTGGCCCTTTTGTCATTGGCAGTGTTATTTTATTTTGAGTTTTTAATATACTTGTAGACAAATTAAATTTGTACCAATCAAATGGTAACACATATGAAATTCTATATTAAATATCAATTTTGTATTTTCTATTTATGTTTGAGAAATTAAATCGAATAATATCCCTAAATTAAATAGTTAATTTATTTATATTTTAATATAAATTTTATTGGCCAATTAAAAGATTGTCAAATGTCAAATTCTTATAGATCAAGATTTATCTTGATAAATTATTATCTCTTTTGATAATTATCACATTTATGATTAAAAAGATAATATTAAATCTTGATGGACCAATCAAATCAAAGCCTTCACCATGTGTGAGTTATTCAAGACCCCATCATTCTCAAGGAGTCAAATCACAATTCAAAGAGAATAAATCTAAGCAAGAAATGCGGTGGAGAAAATTCTCTCAAATCAAGAAGATCAAATTCAAGGAGATCCACGGTGTTCAAGGCGAAATTCAAGTCGTTCATCGCGGAGTCTGCTCAAATCATAGCGTTTAATTCGGAATTAGTTGTCAAGCCCTCGAGCTAACGTTATCGAATATCAAGTTCATTTGGAGGAAGATCAAAGAGACTGTTCCACCAAGAAGTTCTCATATCCAAGTCAAATATCGACGAATATTTCAAGTTTGATTTGAGATTAAGCTTCTTTTTTTTCGAACGATAGACTTTGCAATAATAAACTCATCAGAAATTACATCGAACAACAACGTAGCCTACTAGCTAACTTCCTACATGGCCACATACAAGCCAAGAGAGGAATTGACTATACCAATTCACATCCAAATCACCATCAATGCCCAAATGGGCTAATCTAGAGCCTAACTCAACACAATTCTTGTTTGCCAAAATAAAAGAACATTCCTCAAATAGATACAGAAAAAAAGATGTCTTCGACTATAGTCATTACTTCGTCATCAAATGGTTTCTTGTCTCCCAGCTTATTGACTATATCCTCATCATTTGTCTTCACATCATCTTCTTGATCCCCAAATTAAATCCAGAAATGAGAGCATACATATCTAATACCTCGTAATGATGCTTCTACTGGAGAACCAGCACTTTCCCTAGATTGCACCCAAGCATAGATAATATTTTCGTTTTCATCACAAAACCATCCACCCAAAGCTGCTACACTAATCACCTTATAAGATGTTTCTATAGCATTAATAGATGTTGCAGCAGTAAGAGTATCCTTCTCATCCTTCGCATTCCGCTAAGTAGAACATGTTTGTACACATTTGACCCCCTGCAAATTCTTGAACTCCAGCCACTCTCTAATAGCCCCATTAACAGTATCAATTTCTCACCATAATTGTTTTTGAAAAATCCAGAGGTTTCGGGTTTTCCACAGCCACCAAAGAATATAACAGAAAAGTCAGATTCAATCTTTGGAAATATTACAATTATCCAACACACACGTATTTTGCCACCACACTAAAGTAAGGTTCTCTGTTTGAAATCCATCCCAATGTATGGGTGCTAATTTCCAAACAAGCTGAGCTCTCACATATTGAAAAACAAGGTGAGCCGTTATCTCATTGAATTCACCACGCAAGGAATAAATTTAATCAAGTTTGATACCTCTGAAAATAAGATGGTTTGAGGTAGGAATGACCTCTTTGATTTCTCTCAAGATAAAATGTCAGATTTTGCTTTTAATGTCCAATTTCCAGCACCTCTTCCAAAGTTTTACTTCGAAACCACTTCTCCTACTTCATTCAGGGACATCATTCATTAGCTTGTGTTGGAGGGTGAGAGCTCTATAAGCTGACTTCACAGAAAAGGAGCCATTTTTTTCCCAATGCCACACAAAACGATATTTGCTCCATTCTTGACAAATCGGAATCTGCAAAACGTTGTTAGCATATTCATGGTAAAAGTACTTAAAGATAAGTTCACAATTCCAAGATCTCCCATTAGCCTTGATGATACCTGACCTGAGCTGGACAAAATCATCTACGTGGTCATCCAAGATTCAATGACGTGGACCGACTAGATGACGTGGACCGACCAGGCCATCCTCTCTCGAGCCAAGGTGCCGAGCCGAGCTCAACCCACTTGAATATCTAGGAAAAGAATTCAATATCCCTCCCCTCAATATCCTTCCACTAAATCGATTCAATCCAACAGTGAAAACCAAGGAGCCACCTGCCAATACATCAACGGGACAAGTCAACAAGCACTTTCCAACACATGGCCGCCATGCGTTTCATGCATAGCAAGAGAAGGACAAGTGTCCCACTAATATTTTAGATGTAATAATTACTTAGCCACTAATTGTATTAGTATAAATAAATCTCATTTATTAGGAAAATGACAGGAGAAATTCACTATATAGCTTGTAGAATTCAAATTCTGTGTACGAATACCGACTAGGAATAGCCTGCTCGGCTACAGTAATGAAAAGGCAGTTCTCAGCCACTTATGATATTTCCAGTTGTCCATTTTCATTTTCCAGTCACGTACTTTTGGTTTTTGGCTTGTTGATTGAATAAGAGCATCAACAAGCCTTCATTAATTCTCTAACCCATGTTTCATGCATTTCAACAAAAGGAAGAACATATGGTTTGAAAAGAGGAGGTTTAGGGATCCAAGGAATCTCACAAATTCTCACAGACTTGACATCTCTGATCTGAAATCTCAGACCAATAAGAACGGCATGTTTAGCTTTCAACCAACTCTTCCAAAGCCAAGAGTCCCCATATTTGGGCTCAGCAGCCAAAAGACTACCCCGAGGAAAATATTTAGCTTTGATGACTTTAGAAATAAGAAGATTAGGTTGGGTTAAGACTCTCCACAATTGTTTTGCCATAAGAGCATCATTAAAAAGCGCAAGAATCGAAAACCCATCCCCCCCATACTCCTTGGTGACACATTTTTTCCCATGAAATCCAATGGATTTTTTTGAATTCAGACGGGCTCCCCCCCACCAAAACCGAGCAACACATTGGCAAATATCCTTGTAAATCGATATAGGAAGTTTAAAATAGGACATAACATAGTTTGGAAGGGCTTGAAGCACAAACTTAATGAGAATTTCCCCACTCATATGAGACAAAAAGGTATTGCGCCACTTACCCACTCTAGTCCTCACACACACTCCACCACATACACCAAGACCTCCTCTTAGACCTACCAATCCCCATAGGGAGGGGTATTTATAGCATTTCTTATCAGTAATACCATTCAAAATACCACAAATATCTCCTTTCATATTATGGGTAGTATTGGGACTAAAAACAAGATAACACTTTTCCAAATTAATTACTTGCCCTGAGGCTTTAAAGTAAGAATAAAGAATTTGATTAATAATTCTAGCATATGAGGAAGTAGCTTCGCAAAAGACAATCGAATCATCCGCGTAAAAAAAGATGAGTAATAGGAGGGCAACCCTTACAAATTTTGAGACCTCTAAACAGAGATTGAGCTTGAGCTTTTTTAATAGATTAGAAAGAGCTTGAGACGGGATGATGAAAAGATACGGAGAAAGAGGATCCCCTATTTAATCCCTCTCGAAGGAATCACATATCCAACAACTTGACCATTAATATTGAAAGAGAAAGACGAGGAATTGATACAAACAAAAATCCAATGCACAAATTTCCAATGGCAATCCATTTTACAAAGAATAAGAGCCAAAAAGTTCCATTCCACTCTATCGTAGGCTTTAGACATATCAAGTTTTAAAGCCATGATAATTTTCTTGTTTTTTCTCAACCCATTAATAAAACAAATGCATTCATGTGTAAGTGCCACATTATCAATTATCCGTCTACCCGAAATAAAATAAGATTGATTGATGCTAATACAAAGATGAAGAACAACTTTCAAACGAGTAGCAATCACTTTTGAAATAACTTTTAAAATCACACCACACAAGCTAATAAGCCTAAAGTGAGCCATCAAGTAGGATTTTTCACTTTTGGAATAAGAGTGATCCAAGTGTGATTGATGCTTTTAAGCATTTTACCATGGGCAAAAAAATGTTTAACAAAAAGATAAAAAATTAAAGAAATCACAGGCCAAAAGTGTTGGAAAACAGAGGATTCTTACTATCTAATCCAGGAGCTTTCTTTGGATTAAGGTCAAACAAAGCCGTTTTAATCTCGGGTTCATCCACTTGGCGAGATAAAGGGTACTATTCATCGGCGAGAAATGGTGGGGGATTCCATCCAAAATATCGAGTTCGATTGGGGGCAAGAAGAGCAAAACAACTTGGAGTAAAAATCGTTATCTCCTCGCTCAATAGCTTCATGAGTATCTCTAACCGTTCAATCCTCCCCGATAAGGCAAACAACATTGTTTCTCTTCTTTCTTTGAGTAGTTAAAGCATGGAAAAATTTCTAGTTCCTATCTTCTTCCCTTAGCCAATTGACTCGTGATTTTTGACTCAAGTATGTTTCCTCTTCCTTATAAGCTTTACCCAAGACTGATTTCAGAGTCATCCATTCCGACTTATTGTTATTACATCCCTTTCTTTTTAATGATGTCAATCTCTCTTTGCATCTCCCAATTGTTTTGGTTGCATTAGTGTGTTTATACTTGTTCCAGTTAATAAGTGCCAGCCTGCAATTTCCAATTTTTTCTGCACTTGAAATAATGGAGTACCCCAAATCACCTTACTCCAAGCTTTCTCCACAACACTCTGAATACCTTCCCATCCCAACCATTTTTTTTATCAAAAAATAACCTCTTTTTAATCTTGTGATTATCCTGACATGTCTCTAAAAGAAGTAGGCAGTGGTCCAAAGCTTGTTTTTCACATGTGTAACCATCACTTCGGGGTATTTAATCAGCCAATCCCGCGATCCAAAAAATCTATCCAGCCTCTCTTCAACAAACCCCTCACCCTCACAATTATTGGCCCAAGTAAACGAATGACCTTGATATGGCACCTCACCCATACCCAAAGCTTGTATCATACTCTGAAATTCCTTAAAACTATTAGCATGACAGATTCTACCTCTCATCCCAAAATATCATTAAAGTCCCCCCCATCACCAATAATTTCCCCATTTAGCCTTCGCACCTTCTAAATAACTCCATTGATTTTTTCTAGTAGCACTATCCACACTAGCATACACAATGATCACCCAAAAAGTACCAGCTAATCCATTCACTTTGATTTCCAACTCCACACAGAATGGGGCAAGAATAGATTGAATAATAGTAACCTCAGTCAATTAAAACACCAAAATACCTCCACTAATACCTCTTGGCTCCACAATCAACCATCTATCAGAAAGTTTCAATTTGTTCCACACCGTTTGGACAAAAGCTTTTTTTCTCTTAGTTTCATACAGAAAAACCAAATTAGGGAGATGGAGTCTAACTGACTCCTTCAGATGGGGAATTGTACAAGGTCCTCCCAACCCTCTACAATTACACATCATACACTTCATTTATGGGGTTGGGCCCATTCAAGGTTGGCCACCTCCACCTCCATTTACGGACCTTTGTTCGAGATCCTTCTCCGTTCTTCTTGCTTTTTGATTTCTCCTATTTGACTTTCAGTTTCTTCATCAATAAGAGAAAACCTCCTTTTCGACCCCTGGGAATCTGTTCACACCATTAGATATATCCATTGGGATAATATCTAATATTTGCTTGATCCTTTTACTTCCTTTCTTCCCCTTGCCCCTTGTGCATTTTCCTTTCAAAATATTGGCATCTATTGTTTGTGGCTGAATTTCCTTCAACGAGGTTCTCTTCCCTTCCTTCCTGATCTGTATATTAATCAAGTTAGAATATCCATTGGTCAATATATTCTCTTTATCATGCTCCACCCTATTTAATAATCCCATCAGAGGTTCATGGCCCACTACTCCAGGAAATAGAATAATTGTTACCTCCCCATGGGCACTAATATTCAGATCTTTATTTAGAGTGTTGCTCATATTAGTCTCCTGGATGGATTATTTCTCTTTTGGTATATTATCCCTAGTCCCCTGCTTATCAGTAACCAAAATCTCTCCATCTTTCTCCTCCCATAAGAATTTTTCTTTCCAAAGTCCCAGGTTGTCCTTTTGGATTTCGAATCATAGGGCGACTTGGATATAATTCCACTGCTTGAAGATATTCCCCAAATTGGCCTTCATTAATACAGTTATTTTCGATGTAATGTTTTCTTACAGTACACCCTCTTCCCACATGACCAATACATCCACAGTAAACACAAAATGCTAACAAATTCTCATACCTAAATTCAACCCGGTTAGAGGTCTCCCCATATTTGATGGTGGTTCCTCCGAGTAGGTTTTTTCCAAATCAATCTCCACTAAAATTTCGATATTTCTCCCCTTGTCACTTACAATTTCGGGAATGTTAATATCCGAAATTTTATCAAATTTCTTTGCCAATTTTCCTATCCACTTTAGTACATGCACGGTGGTAGGGAAGATTCCATATTTGAACCCATATCTCCACCGTATTCATTGGTTCAATGTTCTCCAAAATATCTTCGGACCATTCCTTCAAAATAAGGTATTGGTTGTCGAAGCTCCATGTCTTTATTTTCAAAACCTTCATTTTGTCTTCTTGAGATTGAAAGACAAATTGAAAACTCCCGACTATGAAGGGGTTTTGGTTTGCCAAATATTAGAGGTGGTATTTCTAATCCCAAATTTTTTTTCCAAACAAGCTCCTCTCACACTCCCATTTGCTCTTGGCGAAATCCTTATTCTCCAATGCTATTTCCGAGTTTCCTCCAGAAGATAGGTTAAAAGAGTGTAGCTTATTCAATATTTATTCCTCCATAACATCTAGCAAAATACGCCCCCAGATCTTGCCACCTGGAAAACGGAAAAGACCAAAAAAAGAAAACCAACAGGAAAAAAAGTGGTCCCAAAGGAACTCAGGCAAGTGGTTAGAATAATAGAACAGTATAAAGATGGTGGGTAATGGTAGGTGAGATGGTTAGACATTATACAAATAAGAGAAAGAAGCATTAAAGAAAACAACACACCAGTAAAACATGACAAATGTAGCTCCACTGAGCATAGTGGATGGAACAAAGTGCAAATGGCTAACTCATTCTCTGTAACATGATGAACAACATAGGACAAGGATGCGCCGACACAAGGAAAACAGATGAAAAGGGACAAAGACACAAAAACTAGGGTTCCCTCTTCTAGAGAGAGAAACTATTCACTCCAAAGGAAACTATTCAAGCCCTAGAATTAATGTTATTCAAAGTCAAATTCAAGTTTGGAGAAGATCAAGTTGAAGAGTTCATCTCCAAAACCTCAAAGTCGGAATATCATATTTTGAAAGAAAAGAATCAGAGAATTTCGAGAGATTGTAACCTATATATTTCATTTGATTTACATATATTCAACTTATACTATTTTTTCTTGTTTGTTAATTTGCAAATAATAAAATTTTGTGTTACAATACTATCTAATGAGAACGAGATATCTCTAATGGAATTAGATTGAATTGCGAAGGTTAACCTTGATGGCACATAATCCTCAAGGTCTTGAAACCATTTGGTTAATTAGGAACTAAATAAAAACTTCAAGCGTCCTTTTCATAATTCTTCATTTTTGAGCAAATTTTTGCATATATAGCTCAATTATATCTGTTTTTTCAGAGAAAAATACACTAAACCCTGTACTTATTCACGTTTTTACACTTTACCATATAAACTATTTTTTGTCATACTTTACCATATGAACCACACAAATTTTTGCACTTTGCCCTATATGGACAGTTTTACCCCTAAAATTCTATTTTTCTTAAAATAATAAAAATAGTTTATTACGAACATATTCAACCCATGTTGCTTTTGTATAAAAAAATTAATAATATCTTAATTTCATCATTATTTTACTGGAACATAGATGGGTGTTCCTAGTTAGTGACGAATATTGTCATGGCTAATTAACAAAATTTATATTTGCTTTGGCATTTTAATTGGTTAGTGATGAATACTTAAGATTGGAAGCTAATGTTTAAAGTTTGCGATGATTTTTTTTTGCTGCAATTTTTTGCTCTTTTTGTCGTGTTGGTACGAACCACTGTGATACCTATTAAGGTTGAGTGTAAGAAGCAATCGTAAAACTGTGCGTGTGAAATAGCCCAAAAATCGACTAAGAATACCTAGCTACATTTCGTTGAAACAATGTATGAATTTGATGAAATATTAATTTTCATACAATAACACGAGGCATATTGACCATAATGAACTATTTTCATTATTCTAAGAAAAACAAAATTTTGGGGTAAAATTGTCCATATAGCAAAGTGCAAAAATTTACATAGTTAACAAAAGATAGTTTATAGGGTAAAGTATAAAAACGTGAATAAGACGGGAGGTTTAGTGTAATGTTCTCATTTTTTTAACTAAAAATAAACTACATCAATAAAGGGAACATATTTCATGTTTCACATTTGGTGTTCCACTTCCTGTTTCAATACTTGGATGATGGACACATGTATATATGATAAATTTGTGCTCGTGATTTTTAATTAGATGTATGCACTTGTGTCCAATGTCCATCATCCATGCAAGTAGTTGAATAGAGAGTGATTGTATTTCCAACAATCATTTTCCATTTCCAACTATTCTAGAAATTGAGTTTGTGTTTGTTTAGGGAAAATCTCTATGGAAATGAGGTCATTTCGGTTTTCACATTTTTATGGTAATATTCTTTTGGAAACAGAGCCAAATAATTTTCACCACAATCACGCAAATCTATGTAAAAACACACTTCAAAAACTATCACCAAATAAATTTTCACAATAATCACGCAAATATATCTCAAATTACACTTCAAAACTATAAAAAACATATTTAATTTTATTTACAAACATAAAATTAGGACAACAAACCAAACATATTTTCGGTTCTCACATGGAAACCAATAAAGTTTCAAATACATTAATACAAGTTGAAAACTCTTATTCCTCAATAATGTAATCGACTATTCAGGTGTTATTTTTGCTCAAACATGCATCATCTTTTGTTTATAGGAAAAAGTCCATTTCTTTAGGAAAAATTAAGAAGCTACCTGAAAGAATTATAGTTGGGAATATTCCAAAAGTTTCGCATAGTATAAATAGGATTACAGATGTGATCACATTTACAATCACATGCCGTGGAATAAAGTAAACAGAAATAAGACACAAGTTGTAAAAATTTATCTACAAGCAAACTAGCTTGTAGATGTGCCAATATGGCGAAACTTTCTACTAGTACAAAACGGTTTGATTTCGACTACAAAGAATACTAAAATCAACTAGTAGAAAATCAATAAAAACTCCTATCTAGAGTAGATCGATCGTGTAATTCAACTCATCCAACAATATGTTCGGACTTCATTTACCTCGATCGAAAAGCTATGGATAAAAAAGCTAACAAACACAATTGCAGGACTAAATGATATCATTTTGTTGTAGTCACATTCGAGATTGAATTCAAAGATATAGTGAGGTTTCATGTGCTTGAGTGACTTTAAACTCTCTCAATACTCTTGTATCTTTGGTGTATTTCGACATTATGCACGTCGTCCCGTATTTATATAGGCATCCAAGTCCATCAATGAGTCATAATAAATATGGAAAGAAGATATATACAAATATATGACAAGTATATCACTTATGTTAGGAAACAAGATAAGAATCAAAGAGTCCTAAAATATCTATAACATATCAATATAATATATTTCCTACTCTTTTTCACTCAATCTTACCATAAGTCTAGAAAGACAAAACAATTAAAAACACAATCTTTTATTTTAGGAAATTACTAGAGCGAAAATATACGCCCTAACAATATCTCCTTTTTGCCTTCCTCGAGAAAACACATATCAAGCACAAATCAAATGGTGATGGTTCCTTAGAGGCATCAAAATCCTCATCACTTGGAATCGTCAAATGCGGATCGAGTCAAATTTTGTAGGTGCATCCCTACATGTGCTCACATTAATCTTCACACTTTTCCCCCTTTTTTTTGAATTATTTGAGCAGGGCATGTCATCATCACTTTCATGGGGTTCTCAGATGTGTCTTATATGTTTTTGTGTGTGAATTTTGTGTAATTTCTATTTTTTGTGTGTTTGATTGTGCGTATTTTTGTGTCTTTTCGCCCCCATTTTATATTGCCATATGTCATGTTTGGTATTTTTGTTTGTTTCATAGGTTTTCGTAAAAAGAGAACTTAAAAATGGGCTACAACGGTAAAAAATGGGCATTTCGGGCGAAAGACGGTCGGGAAAATCGACGTTGTGCGCACGTGCACACAAGTGCGCAGCACGCACGTAAGTCAGTAAAGGAAGTTGTGCGCGCACGCAACGTTAAGAGTGACGAAAATGTGCGCGCCGATTTTCTTTTTCCTTTTTGGATTCTTCCACCTTGTATAACGCTTAGGCTTATAAATAGCATTTAGGGGATCCATAATTTTGTACACTCTCATTCTTAGCACTTTTAGACTTTAGTTTTTAGTATTTTTCTCTTTCATTCAACATTGGGATTGCTTGGGTTCTTCCCTTGAAGTTATTTTTTTTCTTAATCAAAGAGTAAGATTTCTTCATCTCTTTTGTCTGATTTCAATTGTTGGGTGATTATTATTGTTGCTTGATTATGTTTATGATTGTTTTATTTCCTTCAATTGAGATTATTGATTCCATCCCCAAGCATGAACTAATTTCCTCGTTCTAGGATTAGGATGATTTGATTCAAACAAACAAGTATGAGTATTGATTAATTGATTTGATTTCCTGAATAAATTGCTTTATTTGATAATTGATTGTCTGATCAACTTTTGATTGTTTTGGGGGAATAATTGATATTGATAGAAGATATTATTCCGGGACTAAATTTATTCAGGGGGTTAGATATGAATCAGAGATATATTATATAACATTGGGCTTAATGAAAATAACAAATTATGTTGGGATAGCGCTAATCTGTGAATACGTGAGTTATCAGACCTAGGCCTTATTTTTACGTGATTGTTATGTTTGTTACCCGCATGATCAATTAGTTGATATTCTGCTTGTGTGTTTGATGAGATGAATCCGAAATCCTATACTTTCATCCATATATTTTTTTCAAAGTTTAATTGTGTTTAGTTTGATTATCGTCTTCTTAACTGTTTTCCTTTAGTTTATTAAAAATCACAATTCTTGTTAGAGTATTTAGGATTTAATTTCTGTTATTTGTGAAGCATATTAATTATTTGTCGGCTAAGTCTTCCTTGAGAGATGACTTGTGGTTAACTTGCTACCCTATGATTGATCTCGTTCTCTTGCGAGTATTGCTAGATTTATTTAGGTGTTTAACGGTCGAATAAAAATTTTGGCACCATTGGTGGGGAAGGCTTTAGGCGTAATAACTATTTTGTCTATTTTTCGTATTTTTAGTTTAGGATTTCTTTTTGCTTGCTTTTTGATTTTTACCTTATTCCACAGCACGTTTGATATGTTTTCCTAAGTTTGTTTATGCAAGGACATAGGAATCTCAACCTGGAGCTTGCGCCTTTCATAGATGATATTCACCGTATTCTCGAGACGTATAAGGAACAAGGGGCATGATTCTTCGGTTAGTAGAGAGGATTCTCGGATCACATTCCAAAGGAAGAACAAATAGACAAGCCAACAATGGGTGATAATCAAATTGGAAACAACGCTGAAGCACGCTAGCCTTCGATTCATGAGTTCATGTGTCCAATCATCGGATCTGCGATCTCTTGCATCACTTTGGGACAAGCAAAGACGGACTATGAGCTAAAAATATACACTTCACTCGATTACCATCCTTTTATGGAATGCCCAATGAAGATCCACTCAACTTCATTCGGGAATTCTATTATGTCATTCAAACTTTTCCTATATAAGATTTGAATGAGGGTCACTAAGGATGCGGTGCTTCCCATATACTACGAAGGATCGTGCAAAAAAACATGGCTTATGTCTCTACCTCCCAACTCTCTTCTTAATTGGGAGGCGGTGTACAATAAGTCCATGGGCGGTACTACTCTCATCGAAAAACGCCAGGATCTGCGAGGTAAGATAGCTACCTTTAGTCAATGGAAGGTGAGCCTTTTCATGAGGCATGGGATCATTTTAAAGATTTCTTGACTAAATGTCCACACCATCACTAGCCATTGCAATTTTTAAACCAATTTTTCTATGATGGATTATCACATAACTTTCAATATATGGTTGACAATCTTCTTTGGGGTGACATGGGTGTACATGACCCCAGAAATTTAGGATATTCTAGAGATGATGAGTGATAACTCCCAACAAAAAAGTGCACGAGGCAAACGGACTACCGTGAATGAATTAGCTCCAAGTTACAATGCGACAAAATAATTGGTGAGTTAACTAAACAAGTACAATTGTTGGCTACACACGGGGCTTTCATCTACCGCCCCTCCCTCCGCCGAGTCATGCGGAATTTGTGGTGGATTTGGTCATAGGGTTAATGTTTGTAATATGGTGATTGAACAGCAAGTTGAGGATACTAACAATCCAGGGCTTTCGGAAAGGCCTCGTAATGATCCTCAAACTTACAACCCAGGTTGGCGGAATCATCCAAACTTTAGTTGGGGAAATTCGCAAAATCTATCTCAAATCTATCCGAGGCCACCTCCCCAAGGTTAGTCATCAAACCAATGTCGGCCTCCATCTATTGAGGATAGCTTGAGTTCATTCATCCAGGTTAGTAAAAAAACTCAAGAGGCCAACATTCAGCAGTTTGAGTCCATGGAAGCTTCATTCAAACATCTTGAAACCCAAGTTGGTCAATTAGCTACTCAAGTTGGTGAAATTGCTCAACATGTGGTAAATAAAGGAAAGCTACCTAGCCATCCAGAACAAGCCCAAGTTGTCATCGTGTTACGAAGTGGTAAAGTTATTGGTAACAAAGTTGAAATTCTATTTTCTACTACTTTAACTAATCCTATAGGTGACGAGGAGATCGAGAATGCCTCGAATTCAAAAGACATACAAAAGGAAGAAGAGAGGAGTAAGGGATCTGTCTTGCACAAAACCAACAATCCTTACAAACCTCCAATTCCTTTCCCAAGTCGCCTTCGGAACGAAAAACAGGATAAGCAGTTCTTGGATTTTTGTAACATGTTATCTACGGTTAATGTTAATTTACCTCTACTAGATGTTATAAGAAATGTGCCAGCTTATGTCAAAATTTTTAAAGAACTCGCATCCAACAAAAGGAAGTTTGACAACAATGAGAAGGTAATAGTTTCCGAAGTGGCAAGTGCGATTCTTTAGCACCAATTGCCTCCTAAATGACGAGATCTAGGTAGTTTTTTATTAAAATTGCAATGGGAAACGGTAAGGAAACTTCGGGATGCTCAATTTGGGGTGGGATCAATCGATGCCTATTCTATTTTTAAACAACTTGATTTAGGGAATCAAGCACACTAGAATGTGTCTTCAACTTGTTGATAAGTCCATTAAGGGGTACTCTAAAGGTATTATTGAAGATATTTTAGTAAAAGTGGGTGGTCATTGTCCCCTGTTGATTTTGTTGTATTAGAAGTAGGGGAAGTGCAAAATCAAGGTAATGATCACACACTTTTGTTAGGCCGCCCATTTATGGCCACCACGCACACACTTATTGATGTTAAAAATGGGCGCATGACTATGACCGTGCTCGGTGAAAGCGTGACTTTCTCTATTTTCGACACTAACCCTCTCCTCGCATGCGTCACTTGAAAATTGCTCTTTCGTTGATTCAATTGATGGGGAGTCGAAAATACATTCTTGCATGGTTATAGTCTTGACACTTTATTTCTTGAGCGGGATGATATTTTTGGCGTCATGGAAGACGTATGGGCAAGCCTAAAATGAGGGGGTGATGAAAATATTCGCGTTAGAAAACGTTGATGGTAAACCCGAATAAAAACTTGATTTGAAAGAACTCCTAAACATTTAAAATATGTGTTTTTAGAAGCGGTGGGCGGAAGTCGGTGATTATTTCGATGTGCTTTCTAAAGAAGAAGAGGGAGAATTGTTGGTGGTGCTTAGAAAATTTAAAAATGCAATTGGATGGGGTTGAGCCTAGTAGAGAAGCTCAAAGAAAATTGAACCCCATTATGATGGAAGTAGTGAAAAAAAGAGGTATTAAAGCTCCTAGTCGGAAGGAGCGATATACCCGACACGGATAGTGAATGGGTGAGTCCCGGTGCATGTTGTACCAAAGAAGAGTGGGATAATGATTGTAGAGAACGAAAAAGGTGAAATTATTCCCGCTAGGACCACATTTGGATGGAGGATGTGCATAGATTATAGGAAGTTGAATGTTGCTACTAAAAAGATCATTTCTCCCTTCCCTTTATTGATCAAATGCTTGACAAACTTGCAGGACATAGTTTCTATTATTTTTGGATGGTTTGTCAAGTTATTATCAAGTGGCCATCATGACTTAGGAAGATCAAGAAAAACTACTTTCACATGCCCGGTTGGGACTTTTGCATTTTGACGAATGCCGTTTGGACTTTGCAATGCGTCAACAACCTTCCGTGAGGTGAATGTTTTCAATTTTCTCTAACATGGTTGATGACTTCATTGAGGTATTTATGGATGATTTTTACGTATTTGGATCGTCTTATTCGATTGTCTTAATAAATTGGCTAAGGTTCTTGAACGATGTATTGAATAAAATTTAACTTTGAGTTGGGAAAAAAACCATTTTATGGTGACAAGCAAAATTGTTTTAGGCCATGTAGTTTCAAAAAAATGGATCGAGATTGATAAAGCTAAAATTGATATTATTGAAAAACTACCTCCTCCCATTAATGTTAAGGGCATTAGGAGTTTTCTTGGACATCTTTGGATTTTATAGAAGGTTTATTAAGGATTTTTCAAAAATTAGCCAACCTCTATGTAAATTGCTTGCTCAAGATGCCCCTTTTGATTTTGATGAAAAATGTTTAAATGCTTTTAACACATTAAAAGAGAAATTGTTAATCGCTCATGTTGTTGTTGCTCCGATTGGTCATTGCCTTTTGAAATTATGTATGATCGTCTAATCATGTTTGTAGGGCTGTCTTAGGACAAAGAATTGATAATTTGCTCCATGTGATTTACTATGTTAGTTTGACTCTTAATGATGCACAAGTAAATTAGACTACCACCTTTGAAAAAGAATTGTTAGTTGTTGTTTTCTCCTTGGATAAATTCGGATCTTACATTGTTGGGTCTAAAGTAATTATTCGTTGAGTTCATGCACCATGCGATACTTGTTGAGTAAGCCACAAACTAAACCTAAAGTTAATTCGGTGGATTTTGATGTTGCAACAATTTAATGTTGAAATAAAAGATAGAAAGGGGTGCGAGAATGTAGTGGCGGATCACGTGTCTCGTCTTACTCTTCCGACGATACTCTTGTTTCTCATAAACACGAGCATATAATTGATTCTTTCCCCATGAGCAATTATTTGAGGTTACTTCAATTCTCCGGTATGCCGACATTGTGAATTATCTTGCATGTGGGATTGTGAGAACTAACCTTTCATTTCGGGAAAAGCAAAGATTTGTATCTACTTGTAGGTTCTACTTTTGGGATGATCCATACCGTTTAGAATCGCCATGATGAAATTATCCGAAGATGCATTCTCGAAGACGAACGAGAATGATGTTTTGGCTTTTTATCATGAAATGCACTGTGGTGGGCACTTTGGAGGCCATAAAACAGCCTTTAAAGTTCTGGTAACAATCAGGACTTTATTGGCCATCATTGTTCAAAGATGCACATAATTTTGGGTTGACATGCGATAGATGCCAAAATTTGGAAATATTAGTAGGAGGAATAAAATGCCTCACGAATAATAACTTAGTAGTTGAAATATTTGATGTGGGGTATTGATTTCATGGGCCCCTTCCTAAGTCTTTTGGTTATGAATATATACTTGTTATTGTTGACTACATGTCCGGTGGGTTGAGGCAATTCCACGAGGACTTGCGATGCTAACCTTGTCATCAAGTTTGTGCAGAAAATATTTTAAACAAGTTTGGATTCCGAGAGCTATCAAAAACGATGGGGGAAAATATTTTTGCAATAAATTATTCAAAAACTAATGAAGAAAAATGGCATCACACATAAGGTAGCTACACCTTATCATCCTAAAACTTAGGGCATGTGGAAACCACCAACAAACAAATAAAGGAGGTTTTGGAGAAGACAATAAACCCTACAAGGAAAGGTGGGCTATAAAGTTAAATGATGCGCTCGGGGCATATATAGAACAACTTATAAAACAGTTTTGGGAATGAGCCCCTATAAACTAGTTTTTGGGAAAGCATGTCATTTACAGTTGAAGTTGAGCACAAGGCATATTGGGCTATCAAAGCAACAAATTTCGATTTGGACAAAGCAGAGTCAAAAGAAAGTTGCAATTGTCCGAACTTGACGAGCTTCGCAATGACGCATATGAAAATATGCGAATATACAAAAACAAAGTCAAACGGTTGCACGATAAAAGGATTATCCATAAAAATCTCGAGCAAGGAATGAAGGTACTTTTATTTAACTCATATTGCGGTTATTCCCAGTGAATTTATCAAAGAGGTATACCCTTATGGAACGGTAAAATTACTTAATCAAGGACGAATGAATCTTTCAAGGTGAATGGCCATCGGGTTAAGCCATATTTGAAGAGGTATCTCGGGCTAAAGAAATTGAGAGCATAAGGCTCAAAGAGGTCACTTAAGACCGTACTCGGGTATCGTAAAGCTAAGACGTTAAATAAGTGCTTATTGGGATGCAACTCAAGTTTTTTTTTTCATTTTTATATTTTTTTATTTTTTCGACTAACCGTATCTAATGGTTTGTTTGAATTTTTCTCTTTTTATAAGTATATATATAGTAGTTATTAAAAATAATAAAAACACAAAAAACAATAATAAAAATTTTAGGACGCGTCTTGTGAGCGAAGCGGGCGGAAGGTGGCAACCAAGGTTCGCGCGCGTAGGGGTGGTACGTGGCGCGCACTCTGACACGCTAAACTGTGCGGACGCGCACAGTTGCGCACACTTGGACAGACATGGGCATTAAACAGACGGGCAGAGGAGTGTTTTTCCCTAAATTTTCAATTCCAAATCCTCTCCAAATCTACCACATACCCAAAGACCTCCACACTTCCAAGGCACTCTGATTAAGTATGTCTCATCCACCAACGGCACCACCATGAGGCAAAAGAGCACAAGAAGGGACTTCTAGGGATCAAGAGGACACCCCAACGGCCTCGGTTGATTTAGCTGAACGATTCAATGCCCCTTTCCCAATCTATTCCGAGGAGGAGGGACAACGGTATACACGGGTAAGTCAACGCGAGGTACCCAATGCTCACCCTCTTAATTTACAATCTGTAGATGATTTGGGGTTGAAAGATGAATTTATGACTCTTGTTGAGGTTTTGGGGTGGAAGAAGTTTATTAAATTTTTGGGTGTTGCGTATTCGAAGTTGGTTGTTGATTTTTACACTACACTTCATTTTTCTCGACGCACATTTGATTTGGATTTCACTTTTCGATTGCTTGAGGTTGAGTATAAAGTTGATTATAAAGTGATGAAATCTATTTTTGGGTTTCTACTAGATGATTGTGATTTATCCCGAACTCTTTTAATACAAAGCAATTTTGGTTGGAACTAACTGATTTTGATAATTTTTCGAGTAAGGGGACGCCTGAAGGTTCATTCAGACCGGGCCGTTTATCTGTTTCAAAAATTTCTTGCACATCAGTTATTTGGAAAAGACGAAAGTAACAAAGTGACATGCCCGGAGTTATTTTTTATCTATTACGCTAAGTCCCGTATCCAAATATGCACTACCGCATTTATTTTTGATACATTCTATCGGATTCGTAAGAAAAGTACATACAAATTGGGGATGGGACATTTTTGTGTCACTTATTGCCTTTCATTTTGGAATATCCGATGTGGCGGGCTTAACTATCACGTGGTGAATAGAATTTTCATTACTAAAGTCGACCGCTTGGTTCCAGAAATTTTGATTAAGGCGGGAGAATTTCTGCGTGATCCTACCGATCGAAAATGTTTTAGTAGCCATAAATGGAACTCGGATGGCGCCTACCTACCCTGACGACCCATCGCCTTGGGAGAGGACGGTCGGTGGCGCAAATGATACCTGCGTCTGAGATGAACCACAGGTTGCATGTCCTGTCAATCCCTTTGCCCCGGGCCCATCTTTAGCCCTGAGCCAAGGCCCGCCATGGGTTTGGACGCCGTCCTATCACGCCTTGATTCGATGCAAGGCAACTTCATCCATTTCCAAAATCAGATGACTGACATGCAGCAGCAGATGATCGGTCTCCACACCCTCATGAGAGACATGAACGTCCAGATAAACTCAATTGACAGTCGGGTGCAGAATATCGAACAGAATTGGACACTATCTTTTTCCCCTCTCCACCCTCCACCACTGCCCGAGGATAATCAGTGATTTTCCCAAAAAATTGTTTGTCTTGTCTGTTTCTCTTTTATTTCTTCTTGTGTATTTTTCCCTTTGCATGAGGATGTTCGCCATTTTCATTTTCATGTTATTTTTCACTACTCTAGCTTTTCTATTTTTTCTTTTTTCATCTCCATTTGGCTTTTGTAGAATCATAGGTAGATGTACTTACGGCATTACTTAACAATCTCCAAAATTTTGAGGGACGTATTTCATCTTCTCCTTCATTTTTTAACGCATTGAGGTCGTTGCGTGTTTTAAGTGTAGGGAGGACAATTCGTCATGGATAAAATAAGTTGATTTCTTGTAATAAAAGTTTTACTTTCCCTATTAATTTTCCCTAGTTTAATAATAATGCTACTTAGTTAACTCGAAATCGATGCATTAATTTGAGACTCAATTAGGAAATGACATTATGAACTTGATGCATAGGATTTGACTAAGTCGTGAATTAGCCCTTATGATAAACGAGTTAGGCAATGGTTAAACAAGACTCGAGGTTGTGGGGTATGAATTACGAGATTTCATTGATGTTAACTGAGTCAAAACCCCTTTTTTTACTGCTATATATATTACAAAAATGCTAGCCTTGCTAATAAAAACAAAAAACAAAAAGTTTGCGATATAAGCGCCAAAACAAATGGAACAATCGAGATTATACTCATTGGTTGAGCCGCTTAGTAACTAGAAGCATTCATGTGTCCCATGTTTGACTTTTACGTAAAACGGCGGCTCAAACATGAGTATGGAAAACCACCTTAGGAGCCTTGGAAAACATCCGAAGTTTACACCTTGTGGAATAATGTCTCGGGAAGTCCTATAAAAAAAATATGGCTAGTACTTGTGTAATTTGTGCATGAATATAAGGGTTGCAACTTTTGACACAAATTTGAAATTTTGTGTAATTTCTATTTTTGTGTGTTTGATTGTGCGTATTTTTGTGTCTTTTCGCCCGTTTTATATTGTCATATATTATGTTTGATATTTTTGTTTGTTTCATAGGTTTTCGTAAAAAGAGAACTTAAAAACGGGATAAAACGGTCAAAAACGGGCATTGCGGGAAAAGACGGTCGGGAAAACCGATGTTGTGTGCGCAAGACGCACGGTTGCAAAGAAGCCCAGCGCACATAAGTTAGAAAAGAAAGTTGTGCGCGTGCAAAGCACGCAAAGACGCAACCTCTTAAATGACAAGATTCTGCGTGCCCGCAAAGGTGGGACGCCAGCACAACAAGGCCGCGCAAGGGGCGCAAAAAGAGCATGACATCAAGAGATGATGCGTGCGCACAAGCCGCCGCGAGGGCTTGTGTGCGCCGCCTGAGGCATGCGGCGAGGCGGGTGCGCGGGCATGCACCTATCTTGCGCGGACGTGCATCGGGCGATATTTTTAGAACTTTAGTCCGATTTTTCTTTTCTTTTTTGGATTATTCCACCTTGTATAGGGCTAACTTATAAATAGTACTTGGGGATCCATAATTTCGTACACTCTCATTCTTAGCACTTTTGAACTTTAGTTTTTGGTATTTTCTCTTCCATTCAACATTGGGATTGCTTTGGTTCTTCCCCTTGAAGTTATTTTGCTTTTTAATCAAAGAGTAAGATTTGTTCATCTCTTTTATCCGATTTCAATTGTTGGGCGATTATTATTGTTGCATGATTATGTTTATGATTGTTTTCTTTCCTTCAATTGAGATTATGATTCCATCCCCAAGCATGAACTAATTTCCTCGTTCTAGGATTAGGATGATTTGATTCAAACAAACAAGCATGAGTATTGATTAATTGATTTGCTTTCTGAATGAATTGCTTTATTTGATAATTGATTGTCGACCAACTTTTAATTATTTTGGGGGAATAATTGAGATTGATAGAAGATATTATTCTGGACTAAATTTATTCAGGGGGCTAGATAAGGAAACAAAATGAAGTCAATTAATTCCAAACTTTAGTTCACAAAGTGTCCAAATTAAGTCAAATTGTGATATGGAAAGTAAGATAAAAAAAATTGTCCATTATCCTCCAAATCGTGTTCAACCCACAAATAAATCCATTAAGATTTTCGAGATTTTGGGAAGAGAAAAATATCAAACTCAAATTATATATGGAAACCAAATCTCAAAGCAAATTAGTCAATATCACCAAGATATGCAAAGCTTTGATATATGCCTAAGCAACAAAAAAATCACAAACAACAAGTGTGAAGAGATGCAACAATGGATATAGGTTCAAATGTTGTCACATTTTGAGTCATACATGTACTAACTGATTCAATGAATTGCAATCCGAAATCCCAGTTTTTCAAAATTTTCGAGTTTTCTGCAATTTTTCCAAGTCCCATGAGGGAGTTAACAAGAATAGAGGTTTCACTCAAATGCCATAGGTAGTTCTTTTCTCACATGATCATACTTTTTAAACAAAGAATAAGCTTGAAGAAATTAGTCACAAGGAATAGCCGCACACAATGGGTTGGTAGCTTTTTCCTTTAAGGCCTCAAGCATGATCAAGACTTTATTTATAACTCATTCTTTGGGAAAATATCATATTTTTGTAGTTTGGAGATATCAACTCACAAATGATTTTTCAAGTGAGAAAATATATTTGACTAGTTCGAACCATCAATCCTTTTTTTTTGAGATATGCATGATGAGCTTATAATGCGGGGATGACTACACAAAAATTAAATAGAAATAGAGGAGAGAAGAGAGATGCAGTATTTGGATGTTACATCAGATGTTATGTGCAATGTTGTGACATCTCGTGTAACATTTCAAAGAACACACAAACCGAGAGATTTCCTTAAATTGGAGAATCTCTCAAAATTCAAAGCCTTAGTGAAGATGTCGACAAGTGATTTCGTAGCAATATACTCAATGCGAATTATATTTTTCTCAACTAAATCTCGAATAAAATGATGTTTGATATCTATGTGTTTAGTACGAAATGTTGGATAGGATTTTTTAAAATACCAATCGCACTCATATTATCACAATAGACAATTAATGTTTCACTTTGCAAACCATAGTCCTCAATCATTTGGCTCATCCACAAAAGTTGTGCGCAACAACTTCCAAGCGCTACATATTCGATTCGAATCGAAAGGGATACACAATTTTGCTTTTTCTTTGTACCATGAGACCAAATTATTTCTCAAATAAAAACATCCTCCGTTGTACTTTTTCTACCAACAACATCTCCAGTCGAGAATCATTGAATCTACAAGATTAGTGTTAGTGTCATTAGTGTACCAAATTCCCAAATCGAGAGATGCCTCCTACATATCGAATAATACGTTTTAAGGCCTTTAAGTGAGCAATTTTAGGACCAGATTGATATCTAGCACATAGACAAACACTAAAAATGATATCAGGACGACTGGCAGTCAAGTACAACAAACTTCCTATGATGCTTCTATACAAGGTGTGGTCAACATGTTCAGCCACATCATCCTTACTCAACTTTTGACTAGACCCCATGGGAGTCTTCAAGTGAGATGCATTTTCTAAATTGAACTTTTCCACAAGGTTTCGAGCATACTTGCTTTGTGAGATAAAAATTCCTTCGTTTAATTGTTTAATTTGCAAGACCAGGAAGTAACTTAACTCACCTACCATACTCATCTCGAAAGTGGAGGACATGCAAGCAACAAATTGTTTCAACAACTTATCAGAGGAGAACCAAAAATATTGTCATCAACATAGATTTGTGCAATCATGATGTCATGGTTTTTCTTTTGAATAAATAGGGTTTTATCAACTTCACCGTGTTTAAAACCAATTTGAAGAAGGCACTCAGTAACCTACCATACAAAGTTCTCGGGGCTCGTTTAAGACCATAGAGAGCCTTTTTAAGCCTATACACATGGTTAGGCTTAAAAGGGTCCTCAAAGCCTTTTGGTTGCTCTACAAATGCTTCTTCATCTAAAAAGCCATTTAAAAAAGCACTTTTTACATCCATCTGGTGAAGAGTTAAACCCAAATAACATGTAATAGCTAGCAACAATCGTATTGACTCAATACGGGCTACATGAGGAAGGTTTTGACAAAATCCACCCACTCAACCTGTGTGTACCCTTGAGCAACTAATCGTGCTTTGTTGCGAACAATTTTGTCAGATTCATCTGTTTTGTTTTTGAAAAATCATTTTGTTCTTATAACATTGACATCCTCTGGTCTAGGAACCAAAATCCATACATCATTTTTGACAAATAGGTCTAGTTCCTCTTGCATGGCATGAATCCAAGATTCGTCTTTTAAAGCTTCATCAACATTAGGTTCAAAATTGGACACAAAACGACAAGTTCTCACGTTGATACAAGAAATAGACATGCAAACTATCCTTACCATATCACGATAGTTCACCTTACCTTTCGCTCTTGTCTTAATACTATCGGTACCATTACCAATGGTTTGAGGCGTGGGGTGATTTCTCCGAATCCTTGTAGGTATATCTCTACCATGATCCGAGATTGGATCATGTGTTTGTTCAACGAGTTGATTATCTGAATCAGAGTTTGTTTCAACTGCAGCCGACACGAATGTGGGCTCAGATGCCGTCACATTTGGTTCTGCATTTGAGAAAGTTGTGGATGGGGCTTGATCAAATTCTCGGTCGGATCTCGTGCTTACATCCGACATAATTACGAACTCAGCGGATCTCCAACATTATCTTCTTCACTCTTTCTGCAATATCCGAGATCATCGAAGACAACATTAATTGATTCCATTATAGTCTTAGTTCAAAGATTATAAATTTGATATGTATGATTTATTCGACATGTAGCCGAGGAATAGGCATTTGTCACTCTTTGAGTCAAACTTACCAAGATTATCTCGATCATTAAGAACACAAACACACGGACCTAAAAACATAAAAATATTTGAGGTTAGGTTTATTTCCCAAAAGAATTTCATAAGGGGTCATAGAACTTCCTGGCCTCAAATATACACGATTTGCTACGTGACAAGCATTATTTAGAGCTTCAGCCCAAAATATTTTTGAATATTTTTTAGAACTAAGTATGACACAGGTTATCTCTTGCAATGTACGATTTTTTTCTCTGCCACTCCATTTTGTTAAGGAGTTTTAGGTGCGGAAAATTCATGAGAAATCCCCTTTCTATCACAGAAAGACGAGAAAGAAGAATTCTTAAATTCTTTATTATGGTCTGGTCTAATTCTAGCAACAGTTAGATTATACAAGTTATAAACACTTTTATGCCAGCTCCTAAAGAAATCAAAGGTTTCAGATTTCTCACATACAAAGTATGTCCACATGTAATGTGAAAAATCAACAACAATCACATAGAAGTACTTCCTACCGCGCACACTTTCAATTTCAATAGGACCCATAAGATCCATATGAACTAACTCCAGACATCTAGTAGTGTGGAAATGTGATGTCATTTGATGTGACACTCTATTTTGTTTACCCCTTTGACAACTCCCACACACATTGACACTTTTCATGGACAATTTAGGCAAGCCTATAACAACTTCAAATTTCACAAGTTCCATTAGCTGTTTAGGGCTAACATGACCTAATTTTTGGTGTCATAGATCAGTGTCATTAGTGTATGCACTGTGACAAAGTTGCTCATTACAATACTAATAACAGTTGGCAGATGACCTCAAGCCAGTAAGGATACATGTGTCAGACTCGTTGAACACTTCACAAGAGTTTTTGTTAAACTTTACATAGAGATCATCATCACACATTTGACTTATGCTGATGAGATTAGCATTAAGACCAATTACATGAAGCATATTTCGTATCCTAGGCAGACCTTCTACGTTCAACGTCCCTTTTCCAATTATTTTTCCTTTGGCTCCACCTCCATAGGCCACATTGTCGCCGTTGTATTCTTCATAGTCAGTTAAATACTCCGAGGTATTTTTGTCATATGTCGTGAGCATCCACTATCGAAGTACCATGATCCTGCAATGTTAGATCTCAATGAAGTATAGATAACATGATATTTAATATCGATTTTTTAACCCGCATGATTTAGAAAAATTCGAAATGTGATTACGAGGATGTCGTAATATTTTAGGTAACATCGGCGTCGATTTTAAATCCGATTTTCTTCTATAACAAAATGGCCTAATGTGTCGGGGAGCATGACAATAATGACAAATGAAGTGGCGTTTACGAGGTTTAGACTTCGTGAAAAACTCATTTTATTGTTGGATGAATATGAGGATTCTCCATTTTTTTTGTTTTAACAAACACGATCGTTTATAACCAAATGACTTTATCATCACTACCTAAAGAAAGAATATAATCCGGTTTTGTTTTCCCGAATTAAACTTCATCATGGTTTCAAGAGAATCTTCAAGTTTAGAATTTACCTTTTTGAAGTCAAGATCCTTCGGGTAGGCGACCTCTAACCTGGTAATTAATTCCTTCGTTCATCATTTTCCTTCTCGAGTCGATCATTCTCTTTCGAGGATTTCATTGATTGAATCCTCTTGAGTCAATCCTTATCTGATTTGTGTCTGTCTCTTCCAAGCTTTCACCATCGAATCATCATCATGTTCAACATAATCAGAAATAGAGATAGAGTTGAAACAAAAAAAGTCAGAAGCAGTTAGGGTATCATGTTCTTCATATGTGAGTTCAGATGTGATCAATGTGATCACATATCGTGCCACACCTCAGGCAACACCTGAAGGATTTATTTGGAGAGATTTCGGATCTTTCACTAAGGTTGTCATAACCTTGTGTTCCTCTTGTTGTTCATTTTTCTCATTGTTAGATTCATTCTCACTCAAAGTCACACTCACACTCATTCCCTTTTTCATAAGAGTATTAGCACATTGGGCAGCATAATGACCATACCCTGTGCATGCCCTACACCTAATAGAATCAAGAGTTTTAGCATCAAACTTGTTCGACTTTTCTTCAGAAATTTGAGGGAATTTGTTGGGCTCAGGTTTAAAAGGTTTTTCGAAATAAGGAGACTTTTTCTAACTTTTGAGTTTAAGAATTCTATCAAATTTTTTCGAATACATGGCCATAGACTCATCACCTAGATCAGAATTTTCAATCTCATTGCTGAGTTCAGCAAAGTCATCAGTAACTTTGGACTCAATTTGGTAAGCAACCATTTGACCCAAGCTCTCCATTTGTTGATCCATATTCATCTCATAGGTTTGTAGAATACCTACAAGTTTTTCTAGACCTAAAGTAGTTGTGTTGTAGGCTTCTTCCACGTACCTAACTGGAAGAGATCTCATCATTTTGCTCACAAGATTCACATTAGAGATGGGTTCTCCTAAAGCCTGTGCTTCATTGTCAATATCACACAATTTAGCATTGTATGTGGCAATATTTTCATTTTCCTGCATTTACCATAAGTTTAAAAAAGCAAAACAATTAAAAACACAATCTTTTATTTGAGGAAATTACTTTGGGCGAAAATATACGCCCTAACACTACCAAAATCCAAAATGAATATATTTATATTGAGTAAATGTGAATATGTGATGTGTATTAAGTCAAGGTCTACCCATTGTACCAAAAATGGCAGCCATTTTTCTTACAATGCGAGGAGCCGCCAGCACATTGTTCTTTTGCACTGAGCTCCAGGACCTGGACTCCTCATAACCTGCCAACGAAACAAACAAAAAACTCCAAGATAGTAAAATGCAGATTCCGTAGATGCTTTTTGTTAGATAGCATATCTATCTCTGTCACCTACATAATCATGTCTCATGGTCCAAGTTATATTTTTTATCAGATGAGAGTTGGACCACATTTGATAAACAAGTTATTCGGTAATTAATTATTCTAATAAGATTCTATATAATAATAAAAACTACTAGAGTCCCTATACTTAAGGGAAAAAGTAAGTAAAACTTTCATTGAGTTATTGGATTGGATGTACTTTCAGTTTCAAAATTTTCTTTATGCTAGAGAAATGTGATGGAAATTCTTTGAAAGGAAAAAAAAAAGGAATTTTGATAATGTAATTGAATAGATGAAAATATAATGATAAAAGTTGATTTGATATAGAAATATTAAAATAATAATCGGATATGATTGATAGTTAAAAATATTTTTATGGGTGAATAGTAGAATTTATAGGAAAATGGGTAATAATAATTGGTGATTTGATGGGTTTTTTTGGAAAATGAGTAGAATTTATTAGTGAGGTGAAAAGGTAGAAGTGAGTGAATAGTGTTTTTTTTGGAAAATTTTTCATAAGTATTCACATTTTGAGATGAAAAAAAAATTTCTAGCGGAACGAAAATGAAAATCCTCATAAGCAATCGCAGCCTTATTTGTTTTTTTTTTTTTGTTTTTTATTGAAACTTCTGAATTTTACACTATTCAAAAATCCTAAATCAAGTTTGATTTAACCAATTTTCAAAAGAAATTATTTTATCAATAATTTTCAAATTTTAGAAAACCAATGCATTAACATTACACCTAAGTCAAAATGTGTGGCCTTGTATGGTTATGTTTTATGGACCATTTCTAATTTTAGTGTTGGAAAATGAGTTTTGAGAATTTATTGGTTTTTGTGTGAAAATTGGAATTATGTTTGGATGAGTGAATAAAAATGAGTTTTATGTAGGTTTGGAAATCAGTTATGTTAGGTTAAGTAGTTTTGAAGTAGTATTTTATGTATATAATAATTTAAAAAATGATAGTGGTTGAATATTTTAATTGAATATATAATATTATATTTATAATATTGTAGGCTTGTGGGTCCCATTAGATATATATGGTATTATTTTAAGTAGATAAAGTTGATAATGGAGGGTCCCACATATATATTTGGATAAAAAAAATGAGAATAGTGATTGATGAATGATGTAGGGGGTAGTGTATAGGGTAGTGTATAAGATAGAGAATTAAATTTATAGGTTTGAAATGATGTTTTATGTGAAAAATGGAAAGTGAAAGTGATGATTTTTATTGGAAAATTTATAAACAAACATGATTCCATTTTACATGAATAGTTGGAAATTGGAAATAGGGGCTTGGAAACATAAACAAACAAGACCAACATAAAATCAAGAATAATCAAATATATCTTTCATCCAAACTTCTCTCTTTCTATACAAAAATCAATATAACCTCGAGAACTCAATGGAAATGTTGAAAGCGAAAATTCGTTATAAAAAATAAAACCGCACGAGCCCTTCACGTAAGAGCATCTCCAACCCAACTTAAAATCCCACACTATCACATTAAATATGCAAAAAAACTCCCTCCAACTCAACTCCAAACCTTACACCAAATTTGGTTTAGTGAATAGTATTACACCAAATTTGGTGTAACACTATTCATTTTACACCAAATTTGGTGTAATGCAATATCTCCTATTGCCCTTCAATTCTCTTCTACTTCAAATTTAAATTCTAGTTGTATTCTCATTTTATATATAATTAATATATATATATAACTTGGTTTTAATAATTAATTAACATTTTCTATAAATAATAATAAATAAAAAATAATTATAATTAAATTAAAAGAGATACTAATATTAATATAAATATTTATTTTTGTAATATAATTAATTAATGTAATTTAAATATAAGTTTTTAGTTAATTACATTAACAATAATAAACTATAATTAAATAAAATAATTGTATAAATAAATAAATTTGGTTACTTGAAAATGAAAAAGAAAGAATAAAATATTCATTTGGTGCAAGATTTTGTGTAATGGGTTGGAGATGGTTTTCAATAAATTACACCAAACCACCAAATTTGGTGTAATTTTTACACCAAATTTGTTCAATGGGTTGGAGATGGTCTAAGTACTCTAATAGTCTAATTTAACTTTATTTAATTAATTCCAAGAAAAAAGAAGAAGGACGTTGAGAAATTTTCGGAAATATCTCTACATTTTTTAAAAACAACATTGTTTACGTTCAAATCATTTTTGTACTCTTTTTTTGACTTTTTTTTACGCTCCTGCATATTTTTTGGTTATTTTTATATTTTTTTTAATTTTTTTTTCATGTATTGCTTTATATGTTATATTTGTTGTTTCGATTTTGTTTATATTTGTTGATTGTTTCTATATTGTTTCATTGTTATTTCGATGTTTCAATACAACTTTTACTTATTTTTTATGCTATTTTTTGTTCATGCGTTGTTTTATATATTGTTTTTGTTGTTCATGGGTTGTTTTTATAATGTTTTTAATGTTGTTGTGATGTTTCTTTGTTGTTACCAAGCAGTTTATACCTATTTTTAAATTTTTCTTATTGATATGGTGTTTTCTATATTGTTTATATTGTTCATATATTATTTTTAATGTTATTCGATGTGTCTTTGTTGTTTCAATGTAGTTTTTATGTTTCAATGCAAGTTTTACGTATTTTTAAGCTATTTAGTTCATGTGGTGTTTTTATATTATTTTTGTTGTTTTTAGGTTGTTTCCATATAGTTTTCAATGTTGTTCTATTGTTTCTAGTTGTTTCCATGTTTTCGACATTTTTAATGAATGAGAACAAATATTGAATTGTGTTTATTTAATCATGTGTTGTTTCTATATTATTTTCAATTTTTTTTTAATATGTGTTATTTTATGTGTATATTTTTCGATTGTTAAGAGTTTTAGTATAACATTAATTATTTTATGGGAGACAAATTTGTAGTTTCACTTAAATTTTATTAGATGAAACATGTTTGAAAGAATTATGAAAAAGTCGAAAAGATTGGCGGGAGCGTAAAATATAAGAAAAATGCGGGAGCAAAAAAAAAATAAGGAAAAAAACCAAGAGCATAAACAAGTGTCCTTTTTGTCCAAAATGTTGGACAATTGTGTCCAAAACACTAGGGATGGAAAAATCCCATGGGGAACCATTCCCGTTGGTACCCGAATAAATTGGGACGGGAATTCCCGATTAATTCGGGGATGGGAGCGAGGATGGGGATTTCCTTTTACGAAAGGGAATGGGGACGGGGATGGTATTTATATCCCCGTCCCATCCCCATCCCCCGTCCCCGCCCGATTAGATGAAACGGGGATTCCCATCCCCGTCCCCATTCACCGATATATATATATATATATATATATATATATATATATATATATATATATATATATTTATATATATGCATATATATTATTAATATTAATTATGTTTATATTTTTATTTTATTAAATTATAAAATTAAACCCTAAAACTTATGTGTTTTATACTATAATGATTTTTAATTTTTAAAATTACAAAATTTTGTATTTAAAATTGTTGTATTTAACTCAATTTATTAAAGTATTTTTATATTGTGGAGTTATTATAAGATTAGCTAGTGATTCATGATATTTTATCTATTTTAATTATTAACTATTTTAAGTAAAAAAATATTTTTTTATTAAAAATACAAAACGAGGACCGAATCCGGGGACCCGTTCCCCGAACGGGGATCCCCATCCCCCATCTGCGGATCCAAAGCGGGGAATGAGTGCGGGATGGTATTTGAAAAATGGGATTCGGGGACGGGGGATGGTATGTCTCATACCAACCCCGTCCCCCCATTGCCATCCCTACAAAACACAAAGAAGTTTAATTAATGGACTAGATGTTGGCCTGTAGGGTGGTGGGTTTATATTTGAATCCGCACCTCTGCTGAGAGCACTTGACCAAGTCTATCTCACAAGATTTTCCTAGGACAGGGTTTCAAACAGCCCGACTCAGGCCTAGCCCCTTTAAATTCGGCCCATGAATACTGGAATAGTAACAGTGTCCTAGGCCAGCCAGTCTTAAGCATATAAAAGCTTCAGAGCTGCCATGTTTGGGCCTAGGCCCACTTTGAACCGGCCCAACATCTTCGGGACCGGCTGCGGACTGAAGAGGCCCACTCCAGGCTCCAGTGATTTAACTTTTTAAACATGTGTGCGTCCAACAAGGTTAGAACCCTGACTTCATATTGATAAATCAAATATCCAAGTATCCAACCACTGGATTGTGGAAATTTTTTCATACAATATATTATTACTAATAAAATAAGTAAATACAAAGTCATATTAATATTGATTACATTGTTTACAACTAACAAAATAAAACAATTCCAAAGAAATACTAAACAACAAGTATTTGAATTTAATATATTAACTTAGTTGATAAGAAAAAAATTAGAAATATACTAAACTAAAAACACAAAAACTCTGTCGGGACCGTCTAATCGACCCGGTTAAACGGATCTCGACCGCGGATCCGGTGGCGGTTCCGTAATATTAGCAAAGTGGTGTTGTAGTAGTTTTCGGGAGCATAGTATTAGCGATCTTCGAAATGTATTAGCGTCCTTCTAAAAAGTATTAGCGATTCTTCCGAAATGTATTAGTAGTTTTTCAAGAGTTTTTTAGTATTTCTCCGAATATACTCCCGAAATGTATTAACAATCCCTCAAAAAAGTATTAGTAGTTACTTGAAAAAGTATTAGTAGTTCTTTGAAATAAATTAAAATTTTCTCACGAAATGTATTAATAGTCATTCTGAAAAGTATTAGTCGTCCTTCTAAAAAGTATTAGCAGTTCTTCTGAAATGTATTAATAGTTCCCCTGAATATAATTAAATTTTTCTCACGAAATGTATTAACAATCCTTCCGAAAAGTATTAGTCGTCCTTCTAAAAAGTATTAGCGATTCTTGTGAAATGTATTAGTAGTTCCTCAGAAGTGTATTTTAGTATTTCTCATGAATACACTCGAAATGTATTAGCAATCCCTCAAAAAAGTATTAGTTTTTCTGTGAAAAGTATTAGTAATCTCAGGAAATATATTAGTAGTTTCCCAAAAAAGTATTACTTATCCTGAAAAGTATTAGTAATCTCCGAAAAGTATTAGCTTTCCCCGAAAAGTATTAGTGTCTATTTGGAAAAGTATAGTATTTTTCTGGAGAATATTTTGATAGTCCTCTGAAAAATATTAACTTTTTCAATCAAAGGTATTAGTAGTTCATCTAAAACGTATTAGTAGATCAACAGAAAAGTATTAGTTCTTCCGCTAAAAGGTATTTAGTAATTTCCCTATAAAGTATTAATTTTACATCTGAAAAGTATTAGTTGTCCTCTTGAAAAGTATTAGTAGTGGATTAGATAGTCGAACACCAAAAGTGGAACATGAAATTTGTTCCCGGTTCTTGTAATTATCCCTAAAAAAATGAAACAGGGCACCCTGTTTGCTCATGCATGGCTTCAACTAAAAATTCTAACACAAACTAACTGCAAGTAATATGTATACATCCATCAATCTTCTTCACAAACACCTTGCAATTAGGACTAGTGAATGGAAATATATACATACAACTTTAAAGATATATACAAAATTGTTTCTTTACCATTTTTTCCGTAACTTGCAAACAACCTAAAAATTAAACAAAAAATAGAGAGTTGAGTCAATCTCATGGTCTTTTTCCTATTTCTTGTCTTCATCTTCTTATATCCATAGATATCAACAACTCAAAAAGAGTAAAGTCTTCAATTTCATAATCGATGGGGAAGCACACATTTGCTTTGGAGTTGAGTTTCGAGAGAAGAATTCAAAGTGGTGGATTTATTGGGAAAGCCCTAATATTTCGATTTTTTTCCGTCTTTTAGTTTTTAGTTTGGTTGGATCCGGTCGTTTGGGGATCCTTTGACGGGTTAGATCCGTTAGGCGGTCGACAAGAGACTTACTCAACTAAAAATCGTTGAATAATTCTAAAAAGGTCGTTAAATTACAATACAAATTTATAAAGGAAGTGTATTAGTAAAAACAGAAATCGATACTAAGTATATGAAATAAAAGATAATATAGTATATCATTAGGTCTATTA